>JALIZF010001478.1:0-345009 GCA_029948255.1 Telmatactis stephensoni | reverse complement strand
TGAAGGCGATGGAGTAACTTCTACAACGGATGTTTCATTGATTGTGGGTGATGGCGTCACAGCTGGTATGGAGGTTTCATTGATTGACGGCGATGGTGTAACTTCTATTATGGAGGTCTCATTGACTGAAGGCGATGGAGTAACTTCTACAACGGATGTTTCATTGATTGTGGGTGATGGCGTCACAGCTGGTATGGAGGTTTCATTGATTGACGGCGATGGTGTGAACTTCTATTATGGAGGTCTCATTGACTGAAGGCGATGGAGTAACTTCTACAACGGATGTTTCATTGATTGTGGGTGATGGCGTCACAGCTGGTATGGAGGTTTCATTGATTGACGGCGATGGTGTGACTTCTATTATGGAGGTCTCATTGACTGAAGGCGATGGAGTAACTTCTACAACGGATGTTTCATTGATTGTGGGTGATGGCGTCACAGCTGGTATGGAGGTTTCATTGATTGACGGCGATGGTGTGACTTCTATTATGGAGGTCTCATTGACTGAAGGCGATGGAGTAACTTCTACAACGGATGTTTCATTGATTGTGGGTGATGGCGTCACAGCTGGTATGGAGGTTTCATTGATTGACGGCGATGGTGTGAACTTCTATTATGGAGGTCTCATTGACTGAAGGCGATGGAGTAACTTCTACAACGGATGTTTCATTGATTGTGGGTGATGGCGTCACAGCTGGTATGGAGGTTTCATTGATTGACGGCGATGGTGTGACTTCTATTATGGAGGTCTCATTGACTGAAGGCGATGGAGTAACTTCTACAACGGATGTTTCATTGATTGTGGGTGATGGCGTCACAGCTGGTATGGAGGTTTCATTGATTGACGGCGATGGTGTGACTTCTATTATGGAGGTCTCATTGACTGAAGGCGATGGAGTAACTTCTACAACGGATGTTTCATTGATTGTGGGTGATGGCGTCACAGCTGGTATGGAGGTTTCATTGATTGACGGCGATGGTGTAACTTCTATTATGGAGGTCTCATTGACTGAAGGGCGATGGAGTAACTTCTACAACGGATGTTTCATTGATTGTGGGTGATGGCGTCACAGCTGGTATGGAGGTTTCATTGATTGACGGCGATGGTGTAACTTCTATTATGGAGGTCTCATTGACTGAAGGCGATGGAGTAACTTCTACAACGGATGTTTCATTGATTGTGGGTGATGGCGTCACAGCTGGTATGGAGGTTTCATTGATTGACGGCGATGGTGTGACTTCTATTATGGAGGTCTCATTGACTGAAGGCGATGGAGTAACTTCTACAACGGATGTTTCATTGATTGTGGGTGATGGCGTCACAGCTGGTATGGAGGTTTCATTGATTGACGGCGATGGTGTAACTTCTATTATGGAGGTCTCATTGACTGAGGGCGATGGAGTAACTTCTACAACGGATGTTTCATTGATTGTGGGTGATGGCGTCACAGCTGGTATGGAGGTTTCATTGATTGACGGCGATGGTGTAACTTCTATTATGGAGGTCTCATTGACTGAGGGCGATGGAGTAACTTCTACAACGGATGTTTCATTGATTGTGGGTGATGGCGTCACAGCTGGTATGGAGGTTTCATTGATTGACGGCGATGGTGTAACTTCTATTATGGAGGTCTCATTGACTGAAGGCGATGGAGTAACTTCTACAACGGATGTTTCATTGATTGTGGGTGATGGCGTCACAGCTGGTATGGAGGTTTCATTGATTGACGGCGATGGTGTGACTTCTATTATGGAGGTCTCATTGACTGATGGCGATGGAGTAACTTCTACAACGGATGTTTCATTGATTGTGGGTGATGGCGTCACAGCTAGTATGGAGGTTTCATTGATTGACGGCGATGGTGTGACTTCTATTATGGAGGTCTCATTGACTGAAGGCGATGGAGTAACTTCTACAACGGATGTTTCATTGATTGTGGGGGATGGCGTCACAGCTGGTATGGAGGTTTCATTGATTGACGGCGATGGTGTGACTTCTATTATGGAGGTCTCATTGACTGAAGGCGATGGAGTAACTTCTACAACGGATGTTTCATTGATTGTGGGTGATGGCGTCACAGCTGGTATGGAGGTTTCATTGATTGACGGCGATGGTGTGACTTCTATTATGGAGGTCTCATTGACTGAAGGCGATGGAGTAACTTCTACAACGGATGTTTCATTGATTGTGGGTGATGGCGTCACAGCTGGTATGGAGGTTTCATTGATTGACTGGCGATGGTGTGACTTCTATTAATGGAGGTCTCATTGACTGAAGGCGATGGAGTAACTTCTACAACGGATGTTTCATTGATTGTGGGTGATGGCATCACAGCTGGTATGGAGGTTTCATTGATTGACGGCGATGGTGTAACTTCTATTATGGAGGTCTCATTGACTGAAGGCGATGGAGTAACTTCTACAACGGATGTTTCATTGATTGTGGGTGATGGCGTCACAGCTGGTATGGAGGTTTCATTGATTGACGGCGATGGTGTAACTTCTATTATGGAGGTCTCATTGACTGAAGGCGATGGAGTAACTTCTACAACGGATGTTTCATTGATTGTGGGTGATGGCGTCACAGCTGGTATGGAGGTTTCATTGATTGACGGCGATGGTGTAACTTCTATTATGGAGGTCTCATTGACTGAAGGCGATGGAGTAACTTCTACAACGGATGTTTCATTGATTGTGGGTGATGGCGTCACAGCTGGTATGGAGGTTTCATTGATTGACGGCGATGGTGTGACTTCTATTAAGGAGGTCTCATTGACTGAAGGCGATGGAGTAACTTCTACAACGGATGTTTCATTGATTGTGGGTGATGGCGTCACAGCTGGTATGGAGGTTTCGTTGATTGAGGGCGATTGTACAACTTGTATAATTGAGGTTTCAGTAAATGTTGGCGATGGCGTAACCTGTTTAATGGAGGTTTCATTGACTGTGGTTGACGGCGTCACAGCTGGTATGGAGGTTTCGTTGATTGAGGGCGATTGTACAACTTGTATAATTGAGGTTTCAGTAAATGTTGGCGATGGCGTAACCTGTATAATGGAGGTTTCATTGACTGTGGTTGACGGCGTCACAGCTGGTATGGGGGTTTCGTTGATTGAGGGCGATTGTACAACTTGTATAATTGAGGTTTCAGTAAATGTTGGCGATGGCGTAACCTGTATAATGGAGGTTTCATTGACTGTGGTTGACGGCGTCACAGCTGGTATGGGGGTTTCGTTGATTGACGGCGATGGTGTGACTTCTATTATGGAGGTCTCATTGACTGAAGGCGATGGAGTAACTTCTACAACGGATGTTTCATTGATTGTGGGTGATGGCGTCACAGCTGGTATGGAGGTTTCATTGATTGACGGCGATGGTGTAACTGCTATTATGGAGGTCTCATTGACTGAAGGCGATGGAGTAACTTCTACAACGGATGTTTCATTGATTGTGGGTGATGGCGTCACAGCTGGTATGGAGGTTTCATTGATTGACGGCGATGGTGTAACTTCTATTATGGAGGTCTCATTGAGTGAAGGCGATGGAGTAACTTCTACAACGGATGTTTCATTGAGTGTTTGTGATGGCGTCACAGCTGGTATGGAGGTTTCATTGATTGACGGCGATGGTGTAACTTCTATTATGGAGGTCTCATTGACTGAAGGCGATGGAGTAACTTCTACAACGGATGTTTCATTGATTGTGGGTGATGGCGTAACAGCTGTTATGGAGGTTTCATTGATTGACGGCGATGGTGTGACTTCTATTAAGGAGGTCTCATTGACTGAAGGCGATGGAGTAACTTCTACAACGGATGTTTCATTGATTGTGGGTGATGGCGTCACAGCTGGTATGGAGGTTTCGTTGATTGAGGGCGATTGTACAACTTGTATAATTGAGGTTTCAGTAAATGTTGGCGATGGCGTAACCTGTTTAATGGAGGTTTCATTGACTGTGGTTGACGGCGTCACAGCTGGTATGGAGGTTTCGTTGATTGAGGGCGATTGTACAACTTGTATAATTGAGGTTTCAGTAAATGTTGGCGATGGCGTAACCTGTATAATGGAGGTTTCATTGACTGTGGTTGACGGCGTCACAGCTGGTATGGGGGTTTCGTTGATTGACGGCGATGGTGTGACTTCTATTATGGAGGTCTCATTGACTGAAGGCGATGGAGTAACTTCTACAACGGATGTTTCATTGATTGTGGGTGATGGCGTCACAGCTGGTATGGAGGTTTCATTGATTGACGGCGATGGTGTGACTTCTATTATGGAGGTCTCACTGACTGAAGGCGATGGAGTAACTTCTACAACGGATGTTTCATTGATTGTGGGTGATGGCGTCACAGCTGGTATGGAGGTTTCATTGATTGACGGCGATGGTGTAACTTCTATTATGGAGGTCTCATTGACTGAGGGCGATGGAGTAACTTCTACAACGGATGTTTCATTGATTGTGGGGGATGGCGTCACAGCTGGTATGGAGGTTTCATTGATTGACGGCGATGGTGTAACTTCTATTATGGAGGTCTCATTGACTGAAGGCGATGGAGTAACTTCTACAACGGATGTTTCATTGATTGTGGGTGATGGCGTCACAGCTGGTATGGAGGTTTCATTGATTGACGGCGATGGTGTGACTTCTGTTATGGAGGTCTCATTGACTGATGGCGATGGAGTAACTTCTACAACGGATGTTTCATTGATTGTGGGTGATGGCGTCACAGCTGGTATGGAGGTTTCATTGATTGACGGCGATGGTGTGACTTCTATTAAGGAGGTCTCATTGACTGAAGGCGATTGAGTAACTTCTACAACGGATGTTTCATTGATTGTGGGTGATGGCATCACAGCTGGTATGGAGGTTTCATTGATTGACGGCGATGGTGTAACTTCTATTATGGAGGTCTCATTGACTGAAGGCGATGGAGTAACTTCTACAACGGATGTTTCATTGATTGTGGGTGATGGCGTCACAGCTGGTATGGAGGTTTCATTGATTGACGGCGATGGTGTAACTGCTATTATGGAGGTCTCATTGACTGAAGGCGATGGAGTAACTTCTACAACGGATGTTTCATTGATTGTGGGTGATGGCGTCACAGCTGGTATGGAGGTTTCATTGATTGACGGCGATGGTGTAACTTCTATTATGGAGGTCTCATTGAGTGAAGGCGATGGAGTAACTTCTACAACGGATGTTTCATTGATTGTGGGTGATGGCGTAACAGCTGTTATGGAGGTTTCATTGATTGACGGCGATGGTGTGACTTCTATTAAGGAGGTCTCATTGACTGAAGGCGATGGAGTAACTTCTACAACGGATGTTTCATTGATTGTGGGTGATGGCGTCACAGCTGGTATGGAGGTTTCGTTGATTGAGGGCGATTGTACAACTTGTATAATTGAGGTTTCAGTAAATGTTGGCGATGGCGTAACCTGTTTAATGGAGGTTTCATTGACTGTGGTTGACGGCGTCACAGCTGGTATGGAGGTTTCGTTGATTGAGGGCGATTGTACAACTTGTATAATTGAGGTTTCAGTAAATGTTGGCGATGGCGTAACCTGTATAATGGAGGTTTCATTGACTGTGGTTGACGGCGTCACAGCTGGTATGGGGGTTTCGTTGATTGAGGGCGATTGTACAACTTGTATAATTGAGGTTTCAGTAAATGTTGGCGATGGCGTAACCTGTATAATGGAGGTTTCATTGACTGTGGTTGACGGCGTCACAGCTTTTGTTATAGTTATCTTGATTGAAGTTGATGGTGTAATTTGTAGTGAAGATTTTTCATTAAGTGTTGGCGATGGTGTTACTTGTACAATGAACGTTTGATTGACTGTTGGCGGTTGCGTCAGAGCTTGTGTCGAGGTTGTATAGACCGTCGGCGATGTTGTGAATTGTACAATGGAGGTTTCATTGACTGTTGGCGATGGAGTTACACCTGGTATGGAGGATTTATCGACTGACGAAGATGGTTGAACTTGTACAATAGAGGTGTCATTGACTTTGTGCGATAGTGTAACTTGTACAGTTGAGGTTTCGTTTGCTTTGGGTGATTGCGTCTCCGTTGGAATGGAGCTTTCATTGACGGACATGGATGGTGTAACTGTCGTAAATGGGGGATTTCCTAATATATTGGAAGACTGCGTGGATATGAAGGTCTGTCTTCTTTCATATATACTAGAACGTTCAATTTGGTTGATTATAGAGGACTGAATTGATATTGAGGATTTTAAATTATTATTATTAATAGTTTTTGTTGTGGCAATAGTTTCTTTTTGAGGCAAGGAGACACAGCATGAAGACGTTGTAATGGTGTTTGTCAAGTAGGACGAAGTTGGTGTTTTTTGTGTTGTATTTCTTGTTGATGTTGTGTTGGCTGGACTTGGAGAGACTGTCGTTTCTGAAAAAGAAAATGTTTTATAACATTTGGAGTGTTTTTCATGGAAAATTTTTGAGAATACAAACGAAGAGAAGCGAGAAAGGTTTGAGATTCAGTCGAACGTCTGGGCACAAACACCTATAATACGAGCACCTCTATAATACGGACACATCTATAATACGAACATGTCTATAATATGAACACCTCTATAATACAGACACCTCTATAATACAGACACCTATAATACGGACTCCTCTATAATACGGACATCTATAATATGGACAGCTCTATGTTACGGACAGATGTCTACGATCTCAGGGCAAAATCTGTATATTTTCTTTGTCGGTTTAAAATACCGGACTCTCTTTATAGAGCGTTTTCACGTGACGCCATGAACAAGCAAGAATTAAAATCATAAATAAGGGAAAGCTGGTTAGCTGGTATTTTGTATTTGTCATCGAGGAAATTCGCCTCTAAAAATTTGGGCCATTTTTGATGTTTGGCTTTCGTAATGCCGTACTGTCACGCATTTTCGAATAGCGTAAAACAACAATAGTTCACTTTCGATATTCTGGCACAAAGCAATTCAAGACGAGGCTCCAGGGAAATAAAAGAATATAATAGATTACTCCATTGTTTCTCCGGAGCCTCGTCTTGAATTGCTTTGTGCGTGATCACTCAATCAGAATATCGAAAGTGAACTATTGTTGTTTTACGCTATTCGAAAACGCGTGACAGTACGGTATGACGAAAGCTAGCCAAGTAGGCACTTTGCTACAAATTTTATGTTACAATGATCAATTGTTTTTTTTAATGAACATTTTCAGCAAAAGAAACATTAAATCTGGTTATAATATTTTTCAGTGTTGTTGGCCGCCATATTGGTGTCCACAGTGCGGTATACCAACATGTCAGTTCCATTTGAGGCTCCATAGATTCTTACCAAATACTGGAGCATCATCAAACATCCATATCTTCGCAATGAAAAAACATTTTTAATCCAACTTTCATATTAAAGCATAGTTTTGGTTGCTCTTTCAGATAAAATTACTTTGATTATGGTTAGAGCTCTAGAGAGGGCTAAAAATATTTCGATCACGTCCCACCTCCCCCTCGGGACTGACGTTACGGTAGCCCGTCCGAGTAGCTTTGCAGAAAATGGCGGACAATGAAGAGGCATCAACCGGAAATAGATTACAGAAATTATAGAATTTTCGGCACCCAAAAATGTTGACAAGCGAACTATATGTGGAGTATCACTCTTATCGAAGGTAAAATCTAGTGATATTTCCACAGGGGACCCGGCTTGGGAAACTTTTAGCCCCGGGCTTTTAGCAAGAATAGAGTGAACTAAAGTTCTTTGGGTTTCCTGTGGCAATGAAACTCGATCACGTAAATTAACCGCATAACTTGATAGCACCACGTACTAGTGTAACGCATTCACCTTAATGTACTAAAGCGAATGCGTTACACTAGTAGGTGATGCTATCAAGTTACGCGGTTACGTTTACGTGATCAAGTTTCATTGAGGTTGCCACAGGAAACCCAAGAGCTTTAGTTCGTTCTACTTCTTGATAAAAGACTCCCAAGCCGGGTCCCCTGTGATATTTTTAGTGTTATGTCAAAACAAAGCAGATGTAAGCTAATTTTTGTTGCCAGTGCTTTTTGATTTATCCGTTTAATCTGTAAAAACAGCTTAATGAAAAGTTTTTTTCTTTTATTTTGATCTACATCCTAAATCAAAACTAAAAGTTTGAACTTGTTTTTTCTTCCAGAGCTGAAAAAAGTTTATGAACGACTTCTTGAAGTTTTTGAAATTCACGCTTGCCGAGTGTTTTTAACTTGTGAACAAAATGAAGCTCAAGAAACTACACAGGTAGGTAGGTAGGTAATCTTTATCTATACACAATAGTCTCTTCATAAAATATATACATTTATTATATACATATCGAGATTTACTCACTAAAATTCCATTTAGTAAATTTTCGTTCGTTCATTGCTCTCAACCAATCAGAATGCGCGTATCGTTTTCTTCACGTGTGAGAAAAACGATACGTCCAATCAGAAGCGACTTCATTCCTGATGAAAATGTTTCTTCAAACTGGCTCCTCTCAGCACTTTTTATCGAAGGATTTTTAGTCTTGGCTGTTCAATTAATCTTTATTCAGTAAGAATTCAAGCAGATAAGCTCATTCATCACAAAAGTCATCGATGTCATGCAAAATAAGAACTCTATGGGGAAAAAGATTTTCAAAACCTCGCGCGCTGTGCTGCGGCAAGAACGAAGGAGGATTCACGACCGGCAGTTTCAGAGTCGCTGAATGGAAATTTAGTCCAAATGAGCTCTTTCAACAAAAGCTTAGAGAAAAACACTGATAATTCCAGTTCAAGATAATTTATTTCAAGTTTTGAGGGACATTTGAAACGCCAGGTATGTTTAACGGGCGTGAATTTGACCGTAAGTTTGTCTTTGAATGAACTCAAATTCTTCGCATTG
Source organism: Telmatactis stephensoni (assembly GCA_029948255.1). Lineage (NCBI taxonomy): Eukaryota > Metazoa > Cnidaria > Anthozoa > Actiniaria > Isophelliidae > Telmatactis > Telmatactis stephensoni. The sequence continues at coordinate 336,124 of JALIZF010001478.1, read as the reverse complement.
TCTTTGCTCGTTTTGTAAACAAACACCTGTCAGTGAGCAAAAAGTCGAACTTACACTGAAAAGAATTATAATTTTATACTGTAATTCACTTTAGATACAAATACATATTAGTTTTGTTTTGGCTTGACGTCTGTTTGTTATTTAAACTTTGTTTTCTAGAGATTTTTGTGCTTTTGAAATCAAAATCTTGACCGTGGAAAAGCAATATCCATATTCACAGCAAAACGACAAAAATTTATAGAAATCTCGATTTGTATATGATAAACAGAAAACACCATGGAAAGTGCTTTGTACGGTTTTTATTCACTCGTTGTTTTGTATCATAAAACTCACTCGCTCGTTCCTCGCTCGTTCGTTTTACGATACTTCACAACTCGTGAATAAAAACCGTACGCGTGCACTTTCCATGAAGTATTCTCTATTTATAAAATATTTGAGATATAACGCGCGCGCTGATTGGCTGGCTACTATGTTTATATCAGAGGAAAGAGACATTGCTCGCTCAAAAAACGTCTAAAATATTTTATAAAAGCAATATAAAACGATAGCTTATGTCTCTGTACTGTGATATAAACACTCTGGAAGATGTAGAGCACTCGAAAAGCAAGAGAAACACTCGGCTACGTCTCGTATTCCTAAGCTTGCTTTTCTCTTGCTCTACATCTTCCATCGTGTTTATATCACAGTACAGAGACATGCGCGCGCGTTTTATATTCCTTAAATAAAACATGATCTTCCAGAGAGTCGTGTTCATAAAAAATACTAAATATCTAAATATTAAATCCTAAAAATAAAACACACACCGATATTCAACTGAATTCAGTTCGAACCTTTCTGCTTGGGAGAAAAAAAGCGGACAGAGAATCCCCTGAGGTCAATCAAATAGTCTGAAGCCGATAGATGCAGAGTGAATGCTACCCACCCTTTAGCCCTCGTATAAAAATGACAGTGACACACATGTGGGCTAATGGGGAATGAGTGCTCCATCTGCGCATGCGTGGACACAGGCATACTGGTCAGGCAAAGAGAGGTGATGATCTCTCTCTAGGGTTGATCATGCCCTAGGCCACTGGTTAGGAAATAGTACCTTAATAGAGGAACCCTTTACTAGAGGTGTCCTTTTAATAGAGGTGTCTCCTTAATAGAGCTGGGTGTCTCCTTAATAGAGCTGGGTGTCTCCTTAATAAAACTGGGTGTCTCCTTAATAGAGCTGGGTGTCTCCTTAATAGAGCTGGGTGTCTCCTTAATAGAGCTGGGTGTCTCCTTAATAGAGCTGGGTGTCTCCTTAATAGAGCTGGGTGTCTCCTTAATAGAGGTGACACGTTTAGTATAGAGTTGAATATTGTTACAAAAGAGTTTGTTCGAGAGTTTATTTCCGACTTTAATGGTGGCAGGCTATTTTTAACGTCTGAAATGACAGATCAATTCTACTAGAGTCGTTTTAATTGTTACCCGTCTAAGTGGAGGAACTTGTGGTTGTTTTCTACTTCGTGATGTCAAGAGTGCGTTAATGAGTCGGAAGGAAATGTGTGTGCTTAGTTGAAGAAAAGAATAATAATAACAAAGTTGCTTAGATATCTGTTTTCTATTATTCATGACAACGAAAAACGTCGATGATTCAAAGGAACTGAAGGTTTAGTAGCTGGGTTTCCACAGAACATTCAGAAGTGATGACGCGCTAATTATGATAAACATGACAATGATTGATTAAAAAATGATTATACGGTGATAAAATCACGAAGTGAAAAACATACTTTTTCGGATGGTTAACGCTATCGTCGCAAGCATAAGCGAAAGCTCAACAGTGGCGGATCCAGGGGGGTCGAAGGGGTCCACGAAACTCCCCCTTGAAGGTTTTAAGCCATTATTTTGTCAAACATCGACCAAAGAATAGAGCAGCTGGGTTTAAGAAACGGAACCCCCCTTGGAAAAATCCTGGATTCGCTACTGCTCAATACACCCTTTCCATTGAGATAATGAATACAAACCGTACAAAACAGAATGTTGTTTTTTGCACACTTATGCTTGCGTCCCTACTGTGAAAACCGGCCTTGAGTATTTTTCGCTTGTCACACAACATCTATGTATTTTTATATGCATGAACTGTATAACCTTGGCTAGGGATGGAGATAAACTCTTGGGGTAGTCATGGCAACTGCTTGTAATATTTGTTCGATATAAAGGTATTTTTCAGCACCAAATTTGAATAGAGTTTTAATGTCGGTTCTACTTTCGTTTAATTATGCTTGGTATTTCTATAATTGTTGACAGTGACATGACAATCTGGAATCTTTCTTATTTCCTTGAATGTTTTCGACTGAAACTTATCCGTTCACTGGAAGAAAAATTGTTCGGTGTTCCCTTTCTTATACAAAATTATTAATTTTTTATATCAAAATGACAGTTGATAAGCACTCAAATGGTGGGAATCAATATTCATAACTTATGCAACCTTGTCCATTTTAATTTGGTTTTACCAGGGTAATTTTAAAACGAGTTAATTAGATGCCTGGTATCAAGTTGTTGTTACAGCAATTCTGCACTTTGTAGTATCATTTCTCATCGGGATCTTAATTATTTTTGGCTAATTATTGGGATCGAAGTATATATATATATATACAATCCACATCAATATTCAACCATCCTTTTTAACCATTTTTGGCCCGTTCGCGATCTACGAAAGTTAGCGAAAAAGCAGTGAGAAAACCTCGCCTACATGAATCGAAAGCGAACTTATAGTCAACCGGAGGCTTTCACACTTAAGATTACCTCTGGATGTTAATTAAAAATGTAGAAATAAAATATTACAATTAATGTGAATGTCATTATAGTGATTATTGTAGAAAATGTGGTAGTGTCAAGAGTTTAACACTTTTTGGTCCCCACAAAGGCTTTCAAAATCGTGAGTGATGGTTAAGCTAACATGACATACAAAACTGAAAAGTATTAAATGTGATTGTTGCACTGAGCGACTTTTCACTTACCAGTAGACAAACTGAAGCAAAAGTGAAGAAAAGTAACTGCAAATGATGTGATTCTCCAGGGCTTCATCTCAGGATTTGCTGTCCAGTCTATCAACGTCTAATAGAGAAAGAAATCAACTTTTTTTTCCGATTGAACAAATAAATACGCCAAAAAACTGTTTAACTTTCACGTGCCAATTCCTCAATCTAATATGGATTTACCGAGCTATTAATATTATTTAATATGGATTGCCGAGCTCGTGTTTCCAATACATGATGGGCTGTAGCGAATTAAGATGCCGAAATAAAGAGTTGAGTTCCTGTACCTCGGTACGGGGTTAAGAATACATAGACTTCGACGGAAAAGAGTTTGGATATGTCTTAATCGTCTATCAGTTTTTATTGACTTTGCAATTCATTAGCTATGCACATTAAAGCGTATATATTAACAACTGTTTGCACTTGGGATCGAAATAACAGAAAAAGCTAGAAACAAATTGAACTTAAAACTGCCTTTAGTCTCAATTCTGCAAATCTTGTGCTGCAAGGATCAGCAAACGAGTGTCCAATACCAATTACGGTTTCCCCGATTTGGCAGTGTGAGAAAAAACTACAAAGTTGGCTTAAAGTATATAGTGATTAGTTTACATTGGGATCCAATTGTTACCATTTCATTAATCGAAAGGCTTAGATGACTGACATCTCTTTGCGTGGGAAGATAAAGTTTAGAATTTTGGAAACATTTAATGGAACCGTTAAGCATACTGTTTTATTTGACAAAGTGAAACTTGAGCAAAGTTGACTGGTATATTTCCATCTTTAGCAGTTTGTCTTGACATGTGAAGTTTATGTTGTACTAGACAGCTTTAAGAACATTCTTCCGTTGAAAATTGGCGTAGTGTTACAGGCATGCACGTATATGGCTGAAACATATCGATGCCAATTTCGAAATCGTTCAAAAACTTGCAACAGTTGCTTCAAAAATGCTAAAATGAAATCGCACCATTGCGTCAACACTTAAAATAACAGTAAAAAATAATTCATAGACATCATTTTTTTATGTACACTTCAAACTTTGGCAATACTTTGAAGTAGTTTTGGCATAGTACGTGGTTCGATGATTTAGCACAAGACCTTAAGGCTCTTCACACGAGCGAATTTTCTATGACTTTTTGTAGCTTTTTTTATTTTTGTTTTGTTTTGTTTTGCTTGTTTGGATGATAAAATTTGACCAAATCACATGTGACAAATACGAAATTTGTTCGTTTATAAGTGGAAATTCTATTTACCGTAGAAAATTTAGAAGGGACTTAAAGGCCCACTTGGATGAAAATCGATGAAAATTGGAAAATTATTATTTCTGTATGAAGATTAATATAGTTAAATTACTAGCTAATCTCCAACAAAAAATCTACATTGTAAGCTCATTGTCACAGAGAAATTTTAGTTAAAAACCTAAAAGAACAATAGAGTTGAGTAGTGACGTCATAATGACGTCATTTACTCACAATTTAAATGCTAAAAACCTTGACAATTTTATCCGTCTCTTCTTTATGCGAAGAAAATGTTGCTTCATGGTGATTATTGGTATTGTATACATAGGTTTAACTAAGTTTCAAGTCATTTTCAATTTTCATCGATTTTGATCCAAGTGCTCCTTCAAACGTATGTACTATTTTTGTCCTACCTTTTTATTATGAACTGCATTTGATGTTTACTTTATTTCATCGATTTGCTTTTCCAGTATATTCTATTCAGACTCATGGGCACTTAAAGAAAAAATAGCCATATGAAAGTTGGAAGTTATTGGATATGATTTAATGCAAAAACAAAACGAGACTAGCAAGTATACTAGTTTGGTCTGTATCGGTGTATAAAAGTACAAGGGATGAATGGAAACTTGTGACACAGTATAAAAAGAGAGATAACTTACTGACGTTTTGAGCCTCGGCTGTTCATGTAAAAACTATCTAAAGCCCGCCGCACGCGTGAGGAAACTGCCACGTGAGGCACTTTGCTCTGAGACGATTTCTCGCCGCAGACGTTGCATCTTTGGCTATGCGAGACCAAAATCAGAGCAGGTAAACGAGCACACGATGAAACGGAGAATAGTACCTCGCGTGGCAATTTCCTCATGCAGTTTCTTGACGTGTGCGGGCTTTACGTACTGCGAGGGTTTTACTTTAGCAGCAAAATACCACGGTGAATAATCGGGGTTTTTCAGTCATTCTTTTTGTTTGTTTGTTTTTATTTTTTCTTTGTTTTGTTTTTCCTGAAATGTTCCTGAAAACAGACAAATAATATTTTAAGAATATTCTATTTAAGGAGCAAGGATGGCACAGGTGGTTAGTGCGCGGCTTTCGGTGCGAGAGGTCCCGAGTTCGATCCTCAGTGACTTCACATCCTTGTTTCGACTTCTTTCCTTTCCGTGTAGCTTTAAGTAGCTTTGAATACCCGTATAACGGAGCATTGATGGAGAGAGGGGGGTAGAATGAGCGCACCGTCGGCTTCCTAGGAGACCAGCTTCTAGCTTTGTTTCTAGCTGAAGGAACTTCCGACGTTAAATATAGTTCTTTACCTTAGTTTACCTTTAAGATATTATAATATATTCGATCTCAAGAAGGTTCTTAAGAACCGAGATCTCAAATGTTGAACTTTTAGCCGCAGAATGGAAAATATATGAAAATTTAATTAATCATACGTACCAAGATATAGTTCTAGGGCAACTATTATTAGAAATAATATTTTTACTTTAAATTTCCTATTTTTTCGGTGAACCAGGGCAATTTCGAATTCGAGCCTCTTTGGCGGCTTTGAGAGCACTTTCACTCAGCATGTTACAAAAACTTCCTAAAAATAGAAAACGTAATTCAGGAAAATATACCAGAATCCAGTTTGTATAACTAGTTATAAAATATTTTGAGATATAACGCGCGCGCTATCAGAAGACAGAGACATGGCTCGCACAAAAACGTCTAAAATATTTTATAAAAGCAATGTAAAACGATCGCTTATGTCTCTGTACAGTGATATAAACACTCTGGAAGATGTAGAGCACTCGAAAAGCAAGAGAAGCTTGCTTTTCTCTTGCTCTACATCTTCCATCGTGTTTATATCACAGTACAGAGACATGCGCGCGCGTTTTATACTCCTTAAATGAAGATTCTTAATGTACATTTAATGACATGCCAAATATTTAGGTCAACACAACTAATAATAAATAAATAAACTAATAACACAAGTAATTATTTTTTACATTAGATATGACAAGTTTTAGTGTGTTATTGCCTTGCCCAGTAAACGAGCTTCAGGAAAAGCAGCAGCACATCTTCATAGTTTTGTGGGACATAGCCAGGGGAAAACATGAAATACCTTTTTGCAAGAGTACTTTTTGCTGTGTTCTAAAATCATCAATTTTGTTTTCCAGTATTATCCATTATCGTTGTAAGCATTTAATATTTATAATTTTTTTACTTCAAAACCGCCAGAGTTCTGTTATATTGACATTGCTATTATATGTACAATTTGTCTGCGCATGCGTGTATTATAACTGAATTCCACAATCTCGTACCCAGAGCCTGCGTTCCTCTTGGTCAGCTACCAAGAAACGAAAGGCTCTGGCCAATACAGTTATTTGGAGCACTCTGATTGGTTGACAGAACAATAGGAGCGTTTGAATTTTGCATTCTACGCATATTTTGAGAATCGATATTTCCCAGAATTATCCTAGATTACTTCCACAGTATGTATTATATATGTATATATAACACGTTTCCCGTGTTTGATAGCCTGATCAAAACACGCGTGATGTTGGGAGAACACGAGAGAGCGTAGGGAAAGCACGAGCCGTAGGCTATCAAACACGGGAAACCGTTTTTTATTTCTTTTATAAAATAAGTAACACGCAAATAGACGAAAATAGGAAAAAGAAAACACTGACGAAAAAACAAATTGACGTGAGCGTGTTTGATACTCTCATCAAACACGGGTTTTCAGCCAATCAGAGCGCGCGTTATATGAGTTATTTTGTAAACTGCTATCAAGAGAACGCCCTTGATACAAAAAACTTGCCTACTGACTTTTCCTGAAGCATCATTTTTCTTTACATCTAGAGAAGTTTACTGCAATAAGCCCCACAGGTGCGGAGTTCAGGAATATCCTTCAGGGGGTGCAGCGCATAGAAATTAGAAACTGAAAAAGTAAAAAATCTTGAAAAATATTAGGAAAAAGGGCCAAAATAGCCTGTGTTGCTGATTTCCCTCTTCTCCGCCCCAATCAAACGACACTGTGTTGCAAAATATGCGACCTCCGAAATGGCAAAATTTACGTCGTGAAAATTTTATTTAATAGGGTATCTACATATTTTACAATGAAATTAGTGAAAAGTAAAGAAAAAATTAAAGAAAAAAAATAGTGAAAGTAGTTGTAATAGACTGGAGCATCGAAATCTGTAGTTCAGTAATAAAAAGTTACATATTAATGAAATCTGTATTTGCGAGCAGGTTTTAAATTAACATAAGTTTTCTTCTCATCTTCACTCTCCTGTTTTTTGATCATTGAAAATCTTTCTCCCTTGGTGCTGACCACTAGGTTGTCACGGTAACGTACAAGCTTCTTTTCCTCCTGGTTAAATCAAACAAAAGAACAAAGTAACCAAAATAAAGGTATTTATTTCATTGGCACACCTTTCTTTACCAGTTCACACACACAACAACGTCATGAGCGTAAGCAACTGCATGATACAGGGTTAGTGTCGAGATGAATTTAAAAATTGCAGGAGAAATCAAGGAGTATTCAAGGACCCAAAAACGATTTTTCAAACAGTAGTGTTGCCCAATTTTTTACTTTTGGTTTTACTGAAATACTAAGACATCCTCTTGTCTAACTTACATTTAAAAGAAAAAAATGTATTTTTATGTTTCCCATCTCATTTAAGTCCCTTACACTTTTGTTAAAAGTTTAAATTCAAGGAGTTTTCAAGGTTTTTGAGCAGAATTTCTAAAATTCGAGGGCTTTTCAAGCGCCCTTGAATAAAAAACGTAAATGAAATTCAAGGAGTTTTCAAGATGTTTAAGGAGTAGCACAAACCCTGATAATACATTGAAATACCACACACCATAGACAATAGGTAATATTTGTATTCATCCATTCATTCATTTATTAATTCATTTATATATCAATCGATGTGTGATCCACACAGCTTGGCAATTACCTTATTAATCAGTGATGGTTGATAAGTTTGCTCATCAGATTCAACATCAACAAAACCATATCTACAAAACAAAGTTAACATTAGATAGTAACTAGTAAGACTGGTTCTGGTAAATAGATTTTAAAATGTGAGTTTTCAATAAAGAGCTGAAAAGGAAATTTTGTTTTATCCAAACATATAAATTAGAAGTGAGCAAAAACCACAACCACAACCTGCCTTCGAGCAACTGGATCCAGAGCTCCATGCCATGCCAATACAAGCTCTAGTATGCACATATAACTGGTAAATCCCTCACAGTTAATTACAAAAGAAAAGAATTGAGTCTTACTTTAATACAACTTGATTTTTAATTTTGTGCTGGTCTTCATCATTGATGTCCTGTCGTTTAGCACTTGGTTGATGAGGCTGCAATACAATACAGTCAGTACCTTAGCCACATTGGTATATCATATCAATGTTAGGGATACAAAAACATAATACAAACAAAGATAACAACTTTTTACCATTTGCATATCAAATTGGCCCTAGGCAAACTACATGAAAGTTTACAGACACAATGTCGTGCATACAGGCTTGCGTGGTCACTGCACATGGAAGGTGAGGAAGGTGCTGCCTACAGAGGCTAAATATCATTATATAATTGTTGACTTACTTCAGGATGTGAGTCCACAAGTACCACAGGGTCTTCACCAGAATCATCATTCTCTCGACTGATTAACATTAGTCTTGCTGCTTCATCAGCATTACCATTCGCAACCATAAGACACCGCCTTGCTTCTAGCCGTGTTGCCATGGGAAACAGCTCACACAGAGATTCAACTGCTGAGCTAAAACTGGAATAAGAGGGATTAAGTTACACGAATTACTAACATGAAATCATACAATTTTAATGAAGTGTAATACTAGCAAAGTAGTCAACTATCATATGTTGTATATATGCCTCATGAACCAGCTGACAACAACTTCAACAATTTCAACAACTTTGACAGGCTTGTAACATGGTATATTTTCGTCTCACTGATCCCAGGTTTTTACAGAAATTTTGATTCCTTAGCTCAGCCATATTTTTAAAAATTTTTGATCCCTGATCCTTGGTGCAAAAAACTGAGCTGATCCTGATCCTGTCACCCAATGTCCATGATCCTTTGATCCCTGAGCCCTGGCCTCTGATCCCTGATCCTGGCCATAATTTGGGGCTTGATCCCTGATCCCATTATACCATGTTACGAGCCTGACTTTGAGGTAATTCAAATCAATCCTACTCATAAGGGATTTAAACAATGCAGATTTATCATGATCATTTAAACTTATAAATATGCACATACTGTTCAGGTATTTTTTCATCTTCTGGGTAAGGTTGTGTTGGTTCTTCATTGGTTATAAAGTTGCTTGTTGGTTCACCCTTGGTTACAGAGCTACATGTAGATCTTGGAGTTTTATTACTGGATGATGTACTACAATATGACTTCAACTCTAATCAGATAGAGATTAATTAATCTATATCAAAAAAGACCATCATGACTAACTACTGTCAGTAGCCTAAATTGGGTTGTTATGTACACGTTTACAATACAATACAACTTTATTATTCTCCCTTAGGGTTTTCAGAATAATATTACAAATTTAAAAATAAAATCGTTTCAGCACATTTGACTGGCCCTATTCCACATTATAGGAATCACTGTCTTATTCCAGCAAGCTGAAAATTAAAAATTGTTTTATACCTATTTTTATTAAATAAAAATAAAAAATAAATAAAATAGAAAATAAAACAAAAATAGAAAATAACCACTGCCATGATTTAGATGTTATTCCATGTAAATCTCATTCTGGGACACTGGTCAATCAAATGCATTGAGTCATCATTGAGCATATATCATTTCAAAATCTTAGAAATACAAGTACAGTATTAAGATGTGAATTTGTCAATTTAACTATCAGTACCTTGTGGTTTTATCTCTTGTAATTTACTTGCTAACTCCACTAGCCATGAGTAAACTACATCACTAGCAAACAGAATAATAATGGTAACAGTAGGTAATGGTAAAAGTAGCTTCTTTTGACATTCTACTGTAGTTTTCAAGTAGTTTTTCAAATGTGAATAGTATTCACAAAATGATTATGATACATTGTAGTTTTACTATATGCATAAAATGTGCTGTGCTATATACACTACATAGACCCAATCAAGTTACAGTGTAATAAATTCTTAAATAACAGGCAAAAATTGACAGCAGGCAAAGATCAAGCTGAATGTACATTGTCAATAAACATCTACCCATTAATATGCTGTCAGACGTTAATAATACTACAGTATGTACTAACTGACTGAGTGGGAGGGGTAAAGGGAAAATATTTGGTTCAAGATCATACCAAGCTGGGTTATGCCATACTGAGTGAACACAGTAAATACACGTACAATTTTCTTACTACAGATGTCAATGAGTGTTTTTTAATGGCAGAAATCATGTCATGGCTACACCTTCAACATCTAAGGAGCAAGGATGGCACAGTTGGTTAGTGCGCGGCCTTCAGTGTGAGAGCTAGGTCCTGAGTCAAGAGAGTTATAAATCGACATTAAATATGGTCGCTTTACTTTACTTTTTTGTCTCTTCACTAAAAAACTTCACCTTTTTCATCTGCATTCCTTTTTGTATGCATCCATATCCCTTTACAGTATATGTAAAACTTAAGTTGAAATTTGTAGCAAAGAGAGACAGAAGTTTGAAGGCATGGCCAAGACATGTTTTTCAGTGACAGCCATAGAGTGGATTTCATATGACTGTGAAAACAGCACCGCACAGTCATGGCACGGTTACGGCAGGAATTTCAAACTGACACGGTCACGGCACAGAGTGGTCTGTTTGACACTCATACAAAATCTGCTCTATACACAGGACTGTACCTTTGTATATCACTAAAACCTGGAATATAAGCATTCATCATATCAATAAAATCATCTACATTGGTGCTGTCATCTTCGTCTAAGCTTTGTAGTACACTTGTTAAGTAGTCAAGCACAATATCATCCACAACACTAACAAATAAAAATCATCAAATTTAAGGTAATATTTAGCATCAGTAGTTCCTTCTATTCAACTCAGTGACTCACTCTAGTGCTTGCTGTGGTAGATTGGACGTCAGAAATACTTCAAAGTCTTGTCGTACAATTGCATTCATCGTTGATAAACTAGGATTGAATAAATATCGATAGTTTAGCAACTACGATCAGTTTTAGCATGGAATACACGATAGTGAAGTATGTGGAATCATGTCAGACTTTTTTCCATTGGTTTTGTCGTTTTAGTCCTGTTCGAAACACCACCAAAATTGAGTACACCGAAGTAATGAACATAAAAATATTGAATTTAAAAGACGTCTAGAGATTTACCTTGCTTCATAACTTAGATTAAAGTGGGATTTTGCTGTATTTTTTCATGTGTTTATCTCCAAGAATTCAAATCAAACATCAATAAAACAAATCGCGCGCGCGCTCAAAACTGAGCCACCAAGCCAGCACAGGCAACCCAGCACATTTTGCTTTTGTCTCGTTCAACCTCACAGGGTCCCCAAAACCTTTTTCGTGAAACGTGAATGATTTATTTTGACGTGATTTAAGGTTTAAAATCTTTTTGCGTCCACGTGAAAGCAACTTGTTTCATCTACGTTAGATTATTAAATTAATCTAACGTACATTACACAAAACACCTATTTGATATGAAGCCTACGTACTTTCAGGATATTTTTTGTGAACGTGAAAGATATTTATATATTGTCCGTGACACGACGCGTGAAAAGACCAAATATTTTTACGTAATTTCATTTTGCAAAGGGCTATAGGGGACCTAACCTCCTACGCAGGCGTTTTTAGTCTCGATCCAGTAAATTTCCATCGCCACAAAGAAAAAAAGGGGACTGGATCGAGACTAAAAACGAAACGCTAGAAGAAAAATTACGCTAGAAGATCAATACCTTTCGTTGTGCTTTATCCGAGAGTAGAGATTACGTAGCCTCCTTGGGTTTCCTTTGTAACGGATATTTTTTTACACAGGAAACCCAAGAACAGTGATGCCTGCGGAGGAGGCTAGAGATTACGTACAAATCTAACAAACCCTAGTGACATTTGAGTTAGCCTGGCACGAGTACGCAACCAATGAGAATTCGAATTCGGACCAACCAATCACAATTTAGTACATATTTCGTAGGAGGCTATCCAGGTAGGGGATCCTAGATGAGTATACCTCCATTAGTTGGGACCGTGCCAAAGCTTGTGAACACACTGACCTTAGCTGACCTTCATACCATATCCAAGTGAACTTCGATTTCATTGGGAAGTCTTACCACTATGAAACACTTTCTACTTGGAGCTTTCCTTGCCATTTTCCTCGCAACTTTCCAACAAGGTATTCGAGTTAATTGTGTTTTTATTTTATTGAAACACGTACTTCAGGCTGACTTTTCAGAAATTAGACAAAAATTTCACTCTTCCATTTTGCAGCAGATGGAAGTAGCTCTGCCATTTTAGTTATATGGGCCGGGGCCGTTATTCTTTGTGATTTTAGTTCTGAAAAAGATAAAACAAATGGAGTATGCACGAATTCAATGATTTTAACTTAGAAATTCAGGAGGCATTCGGCCTTGATAAAATTTTGGTGACAAATTTTTAGGATCGCGTTCAATTTCAATAGCTTTTTAGGAACTTTTACTCCAATTATCCAGCTACACATTGGCCTTAATTAAGCGATTTTATTGAAGACGGAGAACTATTTTGGGAGTAATTTCAACAAAACCTGACCCCACTGTTTAGAAATAGCCCATGCACTCTAGATCAAAATTTTGTTGGTATAAATGGATGAAACACAGGGAATCAAACTACAATTAATCAAACTTCAAGCTGAGTACGTTTCACAAAAATGGTCGGAATAGAAATGCGAGGACGATTGGCCGCCAAAAGTGTACCCTAAAAGTGTTCTGAAATCATCATGAACCTTAAGGCACCCCTTGTACTCTGAGAATAACAACCACGAATCTCAAATGAAGTCAAATGACAACGAAAAGGTAACTTAATGTCTGCCTAATACAAGTGTAAAACTAATCGCCCACAGGGCAAAAAAATATAAGCAATGTTTATAATTTGGCCTTATTTATACTAGAGACGAATAACTCGTCAAGACGACTCAATTCAAAGGATTTGATTCGTCTAGATATAAATTTGAAGATGGACAGTTTCACATGAAGGCTAGAAAGACTAGAAACATCTAGCCCGCGTGCAGCCGGAAATTTACTCGTAAATACCGTCCGGATGTGACGCAGCCTAGAAAGATCCCACGGTTGTTGAGTAATTCGTCAAATAGCCAGTCATTTGGACGTGTTTTTAGACGGAGTACTATATTAAGACGGTTTAAGACAAATAATTCGTGTTGTGTCCGAATTTATATTGAGACGATTTTCGCGTCTGACACAAATAATTCATCTGGACGAGCAATTCGTCCGGGCCAATGTTTATAAAACACTGAAAATGGTCAAAACGTTTGGACGCACTTTAATGCTAGATTTGGAAAAATTCTGTAGCGAAGCTGCTGTTTTAAAGCTAGAAACAATAAATTCAAGGTTCCATTAAATGACTGTATTGATTTTTGTTTTTGTACACAACATAGATCTGGAGAAATGAACTTTATAAAGTACGATATGCTGCACAAACGCTTGAAACCAGATTTCTTGCGCTTTTGTTTTGAATGCAAATGAGCTGCAATTCAAGAATTTACATCTTTGTCAGGGGAGTGCCTTTATTTAATTTTCTAAAGCCGATTCAGTGACGCTTTCATAAATACGGCCACCTAATCTCTCAACACTAACTAATATCCACCCCCTGACAAAGGTTTGCATTCTTGCGCTAGCTCATTTGCATTCAAAACAAGAGCGCAAGAAATCTGGTTTCAAGCGTTTGTGCAGCATATCATCGTACTTTATAAAGTTTATTTCTCCAGATCTATGTTGTGTACAAAAACAAAAATCAATACAGTCGTTTAATGGAACCTTGAATTTATTTGATTTTTTCCAATTCTAGCATTAAAGTGCGTCCAAACGTTTTGACCATTTTCAGTGTTTTAGAGTACGTGATTGCACTTAATCCGTGAAAAAGTACAAAATCTACTTTGTACTAAAAGGTATAAAATCCTTTGTTTTCTATTGTTTAATAATCCGTTGTTTAGCTAGTACAATTTCACGGATTAAGTGCGATCACTCTATAGATATTATAAACATTGCTTATATTTTTTAACGGTTTGTCCTGTGGGCGATCATGCACTTGTATTAGGCAGACATTAAGTTACCTTTTCGTTGTCATTGGAGATTCGTGGTTGTTACTCTCAGAGTACAAGGGGTGCCTTAAGATTCATGACGATTTCAGAACACTTTTAGGGTACACTTTTGGCGGCCAATCGTCCTCGCATTTCTATTCCGACCATTTTTGTGAAACTCATTCAGCTTGATAAGAAGGAATTTCAGTTTCTAAAATCTACCAAGGGTGTAGACGTAGTCAGTGGGTTATTACAAGTTTTTATCAATAGAGCTGCGAGGGAAACTATCAATAGAGGGGAGAGCAGTAATTATGATTTCATCAAAACGACCGCTGTAATGTAAAATACGGTGGCCGAGATGGTTCACCAAAAGTCAAATGGCAAAATGGCAAAACGTCAAATGACAAAAAGCCAAAACGCCAAAAGCGAAACGGCGAAAAGTCAAAGTCAGATTCAAATGTTCCAGGCGTTCCTCGTAGGGCACTAAGGGAGACTGGTAACTAAAAACAAAATATTTCTGAGCCTTTAAAAAGGGGGGAAGGAGATATAAACAAACCGATAATAACAAAAGTCTTTACCTTTGAGAATAGTTTACTAAAAAAAAATTTTTAGAAGTTGCAATATTGAGAGGCTGGTTTTCAGTCATGAAGATATCGATTTGGTTTATCATTTGGGTTTCAAAATTTTCTGATAGTTTTTTTTTTAATAAACAAAACGAGATAATAATGGACGTGGAGTGGTTGGGCAATAACCAAAAACATTCAATCAAGCCTTAAATCAAGGAAGAAAAAAGAAAAAAAAAATCATGCGGCGTGCGTGTTGAAAAATAAATTCATAGATTCATACACCCCCTCCCCCCCTGACGAAATTTATACACCAAAAAAATAAAACAAAAAATACATCTGTATTTAATAAAATAACTTTCAAAGAAGTTGAAAACATGCTGCATTAATTTATTATTGACAGTCTTAGCTTGAAAGTTATTGACGAGGAACGCCTGGGAGCTTTGAATCTGACAATGACTTTTTGCCGTTTGACTTTTTTCCATTTGGCTTTTGGACGTTTGACGTTTTGACGAAAGACCAAAAAGTCAAATGACAAAAAGTCAAATGGCAAAAAGTCAAAAGCTGAAGCGTCCAAAAGTCAAATGGCAAAACGTCAAACGTCCAAAAGCCAAATGGAAAAAAGTCAAACGGCAAAAAGTCATTGTCAGATTCAAATCCCCCAGGCGTTCCTCGTCAATAACTTTCAAGCTAAGACTGTCAATAATAAATTAATGCAGCATGTTTTCAACTTCTTTGAAAGTTATTTTATTAAATACAGATGTATTTTTTGTTTTATTTTTTTGGTGTATAAATTTCGTCAGGGGGGGAGGGGGGTGTATGAATCTATGAATTTATTTTTCAACACGCACGCCGCATGATTTTTTTTTTCTTTTTTCTTCCTTGATTTAAGGCTTGATTGAATGTTTTTGGTTATTGCCCAACCACTCCACGTCCATTATTATCTCGTTTTGTTTATTAAAAAAAAAAACTATCAGAAAATTTTGAAACCCAAATGATAAACCAAATCGATATCTTCATGACTGAAAACCAGCCTCTCAATATTGCAACTTCTAAAAATTTTTTTTTAGTAAACTATTCTCAAAGGTAAAGACTTTTGTTATTATCGGTTTGTTTATATCTCCTTCCCCCCTTTTTAAAGGCTCAGAAATATTTTGTTTTTAGTTACCAGTCTCCCTTAGTGCCCTACGAGGAACGCCTGGAACATTTGAATCTGACTTTGACTTTTCGCCGTTTCGCTTTTGGCGTTTTGGCTTTTTGTCATTTGACGTTTTGCCATTTTGCCATTTGACTTTTGGTGAACCATCTCGGCCACCGTAGTAAAAGGTTTTAATTCAAATACCAGGAAAAATGAGGGTCAAATGTGAAGCTAGTGACCACAGGAATTCAAATCTAAGCTGCCTCGTGACGAATACAGCTTGATCAGTTCAGTTTCACTCTTAATTAGCTAACGCTGCTCGGGTGATAAAAGATCAAATGTCGTGTAGTCTTCCAACATGAAATACTTTTTCTTTAGAATTGTTGCCGTTATTATTCTAGTTAATCTACGAAAAGGTGAGCCTTCCAGTTAAATATATTTGCCAGTATAAAAATATTAGTCAACAAGTGACCGTAAATTATAAATATATGGAACTTCTGGCGTGATCATCATTTTCGGATTTCAATTTCCAGTTTTTATTACCAAGACACATAATCTAATTTAGGATAATGTAAAAAGCAACCCAAAACGAATTCGTACAGTTACTTTTTGTTAGCTTCACCACACTCGGACTTCATCGATTTTCTGTCATCAATTTCAATTCATTCTTTCATTCTTATTCATTGGCATTTTCTTTTATATACCGGACTTGTATCGAAAACAACCACGTACCACAAAGTGTCGGTATACGACGGATCTACTGATTAGGGTTTTCCGATTTACGGGCTTAATTAAAAAAGACCGATTTGGCACTAATAGTGCCAGCATTAGTACCAGCCTGTTGTATATGATTGTAACTATTATATATTTTTGGAATTTCGAAGTATTGTTTCTATAAAAAAGCAATACATTTTACAAGTTAATGTACGAATTGTAATAATTTGTTATAAATACAAGTTTTAAAGACCTTTTTAACTATTGCCGATAAATCAAATCGGATAAGTGTCTGAAACATCACATTGATGATGTTTAGAATTTACATAACATTTACTAGTCAGAACAGCTTTTTTCGTTTTTACAAGCTTTCAAAAATTTTACTGTATGAATAAATAGCTCTCTGAACATTTTTATTGGCCAGAAACTACTATCGATCGACGTACTCGCTTTTGTAGTACCGTACGTTTGGGCGTACTGAATGAAATTAAAGAAAGTGACAATCACAAAATTAATAATTATAACTGTTTGATTGTGATATTTCACTGCGGACTGTATCTCAGTTAGTATCATGCAAAGCGAAAAATAATGTATTTTCGAGCTCTTGGCTTTCTTGGAGCTCTTGTGCCTTGTGCGCACAGTAATGGTGAGTTAGCATCAAGGGCCGACTATTTGAACAGTGTTTACTTCTTAGGGGGTGTGATACTAGGATCATCCTAGCACTAGAATCATCCTAGCAGGTGAACCAACTTTTACGTTTAGTTGACATGCCCGAAACAACTCGAAGCAGAGTTCAAAGAAATGAGTGATTGCTCGTCCTAGGTCACCCGAAGTATCTCTACTTTTTCCGTGTACATGACCGAATTGGAAACATACTCCTAATGCTAGGATATCCCTACCGGCGAGACACGATGATCCAGTAGGATGATCCTAGTATCGGAAGAGAAAACACAAATAAACCGAATTCGAAGTTTAGTAGAATGATCCTCGTACCCGAAGTGAAGACACAAATTTCCATGTAAGCAGAATGCAGTAAATGTATAGCAGGAAGGATGATTCGCCTGCTAGGATGTAAACACCCCCTTAAGCAGACTCTCTCGACTCATCGCAGAAAGAACTCGCAGCGATCATTTGTATTCGCCTGTGAACAATAATAGATTTCATTTCTAACGGGTACTCCTTAGCTCGCTGCGAGTGCTGAGGTAAAAAGGTACATTGATTGGCCGATCAGGATCACACCCAAGTACTCGGGTTGGCTTAAGCTTCACCCAGTGTACATGGAAACGGCAGAGGGCAGACTTTTTTCGCGTTTGTCGTTGGCGTTTGAACGCGAAGATAAGTCATTTCGCATTTGTCGTAGACATGAAAAGTTCCAAACGCACATCAGCAGCTGTGAAAAAGAGGAAGCCGCGTGATCGTCTCTGCCGTCTGCCGTTTCCTGCGTACGTGACTGAAGATGTATCTCTGAAATGTTCAATCCAGCTTGATGACTCATCTGAATCAGCCAGTACATGCATTACAAGCAAAGCAGAATCCTTTTCCTAGACATCATCTCTAAATTATGCTATCCGAGTATCGAGCGATCACGTATACGTACTGCAGGCACGAAAGCGTCGTTTTTCCACTATGGACTGTCGGGCCACAGAACAGTTGTGATTTCTAGTTATTTGCTAGTAAGGGCTAGATAAGATTGTTAGCTAATTTTGATGATTAAAAGATAAACGAATGACCCAAAAAGATTATTGACAAAAATTTGTTTTGCCTTCCGACGGTTTTGAATTATATGGAAACGCATTGCTACGACAAGCCCTTCTCCGGCCCCAGAGCCTGTTCACAGGCTATCCGTCCACACTAAAACAGCCTATTTCTTTTGTCCAAAATACGAATGTGGAAAAGACAAATGATAAAAAAATGTCAAATGTATATTCAGAGTGGAGGGTTTTCTGATACGTGGTGAAAGTGTTACGCACTATTGCTCACACTATATAGCTACATATGCTAATTAGTATGTGGCACTACTAGTGCCAAAGCCCGTAAATCGGAAATTTCTATTAGAAGATCTAATTGAATACGTATATTGAAGATAGTCGAGAAACACACCCCACTCTACATCACCTCACACCGCTGTTTCTGAACATTTCCTTGCTAACTCTGATCACTCTATAACTAACGTTCAGTTTACTTATCCCCATTGAAATAATCACCTCTAATCGTGATGCAAATCACTTGAACCTAATGGACTCAATAAACGCGATGAGACGTTTTAGTTTTATTTCCATTCATTTTATACATATGCATTTTTAAGTATTACCATTTCTTATCTTTACTGTAATTTCCGTCTATTTACCACATTTGTAAACTTGTATATATCTATTTCCTGTTACGTCACTTCCTATATCCATATCTTATATATACATATATACCGATTCCAATTGTAATCCTTTTAAGCCTGATGAAGACTAGTAGTGGCTAGTCGAAAATTCGTAACATTAAAGAATTCCATAGTTCTACGACGTATTGTTTCTTCAAGTTTCTCGACCATTTTCTTTAGCTTGTTGCTCCCTTTTTAACGCTTTTTCATTCCACCCCCTGCTCTTTTTCTATTCTCTTTTTCTTGAAACCATGCCGGAAGTGGAGATAGGTCAGTTCCGAGAATCACCGCGTGTCCCCATACCATGCAATACACCGCTGGTTGCCACAGGGGGCCCACCTCTTCCTTTTGAAAATATTTAAACATGAATTTCAATCGTCTTTTTACAAGCAGCAAGTGATAACATCTGCGCATGTCTCCAACTTCTATTGTCCTGGACAAATGGAAAATTTTGAAAGGATAATTTTTAGCTGTTCGTACTTCGTGCACTCGACTGTAATGCTCCGAAAAACTTTGGGGAGACTATATACGACTCTCTTTATGAGAGAGGTACCTTATTCGTACTAATTTTCGCGGGCACTTAATTTCGCGAATTTGGAACACGAATATTTCGCGAGCATTAATTTTCGCGATTTTGCAAAAAATGATAAATTTAGGGCATTTAATTTCGCGAAAATTGACAAAAGACAGATTTAAAAAACCTTTTTATATTGAATGATCACTTAAATAACGATTGCTTTACTATCATGATTTGCAGTTAGGTAATATAAATAGCGTTTATAATCAACAAATCAAGCAACTGCAAATCAATAAAATGCTGCTACTGCAATATTGTAAGGTACTTAATAAAAGTCAAGTGTAAAAATATGATTTTAAATACCTATGGCATGCAGTTCTGCACGAAAGATGTTTTAAAAGAGCTATATGTACAAGAAGAAGAAATGAGTGATCCAGATGAAGAAAGTGCTGAAGTACCTGTAGAAGATAAATAGGACTGATGGCAATACCATGTAGCTATAAACGTAATTAATCATTGGATTAAAGCAAATTCAGAAGTGTATTAAATTTTGCGTGTTTAATTTTCGCGTATCCTAATTTTCGCGAGGCTTTTAATTTCGCGATTTTTTTACAAATCGCGAAAATCGCGAAATTAAAGCCTCGCGAAAATTAGTACGAATAAGGTAGTCCTTAGCCAGGTTAAAACCGTAATTGAGGCCACTTCCGTCAAGCGGTTCGCGCATACTCGTCATGTTATCACTTGCTGTTCTTTTTATATCAAAACCTTGTCTGATTTCTGAGAAATTTACAGCCATTTGTCTTCAAGCCTTGAACTTTGCACCGATAATGATTTTCTGCGAATTAGGTCAAATAATCATCGAGATATCAGACGATTTTTAAAAGTAGCTATTTGAGAAAAATTTGTCATAAATCCAATAATCTAAGGTGAATTTTTTTCCTATTTCAATACAGTAATCCAGTATAAAGGCATAGAGGTCGACTACATACAACATGTATCGCGCCAATTTAATCCTTAGAAGTTGCAATACAAAATTTGCGCTGCCTGTTACGACGCAAAATTATGTAATCAAAACTACCGCAAAAATCTCAACAAAATTTCAAAAACAGCGATAGAACCATATCTGCTATAAGAAAGACAAATGCCTATTGTAACTTGTAGATAAAATATGGAGACACGAGACGCTAAACGCCAGTGTTATCCTCAAGCAAACTTGGGGAGTAATTTTTGTGACCACGAGGTGGACGATGCGAATCTCGACTTCTACAAATTCTGTTGAATTGTTTCGTGAAATCTTCTAAGTATGGGATAGAACAGGATGTTAACATACCTGCTGCCAAGTGTCGTTGTCTTTGCTGCACTAGGTATAATTCAGTAAGCTTCAAAAGTAAGCAACTACATCGAGTAAACAACTACGTCGAGATGATTTTATCCTGAATTGAAATACTTAATAACCATAAGGTTTTTCCACTTATGAAGAAACGATTATCAAAATTTCAATGATTTAGGGGCACTTTAGTGGGCTAGCCCGGATCATATAATCAGGCCCACCCTAAATTAGCAAACATGACGCGACATTAAAGACGATATCGCGCGCTGACGAATCACCGACGTCAAGAAGAGGACGTGAAAACAAGCAAAATAGCGAACGGTACGTGGCATCGCGACACTGTCACGGCAGTCACGCAACGAACGAGTGTAATAAATCCGTCATCTAACGTCCTGTATTAATTCGCGTCGCCGTTTGCTAAATCACTCGGCTTTTGTAACACTAGACGCGTTACATAACGTAGGCTAATGTTTGACTTTTCCCTGTATTCTGAATAGCCAAAGGTCTGGAGTGTTACAAGTGCAAGAGCACCGTTTCATGGGCAGATTGTGAAAAAACACAGACTAAAGTCACGTGCAAATCAGCAACGCAATGCTGTAAAGAATTATTGACCACAAAGGTTTGTACTGCTAGTATATTTTACATATGTATCAATGTTATAGCCTGAGAGGGGGGTCAGGCATATACCCATCACTCTTGGTGTCCCCAACCTGAGGAATTTTCTCTTGGCTTGCCCCAGGACAAGAACATTTTTGAACATGACCATGTGGATTGTGCACAAGCCTCGTGTTCCACATTGAAATTTTGCTGAGATCAGTTGTTAAGGACTTACAGGTGGGGAAATTCGATCAAATTTGACTAATATTTCTTTTCCTAGGGTAGGGTAAGATATTAAAAATTACAGAAAAAATACAAATGTCCCATATATTAACTGACCCCATTCTAGGGTTAACATTGGTACATGCATATTTGCAAATGGAAATAACAAAAATCCTTCGAAAATGGCAGGCATGGATCGACACCCACTCACACTAATTATTTACAGCAAAAATCGTTGCATCGCAACCTCCAAAGTCGGTAAGCTTTTGGTCTTTTCTGATCCGTCCATCATTCTTGGGGTCACGAACTTGTTCAGTGATTGGTTGATTTGAAAGAAGCCCCACCCCCAAAGTGATTGACGGCTCAGAAAAACCCAAAATCAAAACACTGAAATTTTTAATTTGCTGTTCGCGATGCAACGATTAATTTAGCTGTAAATTGGTCAGTTTTGACCTCACTGATATGCATGCGAAGTGTGGTGTTGGTGTTGGTGATAATTATTATTATTTAAAGTATTATTATTATTATCATTATTATTGTCATTACTATTATCATTAATATTAAAATGATTTTTCACCAATAGGTTGGTGGCACCGAGTGTAAAGTCTATCAAAAAAGCTGCAAAGGTGAAGCTTCAAGGACAGGTGACAAGTGTCAGAATCAAGTTCTTCACAATTGGTCATATAACAGTACCTGCACCAGTACTAGTATTAGTACTAGTACTAGTACTAGTACTAGTAGCAATAGCAGTACTAGTACTAGTAGCAACGTGAGCAATACAGGACAATGTAACCATGGAAACATTGCCCTTGCCCTAGCAGTGTTTGCTGCCTTGAAGATATTCTTCTTGTAAGAGAAAACCCAGTTAATGTAGAGTGACTCATTCTTGTAGTGAGGAGGAAAAAAAAGTTCTAATCCCAACAAATTGCTAAGGCTCAAATGTCAGTAGTGTCCGTACTCTTTAAATTTTTTTTATACTGTATATTGTGTTAGAGACTTTCATTTTCATGCATTATCAATTTTAATTTTGATAGAGATTAGAGATTTTCTAGTATTGATGTAATATGATAAAATTTGATGTGCTGTAGGCTGTTAGAATCACGGTATTGCATTATTCCCTTATGAATAAATGTAGAAATAGAAAACGAGGCAGCGTGCTATGTTGAGTTAATAGAAGCACGCGGGAATTGTAAGAAGACAAGAGGCGTAGCCGAGTGCTTCTCAGTCAACACTTCTCGAGTCTTCTTACAATTCCCAAGTGCTTCTATTACTCAACATAGCACTGCTGCCGAGTTTTCTATTTCTTTTATGAAATACAATTGAAGTTTTATTTTCTTTTTTCATTGGAGAAAGTTTGAAAATGTGCGCATGCATGCTGTGTGTTCTCATAGAGACCGTGCAACACATGGCCTTTGGCCAATCAGAGCATGTGTTATATCATAGTTATTTTATAAACCTCTATATAAAACTCTTTGCTATTTAGTGTCCACATTAAAGGTTTCAGAGGCCTATTCTATCAGTCCATCCTAACAATAGAGAGCATCATCCAAACAGGAAGCAGCGGATGGCAGAGAAAATCATTATTGTATGTATTAACACACCTTGTGTTGCATGTTTGCCACTCAAACAAATGCAAAATAACTCACCCTTGTGCAATCTCGTATCCAGAGCTTGCGTTCCTCTTGACCAGCATAGAGAAATGGGAAGCTCTGGCAAAACGGAATTTTCAACTCTAATTTTGAAGTTCCAGTCCACTAATCAGAGCCTTTAATATACACCTATTTCAATAAGTGTTGTCGGTAAAAGCCTACGCGACTCACCCGAAAGGAAGCATGGGTAAAAATTACCAATTAAAAGCTATAAAACGACGCAAATGTCCACACCATAATTCAACTTCAGCTTGCAATGACCTAATACATCAAAGAGCTTCATTTGCTGATGCTAAAATCAAGACCAATGCGAAAAAGAGAGTGAAATTTTGCAACTACCCATACTCCTTTTCGGTCTAGTCGCGTAGGCTTGAGACCTCTCATACAACAACCTGTTTTGAAATAGGGATATCCTTCAGTATTCCTGCAATGTTCTCCTTTATGGCCTACCAAAGTACCTGCTTCAGAAGCTCCAGTTTGTCTTAAATTCTGCAGTGCGTCTTATCACCTATTCTTGAAAATCGGATAACATTACGCCAGTACTTGCAAGACTCCACTGGCTTCATGTTGATGTGTGAATTAAGTACAAGGTTCTCCTTCTGACGTATAAGACATTACATGGCCTCAAACCTCCATGTATAGTAGACTTCATTGAAGTTTACACACCTGCGAAAAACATCAGATGTACCTACACTCATCTGCTAAAACCCAAAGATTACAGGCTGAAGAGTTATGGACTCCATGTGTTCTCCGTGGCTGCCCCCAACTTTGGAATGAACTACCATTGGAAATAAGAAAGTCTGTTGATCTCAACTCCTTCAAGACAAAACTTAAACAGAACTCTACAGAATGTTATATTTGTAACATTTATTTGTTATCCAAGAGCAAAGTGCTTAGAACTTCATTGCTATGATTGATTGATTGATTGATTGATTGATTCATTGCTATGATTGATTGATTGATTGATTGATTGATTCATTGCTATGATTGATTGATTGATTGATTGACTGATTGATTGATTGATCGATCGATCGATTGATTGATTGACCCAGAGAAGATTACCGGTGGGGGCGGGGGTACCTTGTTACGCGCTGGAGGCATTTCCAAGCGTTGGGTTTTCAAGAGATTTAGCATAAACTTCGACTAGATTCAAAAGTATGTATCAGCTAGACTCTGTCTCGGTTTGAATAAGGGTACGACTTGTTGATCTTTCGAAAGGTATATAAAGAGGTGGCTTTCAGCTCTACAAATTGTATATATAAGGGTAAAGGTTTCGAAAGCTCAGTGGAGTCTAAAAGTTGGAACATTTGACTTTGCTCCGAACCGGTAGACCTGTTTGCACATGTGTTAGAGAGCCTAGTCAGGAATCGCCTGCTCTGCCAACTCGTTTATTAGACTTTGAACAAGAGCTAATTACAAGCTAAGCAAGGGTTGGTACTATAGTACGTACAAGGCGGGATAGAGCCAGGCCAACCAGAAAGACTGTCCTTAGTCGGAGTGGCTGTCGAAAGGATTTCCTTACTCGACCACTTTCCTTACTTAGGGCTGTACTGTCCAACCTTACAAAGACTAAAGAGTGTGCGCGCGAGTGTAACAAATATCGACAGTCCTTAAATAACAACCGAAACTAAATCTAATTTCCTGTTTACATCACGTTTGGAGTCAAAGAGAAACCCTACGCTGGTCTGTTTGGGTTATAGTGGAAAAGGGTGCGTCCCCGGTGCGTCACACAAGTCGAAACAATACACAAATCCTACAATCAAAACGGTCATGGTTACAACACTTAAAATGCTTAACTAGTAAATTACTCAAAAATGCATTGAGGTTAATAAATACATAATTACTGGAAATCTGTAGCGTAACACATGTTAGCAGGTTTCGACATGTCAAGGTTTCGAAACGGCATTGATATGGTTTATTAATTGTTTGTAATTCAAATAGCCGGAAATTAACTGATTTATTATATATCTGGAATTATAAAATATATGAGATATAACGCGCGCGCTGATTGGCTGGCTACCATGTTTATATCAGAGGACAGAGACATGGCTCGCTCAAAAAACGTCGAAAATATTTTATAAAAGCAATATAAAACGATCGCTTATGTCTCTGTACTGTGATATAAACACTCTGGAAGATGTAGAGCACTCGAAAAGCAAGAGAAACACTCGGCTACGCGCCTCGTGTTCCTAAGCTTGCTTTTCTCTTGCTCTACAACTTCCATCGTGTTTATATCACAGTACAGAGACATGCGCGCGCGTTTTATATTCCTTAAATATTCCCCCGGAAATCTTTTGGGTTAGATACTTGGTATATACCGAAGATACTGGCCCAAAAACATTTTCCATCTCAACATATTTTTTTGCTAACGTATAAATACATGTTAAAATATTAAATAGGTCTGTTACATATATATGTATAAACTTTATAATTAACTCTTAAACTGGCAGGTAAACTGTGCAAGTCATGTGCTAATCAACCCAAGTATACAAGCAATAAACAACTGGGGCCGGTTGTACAAAGGGTGAATAGCCCTATAGCTATATCCAGCGAATAAATCCTTATCCAGCGGATAAAATCTATACAAAATCTACCAGTGGATAACTCTTATCCGGTGGATAACCAATAACTTTATCCAACCTTCGTACTGACCGGGCACTGATTAAACAAACAACTTATTAAAGGCTTTTGGAGTAATAAGAAAAAAGAAATGCCCTAGAGCATTTCAGGTTAGGAACAATCTGATTGTATAAACCAAAACGAGTTTTAACCGAGATTGAAACAAACAAAAGGGCTGATAAAACGAAAAAGGAGTGATACTCAGATCCAAAAATGATGGAGTAGCATCCACAGTGACCAAAAGAAAGAGGGTAAGAAAACTGACGAAAGGACATTTTCTTTCTTGGTTTCCACTTTATGACACAAACAGAAAGGAATATTAGCAAAACGTATTAAAGAAACTATATACCAATATTTATTATCAATAATGTGCATGAACACTGATGACACGATACGCTTTTTATTTTTTCTTACAAAAAGCTGTATCAGCATACATTTATCAATGCATGCTGACAAGAGAAAGGAAAATCAAATCACTTTAAACTAGTTCAATTTAATTTGGATTTTACTTATGATTCGGTACCAAGAGTATATTATTGACCGATAAAATTGTTGTTTGTTGTTGTTTTTGTTGTTGTTGTCGTCGTCGTCGTTGTATTGATTAAAGGACACTTTGAAAAAGCCTTCAGTACGCTGTACTACGTTTTATGAACATGATTAAGTACAGCTCTATGTAATTGCTATACAAGCAGGGTTAGAGTGAAAGCAGACGGGGCCTACGGTTTAACGTCCTTATCGGAGAAAACGTGAAGGTCTAAACGTAATCACTAAGTAAAGACCCTGCCTCTTGGTCCGGCCGGGGAATCGAACCCCGACCTCCCACACGAGAGACCGACGCTCAACCAACTGAGACAACCGGGCGGCGATTAAATATAGTCTCCTAAATGAGATGTTAAACCATGCAGAGTTATTAACTCTGATTAAACACATCGGAGGGTACGTGTAGTACTTGCAGGAACTTTTTGGGACATTTTTTTCTTAGTAGGAAATTTTTTAGGATCGAGGAGTGGGAAATTGTACATGTCACCCCCTTGCCCTCCCCTCCCAGTATTTCTAATGGTGGACCACCCCATTAGTCATGCGAATTCGGGAAAGGTCTATTTACATTGGGCAGAATGTTATTTTCCATTTCATGACACATGTCACTCTCTGAGTGTTATGTCTTTGTGTAAAAGATTAGGCCTCCTACGCATGAAGAGAAGTCATATATGAAATGTAATGCAATTCATTTGGTGTGACCGTGACATGAATACTGTAACGATTGTAACAGGCTGACGGATTCCTGTGCTGCGGAGTCTCCGGGGACTTTTGGAAATCGGAAAACACATCCGCAGCTTGTGTCGCCGGTCAACTACAGCTGCGTACGATTGTTACTATTATTAACACTGAGCATGTCGTTTTTACTTTCCTCTCCCTCTCCTCCCCTCCCCCTTTCGCGCTGGATACGAATTGAGACAAGTCAGACAATGAGAAGGAATTTCAGCTTCAAAAATCTACTGAGGGTGTAGACGTCGTCAGTGGGTTATTACAAGTTTTTATCAATAGAGTAGTCTCCCTCGCAGCTGCGAGGGAGACTATCAATAGAGGGGAGAGCGGTAATTATGATGTCATCAAAACAACCGCTGTAATGTAAAAGGTTTTAATTCAAATACCAGGAAAAATGAGGGTCAAATGTGAAGCTAGTGACCACAGGAATTCAAATCTAAGCTGCCTCGTGACGAATACAGCTTGATCAGTTCAGTTTCACTCTTAATTAGCTAACGCTGCTCGGGTGATAAAAGATCAAATGTCGTGTAGTCTTCCAACATGAAATACTTTTTCTTTAGAATTGTTGCCGTTATTATTCTAGTTAATCTACGAAAAGGTGAGCCTTCCAGTTAAATATATTTGCCAGTATAAAAATATTAGTCAACAAGTGACCGTAAATTATAAATATATGGAACTTCTGGCGTGATCACATCATTTTCGGATTTCAATTTCTAGTTTTTTATTACCAAGACACATAATCTGATTAATTTAGGATAATGTAAAAAAAGCAACCCAAAACGAATTCAGTACGGTTACTTTTCGTTAGCTTCACCACACTCGGGCCTCATCGATTTTCTGTCATCAATTTAAAATCATTCTTTCATTCTTATTTATTGTATTTTCTTTAGCTTGTTGCTCCCTTTTTAAAGCTTTTTCATTCCATCCTCTGCTCTTTTCTATTCTCTTTTCTAATTGCTATACAACAGTGTTCTTGAAACCATGCCGGAAGTGGAGATAGGTCAGTTCCGAGAATCACCACGTGTCCCCATACCATGCAATACACCGCTGGTTGCCAGACATTTGTCGGGCGTCTCGCGTTGTAATGTCACCTTTTACATAAATGTCATATTTGGCCAAATTTCGGTTTGCGGTCTGTCCAATCTTCCTAGAACCGTTCTGTTGTGCGCATGCGTATTTGAATCAACCATCACGTGATTAATTCTTTAGGTTTCATTTCATGTATTAAAGACCCTATTTAATGTCCTGGGCTAGATTAAGTTCAGGGTCAGTGTTGGAGTCTTACATGAAATACAAATCGCGTTTCCCTCTTACCAGGACAAGGGTCTGATCATATGAACCAAGGCTGGCCCGGTTAAGCGGTCTGACTTCTTTTGTTTTGGGCCCCAAGGGAAAAGAAAACAAAAGAAGTCCGCCTGCTTAAAGTGCCCCTAACCCCTAAATTGAAATTCTGAGAATCGTTTCTTCATGAATGGAAATGTTTACTGGTGAAATATCTCCGGATAAAATCATCTCCTTTCGGAGCATTAAGCATTTGAAGTCGAAAAATGCAAATGAGATGACGTAAAAAAAGGAATTTGCATGATTTTCTCTCCAATTTTGAAACAAGTGTGTTTGAGTTAGGTGGTAAAAATATTCACCAAACTTTGTACTTTAGCAGTGAAAATCTTTTGCAAATGAAAAAATAGTATAAAATTCATCTCTAGTGTTTATAAGTAGTCCTTTTTCTACGTCATCTCATTTGCATTTTCAGATTTCAAATGCTTAATCCTCAGAAATGATTTTATCCTGAAATATTTAACCATAAGGCTTTTCCACTTATGAAGGATTCAATTTAGGGGTACTGACGTTAGGGGTACTTTAACTGGGCCAGCCCGGTTCAGGTCCTAGCCTAAATTGGCAAACACGACGCGACATTAAAGAGGACATCGCGTGCGCTGAGGAATCGCCGACGTCAAGAAGAGGACGTGAAAACAAGCGAAATAGCGACCGGTACGTAGCATCGCGACACTGTCACGGCAGTCACGCAACGAACGAGTGTAATAAATCCGTCATCTAACGTCCTGTATTAATTCGCGTCGCGTTTGCTCAATCACTCTTTTGTAACACTAGACGCGTTACATCAAGAGAAAATGAGGTAAGAGAAGGAATCGCGCGCATTAGGTCTTTAGACAATCATGTGCCCCGTTTGATGCTATTTTTAGAATGAATCTGATTGGTCGAGAGCGCGCCAGCTTTCGCGCTGCCTCTCGCGCGCTGCCTCTCTAGATGTAATGGTGGAAGTCACATTTGTAAATGAAAGCGAGTTTAAACTCGAAAAAAAGGCAAATGAAGCTCTAAAAAATTTCGGAAATGGTCATGGTTCATTCGAGATAGTTTTGAAGAGGGAGAAACAAGTTCTTCTGTGTGGAAAAAACAAGTACTTCTGAGGAAGAAACAAGTTCTTAGGAGGAAGAAAGTAGTTGTGAGGAAGAAAATGGGAGTTCAAACGAAGGAACTGAAGAAAGTGATATTTCAGAGGAGGAAGCAAGTACTTCGGAGGGAGAAAGAGGAAGCTCAGGTGAAGAAGTAACTGAAAAAAGCGAAAACAGCGACTTTGCAGACAGTGAGAATTTGCGGAATCAAACAACGAAAGACGACAAAAAACAACAACAACAACAAGAAAAGGCAATCAATTGACAAAAGACGAAATAGAGGAGTTTTGTTTCGCACTTGAAACTCAAAGAAGGAGGAATTAACAGTTAAGCTTATATAAAACAGAAATTAAACCAAAAACAGAGAAAAAAAATATGTTTCTCTTAACTTATATGTGGATGAAAAATATAAGCTTACCAGTCTTTATGCAGAAGCCAGTATGGAAAGAAAACTTTGGCGGAAAAGTTCATGAAAGGTAATAAATTTTTTTTTCTACACATGCATTTATTGTCTATGTTATCTAGAAAGTTTTTTGACATCTTTTTTTCAAACTATGCCGTTTTTAGTCACAAATAACAATTTGTTCGCGAGTCTGTTTTTCACTGATTGATTCAGTGAAGTCATTCAAACCAAATTAAAATCGAAAACAAAATTACTGGTTTTACCTTCTCAATGTAGTTTTGACTTTGAATGATTTCTTTTTACTACTTGTCTTGAATATTGTTAGCTTTTCTTTTATCTGTGACAGGCTTGAAAGCTATGTTTTCACTTTTCGAAGTAGTTGAGTGTAAAGCGATTCAACCTCGAGCTCGCGGTTGTTTTTCATCAAATTTTCAGAAATTTCTTAGGTTATATTATTAACAAATAATAGCATGTTTTGTACGTGATATTTGGCATAAATACCACTCATGATATTTCAAAATTGTCCCAAATTTTTGTTTAACAATTTTGAAATATCACTCGTGGTATTTATGTTCATGTCCGCGCGGTCATGGTGACTAGTTCTAAAAATAGCATCAAACGGGGCACATGATAGGTCACGGGGATTCCTTCTCTTACCTCATTTTCTCTTGGTTACATAAAGTAGGCTGATTTTTCTCTTTTCCCTGTATTCTGAATAGCCAAAGGTCTGGAGTGTTACAAGTGCAAGAGCACCGTTTCATGGGCAGATTGTGATAAAACTAAGACTAAAGTCACGTGCAAATCAGCAACGGAATGCTGTAAAGACGAATCGTCCACAAAGGTTTGTACTGCTAGGATATTTTACATATGTATCAATGTTATAGCCTGAGAGGGGGGTCAGGCATATCCATCACTCTTGGTGTCCCCAACCTGAGGAAGGCTGAGGAATTTTCTCTTGGCTTGCCCCAGGGCAAGAACATTTTAACATGGCAATGTGGATCCTGTTCCACATTATAATTTTGCTGAGATCAGTTGTTAAGGACTTACAGGTGGGAAAATTCGATCAAATTTGACTAATATTTCTTTCCCTAGGGTAGGGTAATTTATTAAAAATTACAGAAAAATACAAATGTCCCATATATTGACCGACCCCCTTCTTGGGTTAACATTGGTGCATGCATATTTGCAAATGGAAATAAAAAATCCTTCGAAAATGGCAGGCATGGATCCACACCCACTCACACTAATTATTTAAATTGGTCAGTTTTGACCTCACTGATATGCATGTGAAGTGTGGTGTTGGTGTTGGTGATGATGATGATTATTATTATCATCACTATTATCATTATTATTAAAATGATTTTTCACCAATAGGTCAGTGACACCGAGTGTAAAGTCTATCAAAAAAGCTGCAAAGGTGAAGCTTCAAGGTCAGGCGACAAGTGTCAGGATAAAGTTATTTCCAACTGGTCATCTATCAGTAAATGCACCAGTGGCAACTTGAGCAATACAGGAAACATTAACCATGGAAACATTGCCCTTGCCCTAGCAGTGTTTGCTGCCTTGAAGATATTCTTCTTGTAAGAGAAAACTCAGTTACAGTGCTACGCTTTGAACCGTTGCCACTATCACAAAGTTTTTGATTACTTTTTGACATCTTTTTGACATCTTTTTGACAACTTTTAATACCCCTAACCAAATAGATATTGGCGCTTCACTTTGATGTCTCGATAGGCAGAGTTTGTACATCGATGTAATAATGTATGACGTGAAAACTCCGCCTATCGAGACATCAAAGTAAAGTGCCGATATCTAATTGGTTAGGGGTATTCAAAGTTGTCAAAAAGATGTCAAAAAGTAATCAAAGACTTTGTGGTAGTGGCAACAGTTTGAAGTGTAGCACTGTAATGTAGAGTGACTCATTCTTGTAGTGAGAAGGAAAAAAGTTCTTATCCCAACAAATTGCTAAGGCTCAAATGTCAGTAGTGTCAGTACTCTTTAATTTTTGTGGTTACAGGCTTTGCTTGCAAAGCCGTAACCTCTATGCCATCGTGTGTGTAAGCGTGTGTGTAATTCGGGTTTGCCGAAGTTGACACGAAGTGATATATTCGGCAGGCATTCGGAATTGACTGGAGCCATTTACTTAGTCAGTTTTAGTCGATTTTAATGATTAAAATATAATTCACTCCAAGAAATATCGTCTTTTCATTATCCATTATTGCTCTTCTTATATAAATCTCTTCATCTACGTGAACTGTGTTGCACATTTTTCGATAAATATGGCGTTTACGACGATCTCCCGAAAGAGACAGGAAACCCAATGCTAGTTGTTTGATTTTGTGATGTATTTTACTGAGAAGTATTTGCCATTTATAGTCAATAGTTGCGACTATTATATGAATATTTCTGCTAGAGTGAAAGTTTTTTCAAGTTTTTTTTGATAAACATTGGGTTTACGAAGACATTCTGAACGAACTGAGAGAACCTGTGGAAGCATGGGCATTTATACTGAGCTTGATTACACGGGTGAGTTTATACCGCTTTGAATGAAATAATCTTGTGCTATTTTGCCTACACAGCCAGATGTAGTTTTCAGCGATGTACACAAGCTCTTTTCGATTTAAGATTTTGCAGATTTCTGTAATGCTTGTTGAGAATTTCGGTGACCGTTTGTAGTTTGGATCACGGCGTTCGATCGTCGATCGCACTGACGATTTTTGGTTTTATGCTAGTTAGTGCAGCATTTTAAAATACAAAAGTTTCCTATATTTCTTTGCATTCCTGCCATTAATTTCACTGTTGATTAGGTTTGATACCTCGACGTGTTTACTCTTAGGTTTAAGTCTGGGTGAGTGAACTGGGTTTTATTCAATTAAATATTTTTAATGTTCAAATTAAATTTACTTTTCTTGTGTGATTGGAGCCTCTGTGTGTCCTTGGGGATGTCTATATAATGTTTTGGAAACTTTTACTACCTCTCGATTGAGGCGTACTGACCTTGTTTTTGTTGTTTTGTTTTTAAAATTTGAAATGTCACGGTGGTGTCACGCAAGGTGTGCAGAATCCCATGAAAGCTTGAAATTTTGATTTTGTGACAAAGAACTTGCATGTGTGTGCTTTTGCTTTCATGTTTAATTTTCATGAACTGTATTTAATTACTTCAAATTAAATTTATTTGAATAATTTTGTAATCTTAGAGCAAACATAGTTAAACTGTGAAATATAATCAAAGTAATTAATACTAGTCTAACTAATTGTAAAAATTCTTTGTTTTCCATATTTGGCTAGCCGGTACAATTTCTCTACTTAATCTTTCATGGTTTTAGTCATTACATATATTTCTACAGTTTTGTTATCTTTTCTCTCGACTCGTTGTTTTTTATTATTTTACCTGTAACCACATGTCCTCTTAGAGGGCTTTTATTTTATATTGTATTAGAGATTTCCATTCATGAATTATCAATTTTAACTTTGATAGAGATTAGAGTATCTTGCTAACTATATATAATATTTTTTTCTAGTATTGATGTAATATGATAAAATTTGATGTGCTGTAGGCTGTTATAATCACTGTATTGTACTATTCCCTTATGAATAAAACCTCTATATAAACCTCTTTGCTATTTAGTGTCCACATTAAAGGTTTCAGAGGCCTATTCTGTCAGTCCATCCTAACAATAGAGAGATTAAGCATCTTGCACACAGGAAGCAGCAGATGGCAGATGTGACCTATTTTTATCCCACCTTGTGTTGCATGTTTGCCACTCAAACAAACGCAAAATGACTCACCCTTGTGCAATCTCGTATCCAGAGCTTGCGTTCCTCTTGACCAGCACCGAGAAATGGGAAGATCTGGCGAAACGGAATTTCAACTCTAATTTTGAAGTTCCAGTCCACTAAGGCTCAGGGTACGAGATTGACCCTTGTGTTGAAATGGCAAAGCCAGATGTGAAATAAGCAAGTCGTCCACTCTGCCTTCTGCCACTTCCCATATATGTGATCCTACAATGTAATTAAGCTCTCTAATAACACTTTTACATAGATTCATACAGATGTTTGAGGAAAAGTTCCAGGAATTTTCATGGACTTTTTTAAGGACTACTGAATACTATTGAATAATGAAAAACTATTGAGTTGAGAGGATTGTACAAAGTAGATGCCCTCTCCTTTCTTGGTTGTGTGTCATTGTCAAGACCAAATATTTTTTTCTCCTGACTAGTTGTCGCTATAAACCAATTACAATAATACCAACAATTGACCAACTATTTCCCAAAAGGGTTTTTCAAGGACTCAACACATTTTCAAAGACTTTTCAAGGCTTGTATGAACCATGTCCAATAAACTTTTCAATATACATGTGAAGTACATTCAACTGCTGCTGTGATGGTTCTGTAGTCTGACCAATAATGTTCTCCTTTAACTCTGCTTTACGGCAGATAGAGACTCACATATAACAAACTTTTCATTATATGTTATCTATCAGTCAGTCCCATAACAGAGTTCATGTAGGAACCAAAAACTCTCGGGTCTCCTGGGGGGAAGGGTACAAGATTACTGAGGTCTTGGTCTTCGAGAACTTCTTGTAAAGAGCTAGAAAGATCAATGATTTAGTTAATAGGTGGAACAGTTATGTGGCAAATACTAAAGCATTTTTATTCTTTAATCTTTAGCTCCAACCTAGCTGCTAATTGAGAATCATTTTCTGTCTTATGAACACCTCTTTTTGAGTGAAACCCATCTACATTGTAAGATCTAACAGCATAAACACATTTAAATGGACAAGTATCTAAAGTGATTGTGTCAGCTGTCTTGGGAAGAGATGATTACAATGTACATACTTAAAATACAGTCTAACTTTGTCACTGGACAAGGTATATCCATCATGAGGGATGGAGGGAGGGATAAGATGATGCTTCACATGGAAGAACACTAAATGTTGAGGGGGCATTAATTTAATCATTGAACAAACCTGCAAGTTGCATAATATAGGTGGTTATCTTTAGCTAACTGTTTTGCCAGTTCAAATTGATGATTTCCCATTAGATCTTCATTAACAACTACTATAAGATGACGACCTGCTTGGAGAGCTTCAAGAGTTGTACCAGACCCTGTACGATGACACAATAATTAATATCAACCAACAAATACCTGTTATTTTTCAAATTACTATTTGTGGTATGGTTGGCTGAGTGGTGAAAGCACTGGCCTTTCACTGCTGTGGTCTGGGTTCCAACCACAGCTTGGGCATCGGATCATATGTGAATTGAGTTTGTTTGATGTGTTGTAATCTACTTCTCTACCATGTCACAATTTTTTTCTCCTGGTTCTCCATTTTTTCCTTCCTCAGCAAAAATCAACATTTTTGTTGAGCGATGTATGTAAAATATTTAATGTAGAGGTAGGGAGTGTGAGTGCCAGCAGAAGAATAGCCACTATGTGGATCTCCTGTAGAAGATTATTTATTATTTGTGTGTGGAGAGGGGGAGGTAATTGGAAGGGGAAACAAACAAACAGAGTCCAGCCAGACAAAAGAGGCTAGTCTAAATGTTTTTACCCAATTCAAACAGTCAATAAATGGCTACGATAATGAACGTGATTGTATCATAAGCCTGTGATATGTGTTCATTCACGCAAATTTGGTGTATAAAATAGTTCATAAATGTAATTAACTTACCTGCGTGGCTAATGACCAGGGATGCATTTCTAATATCTTCAGCAATAGAATCCTTATATCGGTAAAACTCCACAGTAAACTGATTAATGGAGTAAGTATTAGGTTGAAATTCTCCTCGTCCTATTTGCATCAACAGTTTTCTATATCCAAGTCTTTTCAGAACCTGACAAAAATATCAAACCCCAAAATGGAATTCTACATTTATGATTCTGTTCTCAAGAAGATTTTTATGATTAAATGAATAAATAAACAAAACTAGAAAGTATCAAATTCTTACCTGGCAAATTGTCGAACTAGAGACCGTTTCTATCAAGCGATCAAAGCTTGTTGTTCCGACAGTAACAAAAACAACTTTCTCTTCGTCGACCATCTTGACGCCCGTGGAAAACCTGATCAGCGGTTTGACAGCCTACACAGGAAACCCAAGTAAAAAGGAAAGTCAAAACAAAACCTCTACTTCTTATTTTGACTTTGTCAAAAACACATTTAGTTTTCCTGCAATTTCTCACTTTCTATTTCTTTTCTTTTCTTTCTTTGTTCCAGTCTAATGCCTCGTTTCCAGTGAATAGCCTCGTGCTGATGCAATGCCTCGTTTTCATTATGCTAATTAGCTCACCAGCCAGATTGCATGGAAAGAAGGCTGATCAAAAAATGACGGCAGAAAATAAGAAAGAGTTCTCGCCTTCTACATGTGTGTATACGAGCTGCTATTGGTAAGATCTTAATTTCAACACTATCTTTAGTATTCTAAGCCACTTCTTGTGCGATTTCAGTTTCCAAAGACCAGTTTTTGCCATATATTTTGGTTGGTTATAGAAATTTTAAAAAATCACATTACGAGTGTTTTGGAGATCCACTAAAAGCGCTTCAAGTATGATCTTTGAGTTATATTCCAAAACTTGTACTTAGTTCTTTTAAAAAGAATAACTCGTTAGGTAACAAGCATGATATATTCTATGGTTTTGTGAGATTTCTGACAGCATGTTTTGAGAAACTTTAGGATGAGATATTTTGACGTGTGTTTTGCTTTCATTTTGCGGGCTTTTCCTTTGGGTACACGGATAAATCTAATTCGGGAACCTTGTATATTCACCTTTTTAGGCTCTTAAAACTCGCTTATTTGCTACTTAACTCAATCTTGTGTTTAGTGAGTACATTTTTGAATCCGTTTGAACAGCAAAAGTGCAGAAAAGAAGTAATTTTTGGCGCCTCATATTTCTATCATGCTCGCACACGTGTATTTGTCATGGGTTGACAAAATTGATGGACGGGACAGAGAGCAGATTCTGAATAAAGGTTCTAAGAGATTCTAAAATCAACAATACATATATATTATTTACTTAAAGGTTTTTAACTTTCTTTTGTGAAATAACTATTGAAGCTAACCCCATTTTCAATATGTACATGTGCAACACTTTGCCCTGAGGCAGAATGGAAGAAAGGGTAGGAAATGGGAAAAAGGAAAGAAGTAAAATTATGTCATACTAACGTTTGACTCTCATTTCCTCTTTCTAGTGAAGAAAATGTTTGGAAATTATGTGAAAGGATAAGAGATGAAGGAATAAATGATATAAATGAATATTTTGTAGTTTTTATATCAAACAATGGAAGACATGTAAGTATATTGGAACATATATTATTCAAGTAATAGAAAAATTTTATTTAGGGTCTGGTTATAAATTGCTATTTGTTAATTAAAACAATATTTGTAATTCAGGGTTGGCCAACTATAAAGTGAATTCAATTTATCTTCAGTTGTATGGCCATACAAAGACCTTTAAAAATACCAAAATCACTTTTTGGGACTCTGAGGTTGTTTTTCAAAAGACCAGATAACTCTTTGGGTCCATTATCTTATCCAATAAAATATACTGGTGTTTCTCGAAGCTCACATTATTTTCAAAGTCTATGATTTTGAAGGCAAGTTAAATATGGGTGCTCCAAATGCTTCTGTAATTTTTCATATCAAATTCACTAATAATTCATTAGAAAACACAATGGAAATCACTACTGTAGATCTTTATATCGGATAAATTTTTGTTCATTTGCATAAACTTTAACTTGGATTTTCTAAGCCAAAAATAGTCAAACTTGGAAAATTCTGGTCAAATATGATAATTGACAACTAGACATTTCATAAGTAATATAAAGAACTCAAGAACGTGTTATAATGGGTCTTAAGATCCTCACCTCCAGATTGGATCTTTATCCACCGATATAACATGCTCTCTCGTTCTTTATACATTATTCATAAATTAACAGTCCTGCAAAATAATTATCAGGCCTTTTGAGAAGTGAGCCCCTGTATAGAGAGGCTACTTATATAGGTTCAACCTTATTGTATTATAGCTTATTTACAATTACTATTTTGGCTTCTAGGTTCCTTTATGGATGCAGAAGTCTGCAAAAGATACCCTTGCTCCTGTTGTTTGGGTATGTATTTGTAGCTTTATGGATCTCCTGTGTAATGGGTTGAATGGCAGAGATTTATCCAGAATTATCATTCAGGAAAGTAGTGTTTTCGGCTGCCAGAAACTCTCCAGATTATCCAGAGGATATTTTGGAAAAGCATATTGCAAAGAAAAGGCCTCAAAGTATACAGGCACCCTTGTACCCCTCCCCTAGATCTACAGTGTACATCTGAATGGTGCACAGAATTTTTCTAATACCATGTAGCATCCAGCAATGACCTAATTTCATTCTATGCAAATGTGTGGAGTAAAGGCTGAGGTTCTCTCAGCTGATATAACCTCCTAATTACTCCTTTTACTTTTGGGCTTCCTTTGGTAACCAAGAAGAGACTGGGAAGTCTTCCCCACTCTTGTTTCCAGTCTTCCTCTGTTGTATCCCCAGTTTTCTCTCTTCATGTCCAATACCACAGGAAACCCAAAGAAATGGCAGCCTATAGAGGAGGCTACAGCTGATGATTGTTATAGGGTGGATAACATATCTGTTATATATTGATTTTGTTCTCTCTCTCTCTCTTCAGGATTACCACGTTATTTTGATATGGACAACATCCAATGGTCGAATACTTGTATACGATCTGGATTCCATTTTACCTTTCCCTTGTCCGTTTGAACAGTTTATTGAACAAGCCATACAAAGTGATAAACAGCTTAAGAAACAGTTTCACAGGTTTGTGAGCTAAGATTCATTTGCAAAATGTAATGAAGTCCCTCAATGTGGAAACCCTTTCCATCCTGGACACCTCTCTAGGGCACACAGCACCACCAGCCAAACTGCATTACATTCATTTTTTTAGTACCAGCCTACATGTATAACCTCCCAGGCCTATAATCAGCATTATTAGAGGCAATTGACTGAGGCAGTTGGATCTTGACAGTCAAGCATTGGCCTATTCCATATAATGTCTGCACCACCCCCCACCCCCTGAAGATTTTCAGCAAATAACCCAGATCCCCTGAAGATTTCCAAGGTTCTTGATAGGGGGCTCACTCACTCAAATTGCATGGAATATAGCCCATTGCAACCTATCATCACATTTTCTAGTCATTATTCCAAGTTTGCCTTAGTACCAGTTGTCCTCAATTTTTTACATTTAGACGACTTATTGTACATTAGTCTGTAAACACATCAACTGATAATGTTTATTTATTTATTTCTACTTTCTGGTATTATTTTTGTGAATCCCAGGAAATTTCGTGTAATACCTGCCAGAACATTTCTCCAAAGTTTTGCATCAGATAGATCACATATGAAGAAACCTAATGGAGACTGGATCAAAGATCCACCACCCTATCCACCAATAAGAACAGCTGGTATGTTGAAATATATTGAAATCACTTTCTTGTAAATGTATTGTTAGTGGCATTATCCACAGGAAACTCAGTTTTGGGGTTCCTGTGGAAATTCACAGGCGAGGAGGACTTGACACAAAATAGTGGAGGGGATCGAGAAAGCTCAAAATCAAGGGGTTGCTGAAGAGGAGGCTGGTTTGAGGATGTGTATTAAAGACAGGTAAAAGTGGATTCACATCCAGGGCCTGGGGAGTGGGGGACTTTGTCAGAGTGTGTGTTACCCAGTCTGGCTCAGACCAGTGCTGGAAATGTCCAAAAGGTCTGGCACCAAACCAGAAAATAGCCTTCTGTAACAAATTCCAGATTGGAAGAAATGTATTTTGAGGGCATTTTTATGGATAGGGCAGATGGGGGTTCAGGGGGGGGGTGCTAGGGAAGTGTCTCCAGGTGTTTACTGATCTGATATTTCAAATAGTAACATGCACAGATGGAAAAATTTACATTGATATCAGTACTATATAAGTCAATAAACATTATTTTTAACATTAAAACTCTTTCACTAGTTAAAAAAATAAAGAAAAAATTAAAAAAATAAGGGAGCATCAGCCCTGACGTTTTCCCCTTTTATGAGTCTAATCAAATTTGGTGGCTTAAAGTGCCTATCATCCATATTTTTTCATGTTCAAACTCAGTTCTTGTTGGCAAGCATAGTCTTTAACATGATTTTTGAAATGGCAATACAGTTATAATTTTTTATCTTTTTTATAGAATGTGCTATGAATTTAGATGACTTTATCGACATGTCACAAATGACTGGTGAAGGGGAAGTAATGGACTATAAATCATTCGTTAAACATTTCACATGAAATATCACAAAGTATATATATGTAGAAGACCCTATAGATAGCTTCTGTAAAGTTTATACTGGTTATGTATCAATTATTAGAACTCTAAGAAATATCTTTTTGCTCAAGACAATTAATTTTCACTCATAAAATCATAACAATATGTACAAATGTTCTCTTCTGAAATACATAGAGCTATTTCAAACATATAGTTCCAAATCCGACAAAACGGAAATAATAATAGATTAGAATCAATGTTTTGTAGTTGTTGTCCGTTGAAACACTTTTACATAAGTGGGTTTCCTGTGGTTAGTTTAAACACAGGAATCCCAACAAAAATATTATTTTGACGTTATGTTTTTCCTTTAGTTTTGAAGATAAAAGCTTAGAAATTTTGCAACGAAGTATTGTTCTTTAATAAAAATTGTAATTATACACTGAGAAAAAACTTTGTAAATGAATTCTCTATATAATGTAAATAAACCAACGTTCACTTTGACTCAACATTTGCTATTTAATTAATATTATATAATAATTGGCATATTACGCGCGCTCTGATTGGTCGAACAACCATGTGTGATTAGAGTACACACACATAGATGGCGTCATCGAATCTTACGCGCGCTCTGATTGGTTGGAATGTTTAATAAATAATATATAAAGCAGATAGATTCCATTTTTCCGTGCGTCTGTACTCTAATCGATGCACAGATGACGTCAAAATGTGGTGAGAACAAAAAAGTTCGGAAAAAAGACGCACGGAAAAATGGAATCTATTTGTTAATTACACAATGGTTTTACATTGTAAACTTGCTGGTCCGGTTTTAATGCGTTTGATTGTCGATACTGTATTTTTATGATCATTTTCACTGCAGGCAAACGGTAATGTAGTCTAGACCCAGGCATCTTCAGTTTTTACCCCGCTGCGCTTCGGTAAAAGAGGCCTGGGTCTTGATAGCAGGCATGCGCAAACTGAAAAGCATTTTACAACTACAACTTTGGAAAACACTACTCCCATTTTAGCTTTTCTTTCTTTATCCAGCAGACAATATCTGTCGAAATGAGAAAACGAGTACTGATCAGTTTTGGGAAATCGATAAAGTAGAAGATTGTACATGGGTAAATGTGGACACTTTTCACACAATCAGCATGCGTCATCAGCAGTACGATGGTGCTATATGCTAACAAATACCAATTTAAATCACCGTGTTGATAACGCTAATAGGAGTGCGAGTATCAGATTTACATCAGTTAACATGTACACATCGCACTTTCAAGCAATCAGTTCCCGAGAGTCTCAGAGAAATGTTGCGACGTGCTTGCCCGGGCGTGCTGTGCCACAGATTAATACCGTCGTCGACGGGGATTATACGATCAACTGCAATATGTGCAATATGAAGATTTCAGCTTAATTTGTGGGAAACTTTATGAAATAAATTGGGAACTTTCAAAGTTTTTGTACACTGTACAGGACCGGAGTTAGGGTGGATGCTTGTTTTTTTCAAGTAACATTTGTCTTTATTAAGGGTCTATTAAATACATTCTAGTTATCAGTAACCCCTCAATGTACCCCGTTAGTGCTCAATAGCAGTAGCCATTCTGGTCCGATTATCTTTAGACAATTGTTTAGATAGTCTAATGAACTTTAACGACCAAGGTATCCGGCTCGATAAAATTCAAACTAAGGATTCCAACCAAAGAGCCTTTGTTGTGTGGTGCATGTGTCATAATTGGTTACCAAGGTATTTAATAGATCTTAATACTTGTCCAAATAAACACATTTTATTTGATCAATCTGAGCAACAAT
This sequence comes from Telmatactis stephensoni, assembly GCA_029948255.1. Taxonomy (NCBI): domain Eukaryota; kingdom Metazoa; phylum Cnidaria; class Anthozoa; order Actiniaria; family Isophelliidae; genus Telmatactis; species Telmatactis stephensoni. The sequence continues at coordinate 293,760 of JALIZF010001478.1, read as the reverse complement.
TTCAGAGCACTAATTAAGAGGACAACACTTGAAAGACCCTTTGAAAGACGAAAATTTGGGTGACTGGAAAAGCGGACAGACCAGACAGGAACATTGATCAGAAATTATCAGTATGGTCTTCTTAAGAGAGTTAATATTGGCGCGGTTATTTTAACAGTTTATTTTGCCTTCCTATGGTGAGTATACTGTAAACATTACAACCAAAACCAGTAACAAAAAGATTTCATTAATAACTCTACTCTTTCAGTTTTAAACTTTGAGGAATGTTTGTTAACTTAGTGTTAAAACTACAGAGCTAGAATTCAGCGAGCAGATCAATTTTGCTTTGAAGCCACTTACAAACAATCCAGAATAATACATCTACTAAATCAGGCACAAAACCCTAATACTGAAAACTAATTGTCACCTCATCAATACATGAAATGTGCGAAAAGACTGAGCTGTCATAGAATCGAACTGTGAGGTTACAACTATGAGAGCCAAATGATTTTATTTAACCCGTGAAATAGTAGTGAAGCTTAATTTACCAACGCCAACCTTTTTGTGGCACGAAACTCCTGACTGATTCTGGCCGGCGGGCCAATTTTTGGCACGGCACACGTAATTATCATTGTGTGATTAGAAAATGTGTTGGTCTGATAGTGGTGCCGTACCTAAAACAAGTGGTTCGTGTGCCTAGATTTAGCGTTTCCATGCCATAAAATGATGGTGTCAGTAATAGTGTAAATCGAGCTTAAAACACTTGAACATTGTTTTCTTTTGTATTTGACTCCAGGCTATTAGAGATACAATTTCTGTTTTAGTAAAACCACTCTATGTTAGTTCTTTGCGCTCCTAGCTAGTCTCCTAGATGGCAGTCTGCATGCCCACATAGTATATCATGTAGTGAAGGCGAAAACGCCAGGCATGCAGGTGATGCAAAAGGGACAGGCCGGGGGAAACGTTAGTTGTTTGGCATATACGATTACGTAATAATCACATTCTTTATACCACTATTAATCGGCCGCCCATAATTAAGCGACCAGTCCATTATCCCAAGAACAGTTGATTTTATAGCTCTTTTTTTAAAACGGCAAACCTCTACCTAATGTATATAATGTCGCTCGGTCACCTCCATTTTCCATGTGACCATGTTTTTACAGTTAATAATGATTCATGCCGTTCATATTAACGAGATACTATATTTACAATCGGCAGTTAGTTTATTGTTTAGTACTGCCTCCTGAAAAACTTTGAGAATTCTTAAGACATTTTTATTGTGTTTATTTCACAGTGTCAGCCACATTAAAACACTGTTGGATGTGCCCAAGAGGAGAGGCATCATTTGATCTCTGTGATCTCAAGAAAGTCAAAGAAGTTTGTAGCGCCGGTCTGGACAGGTGTGGAACTTTTTCATACAAAAATGGTAGCGGTTTCCGTATCTTCGCTAAAAGCTGCACAAGTGAATCGCTATGTAGTGGGAATAACACATTCTGTAGTTACTTCGGTGGAAAGGATTGTCGAGTGCAGTGCTGTGATACCGAACTTTGTAACTTTCAAGTTGGATTCGCTAGCACAGTGGCTCCATTACCTACCACGACTCAACTTCCAACCACTACAAAACCACCACCCACAACCCAACCCCCTACAACAACTCAGCCACCAACGACAACTCAACCTCCGACAACAACTCAACCACCGACAACTACCGAACCACCTACGACAACCAACCCACCGACAACTACCAAACCACCAACAACAACTCAACCACCGACAACTACCAAACCACCAACCACAACCAACCCACCGACAACTACCAAACCACCAACCACAACCAACCCACCGACAACTACCAAACCACCAACCACAACCAACCCACCGACAACTACCAAACCACCAACCACAACCAACCCACCGACAACTACCAAACCACCAACAACAACTCAACCACCGAGAACTACCAAACCACAAACCACAACCAACCCACCGACAACTACCAAACCACCAACAACTCGATCACCCACTACTACTAACCCCCCGACAACCTCTAAACCCCCCACGACCGAACGACGACTGACAACAAAACAACCAATAACCTCAAAAGCACCACTCCCACCTCTGACAACACTATTTATGCCAACAAAGCCCAAACCGACATCAAACCCTGTAAACCCAACACAAGACGCTCAAGGAGGCTTAGACAAAGATTTCTGTGACTGGGTGGATTCGCCCGCGTCTACACTGGCCAGCAGTGTTTCTATGGTAGTTGGAATGTATCTTCTCTTTTTGGTATTTTTCTTATGAAGACATTTGGTACATGAAGACATAATTCTTGTAATTGCTACAGCATTACTGAACACTTATTGAAATGACAGCTAGCATGTTACAAGCTATACAACAACACTTCTGTTTTGTAAAGGTCACGTTTGAAAAGATTCACTACTGAATTTGTATAAGTGGTTAATAAATATAGTTCTTTTGCTTAAGAGCATCGTTCATTTCCAGCTAATGCTCTGTTGATACGTCTTGAATGGATGCCTTTGACGATATCAACTGATATGATCAGAAGAGATTTTGCAAACAAATGAAAATGTTTCATTATGGGATTCCTGTGGAACAGTTGGTTTCTCCGTTGGCTCTACTGCAGGTTTGGGTTTCCTGTGGAACACGTGACTTTTCTATTGGCTATACTGCAGGTTTGGGTTCCCTGCGGAATAGTTGCTTTCTCTATGGAGCTCCTACTGCAGTTCAAAACAATACCATTCTAGTCGAAATACATCTTCAAAAACAAACAACCTCGAGTCTTTATTTCAATCTAACAGATGCACAACCTTATTCCTCGCCAGATTCGAGACTCTGCAGTCTCTAACAATACTCCTCTCTAGCCCTGGCCCAATACTCCATTTCGAGTTCCTCTTTAGCTCAGGCTAAGCCTCGATTACGCGAAATTTATTCCATAGAATTTTAGCAACAGTCCGATGGAATGCAATGAAGAGAATACTTAATTAGAATTCCACGGGGTTTTTGCTAAAATTCATGAATATTTTACTTGGATTCGAGGCTTAGCCTGAGCAAAGAGGAACTCGAAACTGGTCTCGAAACTGGCCTCGACACCCCTGTCCTATCTATATATTTATTCCACATCATTTCTTATTTTAGTATACATCTATTTTTTTCACATTTATTTTAAATTGTGAAGCGCCTCGAAATTTTCGATAAGAGTGCTATATAAATCTTATTATTATGTTATTATTATAAAATTTGTTTTCTAACAAAGGAGGGTGGGAGGAGGGGTGCGGCAGGTACGGACTGATATATGATCGCTTTACTAATGTTTATTATTAAGTTCCATTTTATCTATTAGCTTTTCCTTTTTCCTATAATAGGACTATGCTACTGCACTTTTTAGTATCCCAAGTAGACAAAAACAATCGATACTTGATCTGCAGGACACTCACTCCTCTTCTTACCATCAAGGGTTCACGAGGAAAATGTATAATACAGTCAAATCTTTCGTATAAGAGAGATTGGCAAGAAAAAAATTGGTCGCGCACGGGTATAAGCGTCAAACTTTACGGATATATTAACTTATAACCAGAACACATTGTTTTAGCAACTCGAAAAACGTACAAAGCAGAATTCTCGTTAATTGGGCTACTTTATTGCCTTTTGAGCAAAGTACTATTCTTTGCTTGTGCTTGGACATTCTGAAGAGGATAAGGCAAGAGTGGAGTCAGGATAACAAAGCCCGCTACGTTTTATCCAGACTGATCAATTTATTGGTCTCTATTAACTTTGAAAGCTGTCATTTATGCCCGTCAATGCTATCAGAAACGACTGAAGGATTACTTTTGGCCGAAGACAAAATACAAAAGAATACGTCGAATTTCTAGCCCAGAAAAGGGTCGCAGTCGCTTACGAATTTTATCAGTAGTCGCTTAAGAGGGAGCTTTTTGTATGACTACGGAACGGCTATTCACAAAGCGGTCGCTTTCGGGAAGTGGTCGCTTTAATACGAAAGTTGGTCGCTAGGAGATAATTGATTGTAATGCTTTGTTTACTTATGATTTGATCTCACATGTATAAGCTACCAAGGCATCTATAGAAAAAGTAAACACAATTCAACAAGGAGGACAGGAGGAATGGGGTTAGTAGCAAGAAAAACAAGCTAGAGGTCAAAACCTGAATTGATACGCCCATACAGATACCTCTAAAGTTCCTTCACGATGATCCGGCTAAGAAGCGAAAATGGAGTTACTTTTAGCGCTGTTCTTGTGAGCATGTACCTCATCGTCCATGGTGAGTACAAATGCCATAATATCTAGGCATTTTTCTAAAAAAAAAACACTTAATTTTTCACTCCCTTTTTGCATGGTTGCGAAACCTTGGTATATTCCTTTTCAATTGTTCCTTTTGTATACGTAGCTAGTGTAACAAGTTGCTTTTGCTCGGAATGCGTTTCGGATCCGACATTCCTATGTTGTGTTTCCCTCTTATTGTCCTCATATCATTTAATCGCGAAAGGAGGCAAATTAGAAAAATAAACAGTCTCTCAGTATTCCAATTTAGTTGGGTAAAGTCTATCTCAAATTCTTAAGAATCGAGATAAATGGTACAGAACGTTCTGACGTAACGCAAAATTAAATTAAGCCGGGATTGAGAGCTGAAACGATACAAGATTCCAGTCATTAAGCAACAGGTCTTTATTGATATCTAAACCAAATTAAAATTTAAAAAAGAACGAGTTATCTGATCTTGCGTCCTGTCGTAATTTTGCATGAATGATCTTCAATATCTTTTTTAATTAATTTCTCACAAGTTAATAGTCAGTTCATTTGTTTACATCCATAAACGTACTTATGCTTTAATTGACTCTTAATTGAAGACTCGATTTTGAATCATTGAGAACTGTGACGTCAAATGTTTTTTATAGGGGTAACAATTCAAAGTTCAGTTCTTTGCTTATCTTGTCAGTGCACGATCATGCAGCTTGTTTGTCGTCCGATCCGCGCACCCGTTTCTCTTCTCACGTGTTCATCTTGGCGTTCTTTCTGTACGTCTTCAACCAAAGAATAGTAACTGTTTTAAATTTCTTATTCATGATCTTCTACTTGTTGTTGTTCTATTATTTTATCCTCCCTCTCCTCCCCCTTGTTGTCGTTTCTAGTCCCTTGTCGTCGTCCCAATCCTCGACTCCTTATCGCGAAACTATTGCTTCTAAAATGCTCACAGCTTGAGCCTGCAAAGTAACATACATTCTAAGGTGTGGAGGGATAGCTATGTTCGCAACCCGACGGCACACTGCTAAGGCAAGCTCAGTGGCTCTTATCAAATTCATGTCCCTTTCGATTACTTTCTCGACAACTTTACGACTACACTGAGTAATATCTTGAACTCCTTGAATATTAATTTTGTTTAGTTCTTGACTGTAATGCCTTTTGAATTGAACTGCAGGAAGTGCTCCAAGGTGAAGCATCATATACGAACACAATAAAATCAGAGCAAACCCAAAGTCTGAATAGACAGAAATGTCAAACATTCTTGTCCCCTATCTAACTCATGATTTCATTCTATTTACAGTATCAGCCACATTAAAACACTGTTGGATGTGCCCACGAGGTGAAGCATCATTTGATCTCTGTGATCTCAAGAAAGTCAAAGAAGACTGTACCGTCAACAATCTGGACAGGTGTGGAACTTTCTCATACAAAAATAATAGCGGTTTCCGTATCTACGCTAAAAGCTGCACAAGTGAATCGCTATGTAGTGAGAATAGCACATTCTGTAGTTCTTTCGGTGGAAAGGATTGTCGAGTGCAGTGCTGTGATACCGAACTTTGTAACTTTCAAGTTGGATTCGCTACCACAGTGGCACCAATACCTATCACGACTCAACCACCAACCACTACAAAACTACCCATCATAACTACCACATCTCAACCCACTACTGAACCAAGAGAACCTGACACAAACCCAACGCCTGGGACACCAACTCAAGAATATTTAGATGAGGACTGTAGCTGGGTTGATTCGTCTGCATCTTTTGTGACAAGTTGTCTAAACACGGTGTTTGGACTCTTTTTCCTTTGTTTAGCACTATTCTAGAATGTGAAAGATGATCTGCATGATATTGGGTCGGTTTGGAGATGGGAAATTATAGTCTTCGTTTTTGTTATATATGTTTCGTATAGTTTCGTTTCGTTCTTTTTGTTTTCCTTTTTGTCTTACCTTAAACATGTTTTGCTTTAAAAATCTTTTATAATATAAAGTTCTCAAGGTTTCACGATTGGAAATGGACTCTGAAATTAGCGACAACTCAAGATGAATTTTGATAAATCAAAAGGGCAAACCCATGAATCTGTTAGTGATATTTTTCATTTCAAGTTATCTGATTTCGAAGTTACTAGAGTTCTTGTTTTGCATTTATTCTGTTAGTTTACCCAAACAATTTTATAATTAAAGGTTTTAACCTTTAAAACACCTTCATGTTTGCAAAGGAGATTGCGAGTTTTTTTAGCTATATCGCTGATTAATGCCAAGTCTGTGAGCTATATCGCTAATTCAATGCCTAGTTGGTTCAGTACACTTTCCACGCGGTGCGTCGTATATCCATATTTTATTCAAAGTAGAACGACAAAGCCACTTTATATCATGACCAACAATTACAGATTGATACACCAGACAGTGTCCATAAATCGGAAATTTATAAACTATTTTGAGGACAAACGAGAGAACATTTATTAGACCTTATTAGTTTTCTTATTGTTTTTATTCATTTATTCATATACTTCAATCCTATATATCGTGACATCCCAAGCTGTAAACGAGAGTAAACATTAATTAAAGTATATCAATAAACATATATTTACTAATTTTTAAACCAATTACATTTTATTTTTGATATTATACTGTAAGCAACAAAACGGCCTATAGATTATCCATGCAGCCAATATTGCAGAATTACAATTTGACAAAGCAGGGAAGGTGGGGCTCGAGCTTAATTTGCAAACTAAAGGAGTGCACGCGGACCCAGCCGGGCCACGAAGAATTTGAAACAAGTATTGTTATGTCCCATCCTAAGAAGCCCTTGTCCTACTTTCAAAATGAATTTTCTCGTCTATTTTTCACAATCAACTAAAATAGTTTTTTTGTGCGATTACAAATTTTGAAAATAATGTCCACTTGTAGGTTTTTCTCCGCAAAGAAAAACGTTTTAGCTTTGTTAGCTTTGAGGGGGATGTTGACATTCCTTAATATCTATGATATTATCCAATTGTCATGGGACACAAGTTACGACAGGCGCTCTTGAGCTTCAAGATAGAGCGATAACACTAAAACCGTGAAATAACTTAGCAACTAAATAGAGACAAATAGTAGCAAAACCCTTTGTTTTCTATTGTTTCATTAGTACTATTTGTACTTTTTAGTTAGTACTTGTTTCACGATTTTAGTGTTATCGCTCTAATGAGCTTTTATCATGTAATTCCAAAAGTCACAGTACAGAAATATAATTACTATAACCTGAAAGAGCACGTCAAAATTAGTAAAACTGTGAAGTTTAAATGAAGTAACTTTCAAACTCACGAAGATATGAATTTTCCGAAATCGAAATTTTGTATGAAAACATTCGCTGGTAGGCAAGAGATGCCTACCAGCAAAGGTTTTCTTACAAATTCACACTTTTCAAAAACTCATATTCTCGCGAGTTTTGGATTTAATTCCTTCAAACTTCATTGTTTTGCTAATTTTAACATGCTCTTTCCAGCTATGGTAATTATTTTTCTGTTTCGCGAATTTAAAAATACCTGATAAAAGCTCATTATGAAGTTGATTGTAGTTATTTTGGTTTTGACTTTGTCTTCGCTATCGGCAGGTAGGTAAAAGTACTAAAAATACTTTTAGCTAGGAAGATAATTTACTTCCGCAATTTTAATTGACGACATTGAGCTATCATTTAATGATTTACTTTTCTTAGTTCGCATTGAACAGTTCATGTCAATTTTCAAGCCGAGTTTTGCAGCTAAGAGCTGATGTGGCGGCCTGTTTTCACTCACACTCAATACCTCTACATTAAATTATTTTGCAAACATTGCTCGGCTCACATGTTGAATTGATATTTACTGAGGGAGGAAAAACCGAAGAAAAAACCCTCGTGGTATGGTAGAGAACAACATATCAAATATACTCAATTCACATATGATCTGAGCACTTGAGCTGGGACTCGAACCCGGGTCACAGGTTTAGGTTTTCCATGATATCAAAAAAAAAACACGAAAAATTTTTTCAATAGATAGTTCGTGGGATTCCTGTGGCCAAGACGCGGCCGCGCGAAAGCCGCATATGTTGAAGCAAGGAGGATTGGCAGATCTTCCCATAATGCTTTGCGCACAACTTATATTATCACTTTTTGCTGATCACGTGATCAGTCATTTGGCGATGGATTTCTTAGAGATAGGAGCTCGTACGTCGAAAGCATTTATGGACAAAACCACAATAATTCTGCATTGCCTTGATTCCGGACAGACGCAAAAGGTTGTCATCGAAAGTTGTCTATGTTTAGAGGTAAATACCGTCATTGGTCACAAGTTTTCCTGAGAAAACAGCCGAAACTGGAGGTTTTTTGTGTTCCCTTTTACAGACCTTTACATCAAAACTAGTCAGCGAGAGTCATTGAAAACTATCTTCTATGGCTTTTATCAAGAACGATCAAATTGTGTTGTTTTTATGATCAAAACTAATAATATTCTCAAAACTTGGACAAAAGTGTTTGTACTTTTGACTAATCAGTGTGACTCAAGAAGCGGCGTTTTTTGACAATAGTTTGACAACTTTCATCGAAGGAATCTGGCAGAAATTATGCTGAACAAAGAGTTTTCTGTTTTTATAATGGAACTATGACTCGAAAAAAGACGAAACGGTAAAATATAAGACCATATAACTTACATTTCTTCAAGATTTGCAAGTCTTTACGTGTTCTTCGATGAATCAGGCAGCGTTCAACATGGTGAATTGAAAGCCGTATTTTTGGCTGAAGCTGAAGTTTGAAAGAGGCTTACAGAATGAGGATTTTGCTGGTAAACGAGAAGCTGTCGATTTGAGTTATCTATTGGCTGTTTACCAATAGTTTGTGTTAAAACATCTCAGTCTTCACTGGCGTAGTTGGATTTTTACGAATAATGTACAAGTTGTCTCGTGGCGACGGTCAAGTTTGGAAATCTTCTTCTGTATATTGTACATGTCTTTGTACGTAAGTAAGAAAAAAAACTTTGTTTAATTTAACTGACTGGCGTCGTTTGAAAATTAATGCTCAACCGAGTCGTTTTCTTTGAATATTTACACTTTTTTGTTTGTGAAACTCAGTTTATATTGTTTGTATTTATTTATTAAACTAAAATTGGAAAGATGGACAGTCTTTTTTTATATCTTTAAGTTTTGGTTTCCTTACTAAAGTAAAATTTGTAGCCACACAAACTCATTCGTCAGAAAACCATGTCTTTATCGGTGAAAGCCATTTAGTTATTATCAACTCCATAACTCGAAGATAGCTTTAATTCCTTAGCCGAGGTTTTGCCCTTCCCATCAACCACACGTCATATTGGCTTTCTTGTTCATAGTTCTTCAACCGTAAAACGGCAATGTTTATGTCTTTTGTTCATCACAAAAACATGGAGCCCTTTGGAGCCCTTTCTAAAAATTAACATCCAAATTTCTTCTTCTATCAGTTAATAAGGGTATTTTTCCTATATGTTCAATTTTTTAAGCTGATTTTTACTTATTTTGTTGGGTTGTTTGTCACTGTCCCGGCATTTTCTACAAACGGTGAAAAAACCGATAATTCAAAGCGACGAAAAAAATTAACAAAAACAGATCACGATGTTTTAAAGTTTTCTGAAATGGAAAACACATGTTAGAGAAGATTTTCTTGCATTTCTCTTGTCTATTTTTCGCCAAAAGACGATAAAAAAACAACTTCAAAAACCAAATCTCAACCACAGAATCAGCTGTTCCAATTTATTCACTTCCGGTCACTACGGTAATTTGTGCGCAAAGCTTCATGGGAAGCTCTGCCAATCCTCCTTGTGTTGAAGTAAGCCCGCGAAATCTTGCGCACGCGCAGTCGTTTTCCCACTGTGTCCACAGGTAGCCCAAGCTCACTATTAGTGGCTATTTATAAGAGAATGTATGGCACTCAATATCACTCAAAATTTCTGTCTTAATTTTAATAAAATTCCACGAGACTTCTAGAGTATGTTGTTCATGCTTTCTTCTAACCTCTGAATGAGTTTCAGTGAAATTCGTCGATTTTAACTGTTCGCCCTAAGCCACTCAAAAATTGCCTGTAAAGAAAAAGTGATATCTTCGCTTTGGAAGAGAGTTAAGAATAACCATTTAGCCACTTTGAAGTGTACAAGCAAAGGCTTCTTTACAGTGTTTTGTTGGTGTTTCACGTCTTCTGAGTAACGTTTGGGCGGTCGTAACTTTTAGCATATAAAAATGAATGCTTCAGAATATTTCTGCAAATTACTCGAAATCAAACAGATTGAATTTCTTTAAGATAGTCTAATTTGCTTTGCCTTAGCTTGAAGTTAATGATGTCGTTTACCGCTTGTCCCGAGCAGGTCAGGTTTTTGAGATATTTAGCAAAAACCAATTTCAACGATAATTGTTTATCGTTGCCATGGTAACGCTGATCATATTAAAACTGCCATAATTGAAAACTTTCATCTTACCTCTATAGCTGGTATCAATATCAAATCGATAGCTGCGGATTAAAGCTATAAACAAGGCAAATAAAAGTGAACGGTTTGGTCCAAAAATTACTATAGGGAGTCACCTTAAAATGGTTTATTTTTTCATGTTTCAAACATCTTCATTTATAAATTTTGCTGATATGTGGAATTGACTTGTCTTAGAAAATTTTAATGCAACAAAACAAAAGAGTGTGTTACGTCACGTTCTGTGTAAGATCGATGTCATCTCAACTTAATGAAAGAGTTACCAGTAATTCGATCCTTGGCCAAACGCAATGAACTCTGGGATCGCCAGGGGGCAAACATTGAAGGCTGATAGTAAGAATATATGACCGCATAAGTAATCTTTGATAGTAACATCCCAAAGAAAAGAAGTATCAAGCTTTTTTGTTCACAGACTAACAGCCAGGTGTCAAGCGAATGTTACCGCGTCGATAGTGTGAGTTTTGGTTGAATAGTTTTTACATAAATCAATCTTGAACTTAAAGAATACATCTGTATGCAGTCTATATTTACCCAGTTCATTGCCTTCTTTTCATCGTAAATTAAAAAAGATAAAGAGATTCAATATATCTCCTAGTTTCATTTGCATCATTGTTGATCCATAGTTGCATTAAAATTGCGTCGTAATAAACCATTTTAGTGACGGGTAAAACTTATAATGCGCTGAAACTATACTATACTGGTCTGTCCTGCAATCAGTTCCTCGAGCTCAGTCAAGACATTCAAGCAGTTTCAAGAATTTCAATGCTTCAAAATTCCTTCTTTGATTTAAAACAATTTTATCAAGTTAAGGGATCAAGTTAATACTAAATACAGTGTGTAAACGTGAGTATTTTATTTGCTTGATGATGCAAAGGCGGGAAAGTATTTGACCCGCAGTTTAGTCACACAACAACTTTGGCTACCAAATAGGTCAAATAGAATTTGAAGCATACAAAAAGGATGCAATATGTAATTTATAATTTACGATTTGGCTGTTTAGGGAATTAAGAAACATTGAAACATTGATCCAAAGGTAACTGAAGAGGAAAAGGAACTGTATAGGCACCAAACGCAAATCAGGAATTGCATAATTCAAAAACTAATGTAATTTTAACATTTGATTCATTCATATTAAATATCGATAAAAGACCAAACTATCAGGATGAAAGGATCAACATATATAAGCTTAGTATATAAATTATATTATTATATACTATTTCAATTATTGAAATCGCACTGAGCAGAATAAGATCAATCGATTTATGTAAAAACTATTCAACCAAAACTCACACTATCGACGCGGTAACATTCGCTTGACTCCTGGCTGTTAGTCTGTGAACAAAAAAGCTTGATACTTCTTTTCTTTGGGATGTTACTATCAAAGATTGCTTACGCGGTCATATAATTCTTACTATCAGCCTTCAATGTTTGCCCCCTGGCGATCCCAGAGTTCATTGCGTTTGGCCAAGGATCGAATTACTGGTAACTCTTTCATTACTCGGGCTACCTGTGGTAGCTCGAGTCTAGGTTTACCTTTTCGGTCTATCAATCTATCAACGTCGCAAATCGGCAAATTACCCAGAAGCCTTTGGGGTACACTGTTGACCACGAGGCTTCCTGTGGTCGCGAGAGATTGAGAACAAAATGGCGGACGCTATCAATCGGAAGTTTTCAAATTTTTCGAACTATTGGCTTTTAATCTCAAGATACTTTGCTTTAATCGTTAATATCGAATTCTCGAATTTAGTGATGACCTTCTTACCAGCTGTTGTAATCATTACAACTTATAATGTATTGATCGTCCAAGAACACGAGACAGATCGATTTGTGGCAGCGAACTTCACTTGAGGACAGACATGTAAGACACGGAGATATTGTCTTTAATAGATCAGTAGTTTGTTTAAATTAATAATATTTCACCACTGCTTGCACATAATATTTGCTTACACGGCCGTTGTCTACAGTCATGCTCTTCCTGAGAGCCGTGTTAAAAACGAACCGTAATTAACTTGAATATCTACAATGTTTATTTTAACTAGAAAGACTAGGAAATTCTTGCCTTTGTGTAATAAGACTAATAAGGTGACTAGGGTGTATTCAATAATTAAGCCAGGAAACAGGAATTAGTAAATGGTGCAAAATTACACCAAATAAACAATGGAAAACAAATGATTTTTTATCATTAACTTATAAACATTTAGTGCAATCTGTATTTTGTACAATGTCATGATTAAGCTTATATTGAATGCACTTTATTGTCAATCATGCTCAATGTTAGCAGATAAAAATATAGTTTAATGTTTATGAGACCTTATATTAGCAACAATTGAAGAATAATTTTAGAATGTACAAAATGATATTTTCAATCAATGAAAAGTGATACTCAACCACAAATTTGTACAAGCTTTGTGCAACCATGTTCACAGAAACAAGATAAAGTGGATTGAATTGAAGATATTACTGTATGTAGTAGTATCAGATTGATGTGCATGGAGAAGCTATATATGGTATCAGTAATAAGCATATAGATATATTGTATGACATTACACTTCTTCAAATAAAGCATCAGCAACTGACTACTGCTATAATCATTGATCTGCTCCATATTAAAAACATGGGAATACATGTATTGAAAAGTTGTGTTAAGAAACTGGAATGATTTCATAGAAAGGTAACTGTGGTACTTCTAGAATCTACCAATGTGACAACAGCAATATCAAAATCATTTTAACTTGGACATCGAAACAGTCTGCCACAGTTTGTAAGTTTTGTTTCCATAAATCAAAGTAAAAAAGTACAGAATAGAAATTTAAATTGTGTGAGCTATAATGTATTATCTATAGATCATATTGGATCATTTGGTAGGCATTTACAAAATAAAGCAGACTGTATACTGTATATGTCTGGCATGATAAAAAGACCAGCAGTATATTAATAACTATACTATATTAATAACCATGATGTGGTACAATTATGTACAAACTACTTTCTCCCCAATATAATTTGTGTTCTACTCTGGGAGTACTTGTCATGCATTTTTGCAATCAAAAGACACTGACAAGTCAAACTGGTTTCCATCAACTTCTGTTCTCCATTTCTCCCCAAGTACTATACACAGGTGTAGCCCGAGTGAACGCCTATTAGGCGTCTAGTTATTGTAGACTTCTTATTGTCTATATTCATTTGTGTATTGTGACGTCCCAAGCTGTACATCAGAGCAAACATTAATTACAGTATATCAATAAACATATGCTTAGTAATTTTTAAACCACCTATACATATCTCTTTTTGTCATTTTTGATATTATACTGTGGACAAAAACATGTCCTGTAGATTATCCAGGCAGACGACTGAAATTGTGGAATTACAATAAAAAATCAAAAGATGCCGAGGTTCAAGCCAGTTTGCCACTTCATTTGGCAGATTTCGTCGACTTGCACGGGATCCCAGTTGGCCACGAAGAATTTGAAACAAGTATTTGCCACTCCCATCCTAAGACACCCCTGTCCTTTCAAAATCAAACCCCAAATTTTCTCATCCTGTTTTTACAATCAACTAAAACAGTTTTTCTGTGCGATTACAAAGTATAAAAATAATGTCCATTTGTAGGGTACTTACATGTGTCATTTTCCACAAAGGAAAACGTTTCAGCTTTGTTAGCTTTGAGGGGTGATGTTGACATTCCTTCATATCTATGAGAAAGAAACATGCAAGCTTTATTATCATTTTCCTGGGACACGTTGCGACAGATCTTCACTTGGCGCTCTTGAGGTTCAAGCAAATTATGAAGTTGATTGTAATTGCTTTGGTTTTGACTTTGTCTTCGCTGTCTACAGGTAGGTCAAAGTACTAAAAACTTTTAGGAAGATAATTTTTTTCGCAAATTTAATTGAGGATATTGAGCTATGATTTGATTCAACTTTCTGAGCTTGCACTGAACAGTTCTCGTCATTTTTACTATGATGTCCTGTACGATATTTTTGCCGCCATGGGGATGATATTAATCAGTCTTAATACCCCATGTCTATATATATATTTTACTGTATATATTTTCACTTTTTTGTGGGATTTAACAATGGAAACATTTCGTAAGATCATTGTTATTTTAAGTGGTTCTCGTCCAAAGCTCGTCCCGGAACTTTTCTAATTTCTCATCACCCAAAGACGGCCGAGAATGAATGACAAATAATACTTTTGTTCATCGGATTCACAGTACATTGTTTTAGATCTGATTATTCTTGTGATTACTGAACATTAACGTATTTAAAGAGCCACTGTTTCGAACAGGAGACAAATAACATTCAAAGTAATCATAAGTTAGATAAGTTAGACATCTTTAGAAAGACCCCTTTCAGCGAAGAATCGAAAGTTTATTATTCGATGCCTTCCGTTTCACGAGCTCAATTACTTTTGCTTCAAACTGAAAGTCCCCCGTCAAGTGCTAGTGTTGGACGTCAAAATTGTAAAGTAGATGAGGCAACTTATTATAGAGACACTTATGAGACAGTTATGTTTCTTTGTTTCCGACAGTGAACCCCGCTATTTGGAATCATTTTTCCAATCGTCAAACCTCCTCCTCCTCCTCCTCCTCCTCCTCCTCCTCCTCCTCCTCCTCCTCCTCCTCCTCCTCCTCCTCCTCCTCCTCCTCCTCCTCCTCCTCCTCCTCCTCCTCCTCCTCCTCCTCCTCCTCCTCCTCCTCCTCCTCCTCCTCCTCCTCCTCCTCCTCCTCCTCCTCCTCCTCCTCCTCCTCCTCCTCCTCCTCCTCCTCCTCCTCCTCCTCCTCCTCCTCCTCCTCCTCCTCCTCCTCCTCCTCCTCCTCCTCCTCCTCCTCTCCTCCTCCTCCTCCTCCTCCTCCTCCTCCTCCTCCTCCTCCTCCTCCTCCTCCTCCTCCTCCTCCTCCTCCTCCTCCTCCTCCTCCTCCTCCTCCTCCTCCTCCTCCTCCTCCTCCTCCTCCTCCTCCTCCTCCTCCTCCTCCTCCTCCTCCTCCTCCTCCTCCTCCTCCTCCTCCTCCTCCTCCTCCTCCTCCTCCTCCTCCTCCTCCTCCTCCTCCTCCTCCTCCTCCTCCTCCTCCTCCTCCTCCTCCTCCTCCTCCTCCTCCTCCTCCTCCTCCTCCTCCTCCTCCTCCTTCTTCTTCTTCTTCTTCTTCTTCTTCTTCTTCTTGTGGAGTTCCTGTGTCCCAAATATGTCAATGATTATATTGTAGGTGCACTTATAGGAGTTAATGATGATTTGTAATCATTTCTAGTGACGTCATCGGGTTTGTATTGCTGGCTCTGCGCAGGGGGCAGCGGTTCTTCGTTCAAGGATTGCGATTCAAGGAAAATCGTCCAAAACTGTTCAGAGCCCATATACCAGGTACCTGGAAAAGGACCTCTTGATCGCT
Source organism: Telmatactis stephensoni (assembly GCA_029948255.1). Classification (NCBI taxonomy): domain Eukaryota; kingdom Metazoa; phylum Cnidaria; class Anthozoa; order Actiniaria; family Isophelliidae; genus Telmatactis; species Telmatactis stephensoni. The sequence goes on along the minus strand of JALIZF010001478.1, from coordinate 277,663 downwards.
GTGCTTACTTCTCCTATTACTCGCTGAAAAAAAACAAGCGAATCTACGCAAAGAGTTGTACTCTTGCATCCTACTGCACTGAAAGTGGCGACGAGTTTTGTAAGAATGTAATTGGTGGAGCTAGACCAAACAGTTGCCAGGTAAAAACGTCAGAGCTCACATCATTTATGTACTACGTGTATATATGAAATTTAGCTATTGGCCGGGAGGCGAGGGGTAAGAGAAAAGGGACGGCAGAGGGGGAGGGGTAAAGAATTGATCCGTATCTTTCTAATAGCCGACTTCCGAGTGACACTTCACTTGCCACATATAAAAGTATCAAGACGAGGCTACGTGCATAAAGCTCAGTCATTCGTAACAAGACAAAAGTTTTAGCACGTAGCCTCGTTCTGTGTCCTTTGTATGTGGGAGGTGAAGCATATCTTGGAACTGGACTATTCAACCATTAGGCAGCGATGTGGATGATAAGCTCTTCAAATTATTATTATACTTGAGCTGATGGTTACTAGTTCTATTGTGTGTACGGGAGGGGATGGGCGGTCATAAATTAGTGCTACCTCCTCCCCTCTCCACCCCTAAAAGTCTATCTGAACTCACATAGATCCATCCCACCAAAGACATGGATTTCGAATTAATGCTGATATTTTCCAGGTTGAATGCTGTCAAGGTGAAAAGTGTAACTTCAGGGAGCAATTTCAAAATGTGAAAACCTGGCCAACTCCAACCCCAATCCCAGACAGTATGTGGTGTGACTGGAAGGAATCAGATGCTGACAGCCGCGCCTGTAGTGTTATCAGCGGTTTATACCTAGTAGTAGTAGCATGCGCAATAGCGATATGGTTTATTGGTAGCAGTTAGAGAAAAATGCGAGTTTTATATAAGAACAAGGACAAGATACAGCTATTTCAAAAACGTTGTCCAAGCTAATGTAACTTACTTGAAAATTAAGGAGTATTAATTGGTACACACTAATAAAAGCTATAAAACACACAAATATTTACACAAAAATTCACATCTAGCTTGTCTCGTCCTTGCACAACAATAACAACAACATGCAACACAAAACTTCATTTGTTGCTGTAAAAAATCAAGACAAAAGCTGAAATTAATGCGAGGAAAGTTTTGCATTTACCCATACTCCTTTTCGATCTAGTCGTGTGGGCTTTGGGTCTCCTTTGCGACAACTTTTTCTGAAATAACTGTATCATGGGCGAAAATGGGAAACGGCCATCCTTTCGCTCACTCCGGTTGAGCAAAAAAGATGCGTATGGCTGTTTTGGGGGCTAGAAAATGTGATAATATCTGGTAAATAGCTTTATTGGACTGAAACCATGCAAGACAAATTGATATTGTAATGTAAGCGCGTATTTGTTGTATTATATTCTTGTACTGAGATCATAAACCAACTATATATTAGATGCATGTATAAAGTGTTTATAACATTTGTACGTATTAAATTCTGTAACCATCACAGACACCGTCTGATGTTATTTTGAACTCGATTTATTTTGGCCGGGCAAAGAACCTACTTGGTCAGATCATTTCACGCTATACTAGGTGGCATAGCCCTCTCGCCATGGTAACAGGATAAAATCTGCTCGCTACGATTCGCAAAATAGTATCAAAGGTTCACGAAGTGGTGCGCGGATTCCTTCTCTTACAGTCGTCATTTCTCTTAGTGGCTTTTATTTCTTGAAAGTAAATTGATTGGTAAACATGCATGGGTAGATGACAGGCTCGTAACATGGTATATTTTCGTCTCATCAATCCCGGGATTTTACGGACATTTTGATCACTGAGCCCATATTTTTAGAAATTTTGATCCCTGATCCTTGGTGCAAAATCCTGAGCTGATCCTAGGCCTGATCCTGACCCAATGTCACTGATCCTCGATCACACCCATTTGATCCCTGAGCCCTGGCCTCTCATCCCTGATCCTGGCCATAATTTGGGGCTTGATCCCTGATCCCATATACCATGTTACGAGCCTGTAGATGATACTCAGTAAAAGGATTTGGTTTTTAATGTTTCTACACCAGTCACCCGAAAGTGATCTTCGATTCCGGGAGAGGTGACGGAAGGTACGTCGTCAGAATCAGGAATTACCAACTAATTTATGAAATCAAGAGCAACATTGCAAATCTTGAGACCAAGAATACGAGGATCCCGGGGAGGGGGGGGGGGGGGGTACTCCCTATATTGGTGTGCTAGGGATGATCGTCGTATTTTTTAGGGGTTGAAATCGCCGATTTGGTATTTTTTTAGGGGTCGTCAGAGAAAATCCAAGGTTTTTCAGAAAAGATGGTATTTTTTAGGGGTACAAAATAAATGAGACGATTTTTTTTACTTATTGCCTTTTTATTTTGTTTGATTTTTTGGTATTTTTTAGGGGTATTTTTGAGCTGTTAGGTCAGTTTTTAGGGTCGAAAATTTTGGCATTTGGGTATTTTTTTAGGGTACGTTTTGGAGGTTTCCGACGATCATCCCTAGCGTTTTGACCCCGAACCCCCCCCCCCCCCCCGGGACGAGGATATTTTTAGTAACAGGAAGTGACGCCATATTGCGCCCGTAAGTTGCTCAAACAATGAATGAATGAATCAATCAACTTTATTTCACGAGGGTCTAACACTTGACAGTAATACTGATAAATTTGTGGCCCTCATAATTCGATTTGGAATTCGATTTTTTTACGCGCGCTCGAGTACGAACCGTTTATCCTTTAAGCGCCACGAAAATCAATGTTTTGCTGTCAGTCTTAGTATTTTGGTCTCATGATCATACATATATGAGTCGATCGAGAAAAGAAATTCGTCATGACGCTGAAATGATCGCAGTCGTAACGCACAACCACAACTATGGACACCGCGCTGTCCCCCTTAAGATAGGGTAATATATACTGAAAGATACAAACTCTTGGTCATGTGACTCCAAAGCCTCCATTTTGCTTACCACAGGTATCCCAAAATCTAAAACATCATCTCCTGAATTTCTAATTGACACAGATCAGACGTTTGACGTTGTTTTTATACAATGACAACCCGAGGAGAGTCCCCAAGGGATGTAGTTTAGGTTGCACCTATTTGACCTCCGAGTGAGGGTCTTTCTGAAATTAGACATTTTCCTTGAAAAATATCGAAAATCTTTGAATGTCTTATAGCTATTACAGATTAATTTAGAAGATTTTCTTTAAAAATGCAAGCATTATTCAAAGGAATCGTTTTCATTGGAGTTCTACAAGCGGGTAAGATGGCATACTTAGTAATACAGACATAAAAAGGAATATCCTTACTGGCCTTAGGACGTATCTTTCAGATTAAAAATCTGATGCTGAAACCTCATTTAGATCTGAGAAAAACAAATAAGAAAACATTGATATCAAAAGCTTTACTGAGCAGAAATGTTTTCCTCAAATCAGATTTTCTGAGAAAAACACGTTTTACGACGGATGGAAGACAGAAAGATTTTTGTTTATTGAATGTCAAAAAAGACGCGAGATTGCTCATATGAGATTTGAATCAATACTGAATATAGTGTTTTCAAGAGAGCTGTGTTTCATAGGCTGAGTTTAAGTTTGAATGAAGAGCTTAAAAGCATTTTCACCGGTTTAGAAAAGTGAAATGACGGAAGGGTGGAAAGGAGGTTCATTAATTTCTGTTGTTGACAAGACTCTGAGAGGATAACATTAGTCTTAAAATGCTCCTTTATACTCGATTTGAAAGAATCCATTTCGAAGTATTATTTTAAGTCCGTAGCCATGAATCGAGATGTCTCCAGAAATACTGAATACAAAAAGAACATTATTCTATGTCAAACTGACATGATTTATTATTCAAAAATGATCAATTACTGAAACCTTAACCCCTTGCTGCCGTTAAAAGTTTTGAAGGTGTCTTCTTGAAAAAATTTCACGACAAAAACTTGAGATTTCTAAATAAACCATTGACAAACTTAAATTTAGGTAACTAAAAATAAATAAATTAGAGTATTTTAGTTCGGTTTGACATTTGTCTGTTTTTAGACATGTATGTTTGGTATAGTCACAGCGACTGATGACACCGACAAATTAATTGGTGATCTTTGTTGCCGGTACAACACGGCACTTTGAAGGTTCCATGTCAATGAGAAACGTTAAAAACAATCGTTTTAATTTTATATCCAAGGCACTCTCACGGGATTTTTCATTCAGCAGACGCCACTTTTTGTTTTTATTTGGATGCAAAAAAATATAGTTCCGCGCGCAATGTTACAAAGTGTGGTACGTTTTTCTCCAACTTCGCAAGATGCAACGAGATGGAGCAAAATATGAAGCAATAACGGAATAATAGTTTTAATATAATTTTAATAGGCTGAGTGTTTCAGGTCAGTTGAGCCAGCCAGTAACGATATGCGCGCGCATTGAACGCTGAAATTATTTTTCGCGCGTCGTCGCAAAAATACTGGCGCAATGTTATATTAGAGATGAATTATTTAATTGTTGTGTCTCAACCATTCCCTCAAGCATGAACAAATAAAGAAGCGATAGCTATACTGGAAGAACGACTATGACCTTCTATATCACTGCTAATGTTTCATTTTATTTCAGTTTCTTGCCTCCAGTGTTACTACTGTTATAGCCATGATTCGTTTGCGGAATGCGAAAAGAACAGAGAACTTGTTTCGTGTGAATACGAGGCGATGTTCCGATGTGGAAAAGTTACTTACAAGCATCCTAACACCAATGTGTACCGTAAAGGATGTATTGACCTGGCCTACTGTAAGGACAACGATAGATATTGTAGACAAATAACCAATGATGCCGATGAATGTGAAGTACTTTGCTGCAAAGACAACAAGTGTAACGCAGGCTCAAAATTGACCAGCGGAATCGTGTGCGCATGCGTAACGATGCTTTGGATTTTGCGATGGTTTTTATAAGTGGATATTTTTGTCAATGTGATTAAAGTTACTTGCAAAATACTCTTGCTCCCAAAAGCAACAATTAATACACATGAACAAGCGTAGTGACAGAAATGCCAGGCTATTGCCAAGAAAACAGTGTAGCCAATCACAGTATTGAAATCAGACAAAAAAGATGCCATTTTCTAGCCTCCTTGGAAATAGCTGCTCTAGGCTCACGCCGGTTTATACTTCATAGCTGAATGTCCACGTAGTCGCTCTTAGGGTTAGGTTTAGGGTAAATAATAAGAAGACGACTAAATGGCATTCAGCCATGAAGTACTAACCCTCACGCCTACGCTAATCCGAGTAAATGTCAAAAACACAGTAGACTCAAACAGATTGGTGTTGGACGATGGTTTTAGTTTTCTTTGTATCCTAGCTCAGAGATCCGGAGAGGGAGGGGGGTGGGAGGGGAGGGGGACTAGTGTAACGTCACAGACGCCGGCACTGGGCTCTCGAGGATGTCGTTTATATAAATAAAAACATCCACACTAATCTGGAGAAATTTAAGGTAATTCCGTAGAAATAAAACCGAACATAGATTTTTAATGAAATTTCGTTCAGTACGTTATTAACTAAGCTTTACTGATTCCCAAAATCAAATAAAAAATGGGGGTCACCGTGTTCATTTTGCGCTAGATGGCGGTAATTTTAAGCATTTTTGAGGCCGTGCGCCAGCAATTTTCGAAAACGGAAAATCGAACAAAAGGCACTCACCTTTTGCATCAAGCCATTGTCAGCATTGAAATGTTGAAGTCATTCTATCTTTTACACATCGAATAAAAAGTAAAACCTCAAAAATTTGCAAGAAAATTTAATTGTCGTAAAAAAATAGAGATATTTCGGCACCAAGTACGCTGTACAGAGTGCGCAATGCAAAACTACGGAATTACCTTAAAAACGCATCTTTTTTTGTTATGATTCAGGCCCGTAACGTCCACACCAAAAACGACGTTTTTCGTTTAGTCTAAGATGCGAAAACGGAGGGAAAAATATGCGTTTTCGACGTTTTCAAATTTATCCGCAATAGATAGACGTATAGCTTTAAGATAGTCGACTGCGAGCAGGTCCTACTTTTCCCTCTAGATTCAGCAAAGACGAGTTTTTAGAAAACGCGAAATCTGGGGGCCAAAATGGACTGCTCGCAATCTATTTTAAGAAGTTCAAAAGGAAAAGTTAGAGCGGTTTATACGGAGAGAAAATACAACTACAGTTTGAATATAATAAAACGAGTAATCGATTTCTGAGTTCTTCTGATATCAGATCAGAGCAAACTTAAGTTTTATTGAACTATGGCTTTCGTCCTTCCCCTCCCCTCTGCACTCTTCTTGGTTATTCCCCAAAATTTTCACCCTCTCCTCCCCCGTGAAGATTCTATCGTCTTGTTTTGGTTCAAAGCTCTACCGCATATCCACCGCTGTGACGTTTTGTTGTTATCAGCCGCCAGCACGTGCATGCTACCTCGCCTAATATCAGGCGATCGCAGTCATGGCACAAATGCTCTTCTGTTTGCTGATCGTTCTTGGAGTTACATCTATATCAGGTCAGTAACTAGTAAATTACTTTTATGTTGACATTGTGTACGATTTTGTGATGTTTTCACATGTGGTAGGATTTTGAGTAGGGGCTGTAAATCTTGAATGTCTCTGTGACAGCTAAGGACAGTTCTCTCGACGTTCCAGCTCGAAAAATCTAGTCTATTTGTGGATATGTTTCATAATGAAAACCTCAGAGACAAGCCTGATAGATTCTCAAAATTTAGCCGGAATTGTTATGTCAGAAATAATATCCTGATCACAGGGAAACTTTGAAATACAGACTCAAATACGTCTGTATTAATCACTTTGAAGCACTAACAAGCTCAAACACGTCTGTCTTAATCCCCTCAACTAATTGCTCTCAATGCACTCGTTTTACTATTGTTGTAGTTTCTTTATTTAAAGTTAAGTAACCAAATAGCACACAAAGGTGTCTCTTCAACAGCTTGTTTATTTACAGAGAGTCAGAGAGTTTTCGATGGATCTTGTGGATATGTCAAAAAATGATAGAAATATTGTTCTTCATTTCACGTTTGATTGGATACTCTTGCACCAAGACATATTTGATCTTTATCTTTCTCGCTTTCAATACAGCATAGCAAATTAAGAGCATTCGTTTCTATTGAAGGGTTACTATTGAATGTTCTAGCGTTAATTGGCTCAACTTCCCGCTCATAAATAACTAAATATGGTTGCTACTGATATAGAAACACAAAAACAGACTGGACAAAACAAATATACTTTACATGTTTCCTTGTTGAGATGAAACCAACTATCGTTTCGACAGTCTTATTAAGGGAGTTTTAGACAAGCTGCTTTTCAGATAAGCTTTTCTGGTCTCTTTTTTCAAAACACGGCTTAATTATTTCAAAGCAATTTGATGGTAATAAAGCCGGTGCGATTAAAATGTTGTTTGCGAACTTTCAAGTCAGTCGGCTGTCATCTGCGTTAAACGTTTTCTAAATCTTCAGTTTGTTATAAGTTTAGGGTTGTGTTGATCTCTTTTCGAGAGCAATTCAATAGAGTGTGAGGTACCCTCCGGCGCGCTACCCTTATCTCTTTTCTATATATATAATTAGAGTACAGACTACTTAATTGAGTTTCCATAACAAAAAGTTCTTAGTAAAAGGCTTGTTAAATTATTCTTAAAAAGGAAGAAAATACTTAGGCTATTAAGTAGGAAACAGGTGTGTAAGGAACGGGTTCAGTTAGCAGACAATATTGAAAAGATTATCAAACAAAACGAGTTTTATATATGTTGTCAGCAAATACTTCTAAATTGTATTTTATATTCATATAAATGTTTATTTCAAAACCGCTTGCAATGTTCTTGAGATAAGCTATATACAAATGCATATCTACTATTCTTTCCAAATGAAATTCGTTGGTTAATTAGCATTCTTCAAGTGAGTCCTTTTGAGCACTTATTTCAGACTTTGATACTATCCTTAGAAGGCTTGTTAGTCTCATTGAAACTCTTTGAGAGCCGGCTATTATTAGATTGTAATTTTGCCGACAGTTGTTCTGAAGATAAAGGGGTAATCAATTCAAAATTGTTAGTGTGAATCACCGATCACTGTTTCTTATCTCACAAGATCATTGTCATTTCATTCATGATGCGACAGAGATATTTTGCAAAGGGGATAGTAACCATACAGAACGTACATCAATGGACACTTAGACAGCTCTGACTTTTAGACAACGTAGACATGGTGCGAAATGTCCGGAATGAGGTGGAGTGCTGACCAAAAAGGGAGGGGGATACTCTAAATATCCTTTTGACGTCTTTCAGCGTCTTGATCAGTAATGCCTGTCAATATAGATCTATCATACATGCTCAGCGTTACTAAAATTCGTGTTATTCGTTCATATAAACGTACAGAGTCCGCTGAAAAAGATTATTTGAAGCTGAAGCATGTCAGAAAAGTGTTTCTACTGCCCAGGACATTCGCAAACCGCGGTCGCACACGCGTGAAGTGAACATTTTCACAAAGATTTTCTCATGTGACTTTTGTTGCGATATATTTTTGTTTGTGGTAACATTTTTCAAAAATATAACTTCATAACCCACGGAAGCGATAAAGATTATTTTCACAAAGATTGTTATTGTTCCGGTGGGTAATGAAGTCATATTTTTGCATGAGATAAGTCTTACCACAAATAAAAATATATCACATGCGCGCGCAGTTTACTTTGCTTCTCGATCTATTGGAAAGGCCGGCTTGAAATATAAAAGCACCTTTTTGGATATCTGATAAATTATATCAGGTTAAGTTATTATTGAATTAGATCAATGAGTCTATATATATTGTCACTTATAATGGCTCATCTTCATGTCTTGGACCAGTGGGGTGAGTAGGGTAGAGGGCGGGGGAGAGATGCATGGTACTCGCTCCAACCCCCTGGGTATCTGTGCACTTTTAATGTACTCTTACTTCATTTGCATCAACAGAAAGCTTGAAATGTCACTCCTGTACCAACACCCAATCGTTTGATAGTTGTCTGGATGAAAAAGTCATAGAGGAATGCCCTGCAAACTTAAAGTGTTCAAAGTATTCCTACAAGTTAAGAAAAGATGACGGAAACTTGCTTCAAGTTTACGCTCGAGCGTGTCAAAGTAAAATTAACTGTATGGATGCAAAAGAACTTTGTAGAACATCTCAGCTGTTGAGTGATTGTGCCATTCATTGCTGTGAAGACAAGGATATGTGTAACACTGGCTCGATCTCACTGGTCAGCGGTTTTCTCTTAATAGCATGCGTGTTAAGTCTCGTATTCCTGTGATGTCATACGAAAGAGTACCTTAACTGCACGAGGTCAAACGTCACAGGAATCGCTGCATGCACGTTCACCAAGGAACAGATTTGACTTCACATGACGCGTGCGTTATATTCGAACGATGAATTGCTCCTGGTTTATCTCCATGGACACAAGATGGATTAACAGATGTTATGAGAATGATGTACAGAAAGTATATAAAGCAATATTCATTTTCAAGAATCTTCTAGTTTAAATTGTCTCATTGCAACAATGTTCCATGTGCGCACAAAAAGCCACAAGAATGAGGACACTGGAACGGCAAAAGTGTGGCCTTTCATTTCATAAGAAAATAAACAGAGTGTATATAATTATTATGAGTTAAGATATAAAAGAGAGAGAGAGAGAGAGAAAAAAAACATAGACATTGTACAGCACAGCAACCCATTTCCTGCATTATATTAGGTGTGAGCATATCGATCTGATTTTGAAATATACAGTCAGTACGTTGTCCTCGATTCTCACAATTAAGTCTCTCTGTAAAGAGTTAAAAGCTTCGCACTTGTATAGCGTTTCAGTTCACAAGAAAATGAAGAATGTAAATTTAGTATGAGTAAAGAAATAAAAGAAAATCATTTGATAAAAAGTATAAGGGTGATATTCAGTGTAATTTTACGCCCGAACCTCGAAGGGGATCGAAGTGACGTGGAGGTTTGACTTCTGCCATTTTCGGTTGGTATCGGAAACGTACCCCCACCCCACCCCCCGAGTATCAGAGGTATTTGACAGTACAAGGGAGAAATCAGCATGGTCAAATGGAAACCTTAATTGTTTGAAAATGATGATCGTAAAATACAATAAATTTAAGTGTTAAAGAATCTTGGTAATCTATCCGCGTCGTCATAGATACGATGTACATGTATTTGTAATGTTGGCATCTGAAGTATAGGGCTTGGAAGTGCTGATACCTGTGAAACGAATGACTCTCAGTTTGTTGTATGCTCACCGAAACATCAGTTCAGGGTAGACCTGTTCCAAGTCTCGCTCGTTAATTTTTTCGGTTGCTTGGGCTTCCTGTGGTGTATTTTGGCCAAGCCCAAAACAACGGAAAAAATTAACGAGCGAGACTTGAAGCAAGTCTAGTTCAGGGTCCCTCCCTTACTTGCGTGAAACGTGAATGGCTGATTTATTTTGAAGTGATCGATCATGAAACGTGATTTAAGGTCTAAATTTTTTTTGTCGGTCCACGTAAAAGCAACTTTTGATTTTTTTTGTGAACGTGAAAGAGAATTTTTAATTATCCGTGACGCATGAAAAGACCTAATATTGATTTCATTTTGCAAAAAGGGGTATAGGGAACTCTGATCAGTTGTCTAACTATTTTGTTCGGGAGATTTTTAAAGAGAATTGCCAAAGTAAAAGCTAGCTGAAAACATCAAGCCAGTTACCGAATAAGTTTTTTTGATCATGAGTTTGGAACTGATTTATAATAGCTTTTTTCATACTAGGAAGTTTCAATATCAAAGACTTTTTTCCAATTAGAAAATTGGTAATTGCCCTATCGCATAATGACGTCACAGTTTGTTTACATTGGGGATAGATGGCTCAGAAACAGTGGAAGTTGGGACCTATTAATATTCCTTTTCGAAGTAGAACTTCAATGTATCGAGTTTTGATATATATCATGTATCAGTGATTGCTCATCTGCATTTTATTTGATATGCAATCACTCTGATCCCCTCTGGCGACCATAATCCTTAGCGTCAAAACAATAGAATGTTTTGGTGTGACGTCATTATGCGATAGAGAAATAAGAGAAATAAGATGTGAAAAATAGTTCCGGTGGCGCGGTTTGAAAACTACGATGAGATAAAAACTGAGACTCAAAATTAAAAATCTTGACACTGCATCCCCGAGATCTTGTAGAAAATAGGAGGGATATTGGGATAGCTGTGGTATAACGGTCAAAATCCTGGGTCTAATACGATGGCATGGTATGCCGGGATAGCCTCCTCGTCGCCATTTTGAACTTCCTGTATCTAACTTGCTGCATTTCGAAGGTTTTTATAAAACATTTATCGCCATGATAAAGGCGATTCTGATCTTTAATAATCACGGCAAGCCTCGGTTGACAAAGTTCTACCAGCATTATGTAAGTAGACTTATTTATCAACGATTTTATGATGGACTAGTATACCTTTACAGTTCCTGTTTATGCACAACGAGTCTCTTTTTCTTGTGAGGTTTTTATTCATTTGCATTGTAGTGCGTAAATAACTAGTTTATTGTAGCAATAGATTATTTAGCAATAACTGCAGACTAGTGTGTTTAAAGTGTTTAAAGTTGCAGAAATTTCTGATTTTATGTCGGCATACTATTTAGAGTTTTGAATGAGATCTAAACCATATTTTTTGGTAACGTTCTTATCGTGTTTTTAATTCACATTTCTTGTTCTATTTTGTCATTGAGTATTGAGTATAGTCATTGAGTATAAGATAAAGGAAATTAAACCTATTTTATAAATCAAGGTAATCAAAGTTTACTGATTCATTATAGGATGAAGATATGCAACAACAAATCATAAGAGAAACTTTTCATTTAGTATCAAGAAGAGATGACAATGTTTGCAACTTTCTGGAGGGTGGATCGTAAGTATAGAAAACAATTCTGTTAGCTTTGGGTGCAGCATCTCAAAGTTCATAGCTGTAGCTTTACATAGTAGAGTAGATTTCGTACAAATGGGAAATATGGTATGATTTTTGCCACACCGTACAGTACTGATCAGAAATATGGGAACCAAAAAACGTGTTTCTGATTGGTACTGTACAATACACTGTAACTTTGAATTCTGTTTGGCTCATGAGCTCATCCTGGGTTCATGATTGGCTAAATTTCATGGATGTACCATGTATCTGGTGTGTTTTGTGGTATGAATGTTTTTAAGTACCTTTGGATTGGGTTTAAGGCGCTGTTACACTTTGCAATTTTCTCAGCAACTTTCTCGCAATGGTGTTGCAAAACAAGTTGCAGAGAAAATTATGGCGCTGTTACACTGTGCAATTTTCCCCAGCAACTTGCAATATTTTTGGCCGAGGCAAGCTGGGAGCGAGATTCAAGATGGCTCCTCAGAGCAAAATGAGAAATTACGCATGTGCTCGTAGAAAACGTGCCTCAAAAATTGAGAGGAAAGTTGCTGGAGGAGTGATACACTGTGCAATGGCATTGCAAGTTGCTGCAGTGCGTTGCAAAAAGTAGACCTGAGTTCTACTTCATGCAATGCTACGGGCAACAACAAAAATTGCAAGACAACCCCTGTTACACTGTGCAATCTTCCAGCAACTTGTTTCGCTATGCTGTTGCGAGACAAGTTGCTGAGAGCGCCAGTCTGTCACCGCTGTGGTCCCTCGTTCAATCCCCGGACGGGGCATCACATGTGGCTTGAGTTTCTTGTTCGTTCTCTCCCTTGTTTCGAGGGTTTTTTCTCCGGGTTCTCCGGTTTTTCCTCCCTCAGTAAAAACGAAATAGTTTCGATCTAAGCTGTGCTCCGTGATCAGACATGAGTCGTATGGTGGCTGCTACGTGTATGTGTATGTAAATTTGTATGTAAATATGTGATTGTTCAATTGTTTCGTAATGAAAGCGCCCTTGTACACCTTCGACTCGATCACGTTGAGCTGCGCCCTTCGTAATTCAGCACTTGGCTGCGAGGAAGGGTGATGAGCTACCCAAATTTATTTATTTATTTATTTTAAAATTGCACAGTGTAACAGCGCCTTTAGGGTTGTATAAAGTCTGAAACCCTAATATAACCCTAAACCTAACCAAGATATCACATAACGTATCCATACTCAAGGTTTCACACATCTATAGAGGGATTTCACGGCAGACATGTTTGTGGTCAAAATAATAGTGATTTTCTCCCAAGAGAAATAAATTAAACCTTTTGTTATTCAAAAACTTTCTATTGTACTTGCCCACAAACATGGCCGCCTGAAATCCCTCTATTGTTTCATTTGTGACTACAGTAAACTCCCTCAATGCGGACACCCATGTAAGGCAGACACCTCTCTAAGGAGGACACACTTGACCGGTACCATCTTTTTACATGTAAATTCCCACTGTACATTATTATCTGTAATGACCCCCTCTAAGAGGAATGCCTCTCTGTGGAAGACACTTAGAGCTGATCCTGAAAATGTCTGCCTTAGAGAGAATTCACTGTATATATATACACTGTATGTACACATACATGTTCTGTAGATATGCCATGAAATCAAGATCAGTCAAAATTTACAGTACTTATCGCATTTCTGATTGCTGTACCTAATTACTGTACAATGTACTGTAGATCTATCCATCTGCATCAAGGATTTATGAACAAACTATTGTACATGTAACTGGTCTGTTGACCAGCTACAATAAGAAATTTTCCTTTCTAGATGAAGTTATTTTTCTGGGGGGGGGGGGGGAACTCCAATCGGAAATGGACGGGGATGCTCGTCATACCTTTTAGGGGTCAAAATCAGCGATCTGGTAACTTTTAGGGTGTCCCAGACTTTAGTGGACTACTAGAGACCTAGCTGGTACCTTTTAGGGTGATTTTTTCTTCCATCAACGATTAAATACTGGAAACAAAGATCGGATTGCAAGACCATTAAATTGTTCGTATATAAATAGACACAATTGATCGCTTGATTGACTAAAATATGCAAAATGTTAAATTTAGTGTTTTTGAGTTGGTACCTTTTTGGGGTAAAAACATGTATTGCCACGCCCACCCGGATATGACTTTGGTACCTTTTAGGGGTCATATTTAAAATTTCCAACGAGCATCCCCGTCCTCTTATATATAGGAGTCCCCCTCCTGGGTATTTTTCATTCTTATTTCCTTTTGTTTCTTCCAGACTTATTGGAGGTTCAGATTTCAAGTTGGTTTACAGACACTATGCAACACTTTATTTTGTTTTCTGTGTTGATTCTTCTGAAAGTGAATTGGGAATCTTAGATTTAATACAGGTACAGTATTAAACAGTAAATTTTATAATAATTATTAGGTGATGCCTTGTTGGGATTGTTGATTGAAAGAATGATGGTGAGTTTGTAGAGAATCTTTTTGTTGAGAAATTGCTGATTGCTTATAGATGTACATACATGTATATGTACATGATTGTTCGAAAGCTCAGAGCTTTTGTTCTTTGTGTTAGTGACTTTGATTTGGAAACATCATCCAATTGGCCATTATGGCTCCAGACCAATTACTTTTCAATGAAATTGTGGATCCCATCCAGAAACAATGGTTTTTTTAATATATTTGCACCATATGTCCATCAATATCTACCTGATAAAGCAGATTTCGTATGAGTGTGAAATGGACTGCGCCATCCTGTAATCATGTCAATGCCGTGATGTCTATAAAAACATCTAAAATTCCTGCCGTAACAAGGCCATGACTATGTGGTGCCATTTTCACAGTCATACGAAATATGGGAGAGACTACGTAGCATGCAGTTGATGTAATATATTTATAAAGATATAATACAAAACACATAATACAATAGAACGAAAGACAATAGAAAACAATAGGTTTTTTGAATACATTACACCAACTGAGTGCTATGTAGGTTTTCCCTACAAAATATACTCTGTATTTTCATCACATGTGAAAGCTGTCTATATTTTTGTAGACTACAGTTGACCTAGAAGCATAGTAATGTGATTCAGTACTGTATAGAGTAGATTTCGTATGACTGTGACAACGGCACTGCACGGTCACGACATGGTTATGGCAGGAATTTCGAATGTTTTTATAGACAACACAGCACTGAAACAGTTACGGCATGGCACAGTCCGTTTCACACTCATATGAAATCTGCTCTAGTGAAGAGAAAGAACATTGTGTGTTTTGTTACAGGTTTTTGTAGAAACTCTGGACAAATGTTTTGAAAATGTTTGTGAACTGGATTTGATCTTCCATATGGATAAGGTAAGATTTAATGCACTCTTTAATCTCTATAGTAACTGTATATTTGCTATTTCATACAACATTTTAAATCCAGGTCATTCTAAATGTTCTGCAAACACACTCTTGAAAATGCAATAGCCTGTATGACTTAAGGATTAAAAAACGGTTTCCTGTGTTTGATAGCCTGATCAAAACACGCGTGATGTTGGGAGAACACGAGATGGAGCGTAGTGGAAGCACGAACCATAGGCGAGTGCTTTCACAGCTCTCGAGTGTTCTCCCAACATCACAAGCATTTTGATCAGGCTATCAGACACGGGAAACTGTTTTTTATTTCTTTTATAAAATAACAAACACGTAAATAGATGAAAAAAGGAAAAAGAAAACACCGGCGAAAAAACAAATTGACGTGAGCGTGTTTGATACTCTCATTAGTAATTTAATCTTTGTATTGGTGGAAATTAAAGTGTTTGATTTGCTGTTCTTTACCAGGTTCATAACATTCTCTCAGAGATTGTGATGGGTGGAATGGTATTAGAAACAAACATGTCTGAGATATTAACTCACATTGAGGCACAAAATAAACTGGAAAAGTCAGAAGTAAGTTCCATTTCATTTTTCTGTTAATTTAATAAAGGTATAGTTTAATGTCAATATCTAACATCTATGCACCTTGACCCCTTTGTCCTGTCAGAAGTCCAAAAGTTGGTGTTCACATGTACATTTTATAGTCTGTTAAGTACAAACTATACATTGTTGTGTGTGTGTGTGTGGGTACTTGTGTATGAAGGTACACATTGTGTTGATCGTTTTTAATTGACATCACAGCAGCCATGTTGGAGGAACTTTTAAAACAAAAGACTCCTTGTTTGCTTCATTTGTTTGTTCCTCCAACATGTCACCACCTTTATTGCAAACCAAGGATGTATAGTATGAGTGGCTGTTCTGTATCAGATATACAATATACAGATATGCAAAGTAATTATATATCCAATTTGTAGATTGATGTCATGGTGTTGATCTCAATTGTGTTTTCCTAATGAACTTTTATTAGTTTGATAACTGAAGTTAAACTGTGAACATCTTGCATTAGAGAAAGTTCTGCAAACTAAAGCAGTTTTTGTGTAACTCTAGGAAAGTCTGTGCCATGCCATTTTGTATTTTGCTATGTCTCCACATTTTGCTTGGTTAATGTTGACATCTCATTTAAAATGCTGAGATATACAAAGTCATGTAGCTTGGCATACTCATTTTCTCCAACTGCATTTCATGTACATACATGTATGTATATGCACATTTGATCATTTGAAAAATGTGTGTTATGAATAATAAATATTATTATTATTATGTACATACATGTATACAAGTCACCCTTGTCCTTAATTTTTGGCTGATTTAGCAAATACAATGCAATGTAAGAACAGGACATGAGATGACAAATATATCACATTTCATTTTATCTTTTTTCAATTTTTCTCCCATCCACTCATTTTGCACTTTCCATCCACTTATCATTACCTCCCATTTCTTCATTTTACAGATTGGTATCAGTGCCGCACCACAGAAAGCCATGTCTGCCGTTAGAAACATAAGCCCAAACTTACACAACTTATCCAAACCAAATCTTACCTTACCATCTATGCCATCTCTACCACGGGTGAATCTATCATCATTAACAAGTTTTAAATCATAATTAATAATAGCAAATAGTAGGTTTAATATTAAAAATTTATGATAAAAGAGATGGGATAAAGAGGGGTATTTTCAAAAATGAAATCTTGTACTGTCCATGCTTCTGAGCCAAGGAGATACTACCTGTAGGAGCTTAAGCATGAGAAATTATTGTTAACACAGCCATCATGCATACATTTTTGTCTGTGCACAAGCCATCATAGATGAATTCTAGAATGTGAGAAAGCCTCAACTGATGTTCTAGCAAAAATGGGAAACTCATCTATGATGGTGCGCACAGGATCAAAAACGTACGTGTGATGTCTCATGCTTAAGCCTCCTACTGTACCCTGTTGGATTTGTTCAAGTTTGATTTTGGTACATAATGTACTTGAGAGGCTCTTAACTGTTGAGATTTTAAGGCAAAGAATTTGTGCTTCTACAATTTTGTGTTAACTTTTTGTTTTATGGCGTAGGGCATATAATTTTGAAAAAGCAAAATTTTGCTAAAGTTCATCAATTTTAATACAATATTGCTGAAATCTACCATATAATAATAATTGAAGAAACCCTGCAAAAACAGATTAAGTGATGCCTGATCAAATTCTAATTTCTCCTCAAAAATCTTTTAATTTCAAAGGAGAATTCAGGGTTTGACCAAAGATAATTTACTCTCTTTCTGCATGGATGTTATTTGCAGAATTTTTTCCACAGGGGGAGGGGAGGCCACCATACTTCTAAATATATAAATGAATATGGTTGAGTAATTGGCATAATAATGAGTTGAATGGAAAATGAATAATTGAATAACAGTAGAAAAATGATTCTTGGCAACAACAACCACAACAACAAACAAACAAACAAACAACAAACAAACAAACAAAAAAGAGAGAGAGAAAAAAACTACATGTACACATGTAACTCATTCATAAAATTCTTTGTGAATTTAGCCATTGCCTGTGTCACTTTTGTGACCATTTGTCCAGGACCCATGTTTTCAAGCCTGTTCCAAAGAAAATATATGGAATTCATATGAAATAATACAGCAATATTCTAGAAACTTGGGTCAAATTACCTGCTCTGTTTACTCCTTCATTGGGTATCCTTAGTTACAGATTAGAAGAGAGAATTGGGAGGACACTTTTGTTTTCACTCCCATCTCTCTTCCTCTTCTGTTTTGCCTCCATATTTTCTCCTTCTTGCCACAGGAATCCCATAGGAGGCTAGGATTAAAAGTCCACCGATGATATTTTATGTTACTCATGGTCCAAAATTAGTTTGATTTAATAACCAATTTCTGAGACATGCTCCACTTACCACATACACTACAAAGGAATCGAGACAAAGCTATTTGCATAAGCTTGGTCATTTGTATCAACAAAACAGTTTTATGAGCTTTGTGCACTTGGCTTCATTCTAATTCCTTTGTATGTGGCAGGTGAAGTACACGATTGTCTGAAAGAAGTTGCTGTTGCAGCAACAATTTAAAAAATCCGTCTGCCCTTCAGTGGGTAACATTTTTAACCTATGAAGTCATTGCTGGAATACACATACATTATATAGATATACTAACTTGAATTCTAAAGGGATTGCCAAATAATGCAGGTTGCATCCCTTTAAAGCCGATCAAAGTATGTACTTACAATGGACTTGTAATTTTATTTTAAAATAAAAGTTGTATTCTGAGAAAGAAGTGTGTTCCCATGCAGCGACTCTATCTACAGGTTGTTAAAACATTCAGAAATTTGATTGCAATGACATCCAACTCATTAGCCCCTTTCATACCGTGAAGACTGGGTACGAGTCCCTCGAATTTTGACGATGGTAACACAAAACTCAGCACATCGAGCTATATAAAATCCCGAAGTTTGGTGTAATTGGTTCAATAGTTGAACGTTTTACAGCCGTTCTAATATGAGTAGAATTACAAAGAAATGTATGGTTGTAGGGACATTTGTAGACATTTGTCCCTACAACCATACATCGAGCATGTTTGAACTGCTGTATCTCTTTCAATGTATATCCGATTAACATTAAACCTCGGGATTATATACAGCTCGATGTGACTACATACGTTTTGTGTTGCCATCATCAAAGTTTAAGGGACTCGTACCCAGTCTTCTGTATGAAAGTGGCTGATACTTCAGCGAAGGTGCCAGTGTAGGTGTTGTAAAGGGAAAGGAAAATAGGAGAGGAAAGAAAGGAAGGGAAACGTGTCTCTTTTCCGTATGGTTTAATTCAGGGGTGGATTTGGATCCTCTGGATGGTTTCCAATTTCTATACCGCTGCATAATCAAGAAGAAAATGGAAAAATTGGAGGGAAGGACAGGAAATTCTTGCTTCCCCTTTTCAACCCAGACCTAGAAATGGTTGGTCTAGAAGAGCATGGAAAAATTGGAGGCAATGATGGGAAATTCTTGCTTGCTTCCCCCTTTCAACTCCCTTCTAACCACTTTTATATGAGCATGAGGGCAGAAGGAATCCATCATTTCTTGTCATCGGCTTCATCTGTTCCCTTCTCGCTTTTAGTGTGGATCTACAATTGATGCCCATCTCTCACTATGTTCTTTCATTTTGATTTAATTTCAAGATTTTATAAAATATTAACCTGTCACCGAAGTTACATGTAATTAATTAATAATATGTATATATGTCCAACAGAAAAAATTTGAAGAGAAAAGTAATAAACTTTTAAGTTCAATCGCTAAAATAATGGAGAAAATCACAATTTGCATTGTGGTAAGGAATAATTTCAGGACAGAATGACTTTCCATCGAATTTAATTAAGTTCAAAATTGAATGAGGAATTTCAAGCAGAAGTAGCTGAAATACTAACAGTATTCAGTTTGGAGAATCAGAGAATGGGATAGAAAGTGAATAAATGCAACTACATTTAGGTATTAAAAGATGGGATGAATGAAAGGGACTGAATGAATAGAATGTGAAAACCGAAGTCACAAGGTTTGGCTATAGTCATGCACGCACTTCAGAGAACATCGATAAGATGTTTTTCAATGAATTCGAAGACGTGATCGTATGAGATTTACAAGATATATCTCGGCATGACTAGAGACTAGCAATATCTTCTTTGTTACCAGAGACGCGCCAGATGAATCGGCGCATATACATTTCAATATAAATAACATATCTCAAAATCGTGTCCTTGAATAGAACAGGGAATATGCTTGTCGCGGCTTCAATAATAGTTTTCCGTTCCCGGGAGATTTTCTGGCGCTTTCCCAGTAATGGTTCCGAAAACCTTTAATTAATGTTCAAAGAAATCTATACATGGCGCCAAAAAAGTTAAGCCGTTTGTGCTGTAACAATTGGAATTCTTTTGTGATCCATGCTAGTCGATTAGATGTTTGTCAATCAAACACTTCATGAAAAAATATCGTTATCGTAAAGGTCCTTAATTATGTTGCAAAGACCCATATCAGAACCGATCGAGCTGATAACCTGAGAGTATATAAAAACAACATGAGGGCGCTTATACTGGCTATTACTGAGTTACTGTCATCGTCTATTGGCTCATACGCTCACTTTGAAGAAGGTTTATAGCTAGCTACTGGCTCTTTCTTGTACTGGCTCACTGAACAGATCGAGAGACAACCGCGGCGAAACCTGGTTTTTCATCGCTTTACATTTCTTCTATTGGGTAAGACGCATTCAAAGCTCTATGATCTTTTAATGTGATGCTTATTATAAGAACTACTTACCACGCAACAGGAAAATAATACAAACACTGTAAGCTTCTCAATCTCGACTGCATTTAGCATCTCAGTGGTGGATTGAATCTTAGGGACTTATTTCTGCATGAATTATAAAGTATAAAAATCTACGCCTGCATATGTAGGCGCGTCATGGTTGAGTTAGATACAGATATGATACAGGTCTCATTTACCCCCATTTTGTATTAATTGACATGCATTTAGCATCTCAGTGGTGGATTGAATCTTAGGGACTTATTTCTGCATGAATTATAAAGTATAAAAATCTACGCCTGCATATGTAGGCGCGTCATGGTTGAGTTAGATACAGATATGATACAGGTCTCATTTACCCCCATTTTGTATTAATTGACATAGGGGGTGCTAATAGTTAATCACGATTTAATGACACAAAAACAAGAGAAGAGACCTCAGCTGATTTGTCAAATCGAATTCGTCTGGCCAAACTTTCAATATACGTTAGGTTCTTGGCGTATATGCACAAGGGTGGTGAGACGAGGTCGCAAACTTTACTAATCGTCACCACACCCCAAAATTAATATATTCATTAACTGACTTTTTCTGCTGTCTTCAAATTAACATTCTAAAGATAAAAGCACTTTATGCGTGCGTGTTTTCTAGTTAGAGTAGATATGAAGACTTAGGAATACTCACCATTTTTTATCGTCACCACACAACTGCATTTGTCTGGGGCTTCAGGGGTCACACGCCTGTCGTTTGCTAGTCATTTTGCTCAGATATAATCTCGTGTTCTCATATAACGGAGTAACAGTTTAAATTTGATACAGTATTCTAAGACAATGAATTTAATGAAACAGTTTGGTATGGCCTAAAGGTGGGTCAACTAAACCTACATCAGCGGATCAGCAGTACAACGAGGTGGTCGTCTCCTTGGAAATCTTTTCACCGTTTCTTAGGAGATATGTAGGAAATTTGTACGAAATTGCAATTTCCTATACTTTTTGTCCATACTGGGAAATTGCATTTCCCAAACATTGGAAATAAGTAGGAATTATGTAGGAAAATTAATTTTTCAATTGTTGGAAATGTATGCATGTTTCTTGGGTTTCATATGAGGTCATTTTCAATCTTATTGGAATTTCCATCAGCTGAAAGACAAGATTTCAATAAAATATTCTCTCATGGTTGAAGAGCACATGGTGGTTCAAACACTTGACCACCATTTGAAGCAGATAATGAGATTTCTCAGCTGTTTGAAACCCAGCAATAGGAAATATGTAGGAAATTGCATTTTCCTATAATTGGAAATATGTAGAAAAATTCAATTTCCTGCTTATTTCCAACCTCGGGGAGGGAGGGGGCTCCTATATATACAAGGGTGGGGATGCTTGTCGGAAATTGTGAAAACTGATACCTAAAAGGTACCTGAGTCTTATCCAGCTGGGCGTGACAACCTATGATTTTTACCCCTAAAAAGTATACCTAATCAAGAACAATAAATGTAATTTTTCAGTTTTAATGATAGTAATCTTGAACACCTTGTACTTGTAAAGTTAAATGTATAAAACACCCTAAAAGGTGCCAGCTTAGTCTCTGGAAGTCCAATAACATTTGAGACACCCTAAATATACCATATAGCTGATTTTGACCCTTAAAGGTACCACGAGCATCCCCGCCCAAACTACATCGTTTCCAACATATGCAATGCATGGGCAAAAAATTCCAGTGTCTGTGGACTGTACTGGACCATGTGCGCACAAACGTTTTCCACGTGCTCTGTCTGAAATCTCCAGGTCGCGGTCACATTAGAATATTTAGATATAGTTAACTTAATATGTTGAAAACCATTATTAAGCCAAGGTAACTCCACTGAGTTAATTGTTCTGATGAAACCGCAGCTAAATTGTTTAGCGCGCGAGCCACTCAAAAATATGGCTGCGGTCACATTTACTATTTGATCTGAAATAATTACTATTTTTTTAAAATGCCTTTATGTGACCGCAGCCATTGATTATAGTTATGAATCAATGATATTAATTACAACAGTACATAGGCCTACAAAAAGCAATGTGATTCTTTATCAGTCTATCACTATCTGCGCGCACTGGCTCTCAACGAAAATCGTGTCAGCATATGCGTTCAGTGATCATGAGCCTTGCGGCAATAAACATTTTTTGTTTCCACTTAAAGCGTAAGTTGTCGGCAGAACCTGTTTGGTAATTTTCAATATATATCTAAGACTATATCACTGATAATCATAGATATCTGTTAAGGCATGCGTGGTCTCTGAGCCTTTTTACAAGTTATCATTTCCCGATAAGTGCGGAATTCTGACACAGAATAGACGACGCGCAAGCGGTCTTTTCACATTGATCACATTCAATATATCATATTCACTTACTTAATTTTGTCCATTGGATTCGGAAAGCGTCTTCAGTCCAGCCAAAGCTTCTACCGAATAGTGGAAAGAGACTAAGAAGCTAATTAGAACTGCTGTCGGAAGCGTGCGGTAGAAATATGTTGTAACTGTATTTCATATAGTTTAAAGTAACATCTTTGCGTCAGATATAAGTACGCAGATACGTACAGATACGTATGCAGTTAATATTGAACCGAATATATGCACCAGTTTTATTTGCAGTACAATCGTTTCATTTCCATGGTAACCAGCTAGTACCAAAAAACTATCTTAGTGACCAGCGGTAACTACAGGAAGCGTTAGTCATTTCCATTTTGAGTCCAAACTGTATATATTTAGAACAAGGTACATTATTTTCTGCAGTTCATTGATCCAGTTCCGAGTGAGAGTCATTCTGTGCTTGAATCGTTTTGTAAATATTCTATATTAGTCGGGGAGGTACTTCCCTATCAAACTTTATACTATATGTGCAGCCCCAAGGAGAAAAAGAAAAAAAGAGAAAACTGTCAGGTTTTGTTTAATTTCTAAAATTAGAACTTTCCCTTAATTTTGGCTGAAATAGGGTAATGATTGTCTCCACCGTGCCGCTACCCCTCCCCTCCCCCACTCAAATGTTCAGGAATTGAAGTTCTTCCCCCGTATTGGAATGGAAACGCTTATATCCTTCAACGGAACGCGTAACTGAAACTGAATACGGCGTTATTTAATAAACCCAGAAACATTTATATATTGATAAAGTAATGTTGATTTTATAAATCGAATTATGTGATATCGAATAGACATAGAACACTGAGCGGGTTTAGTATTATGCGGGCGCCGACGATCCGGGACGATTTACTATATTCGGCGTCTTTTAGGTGTGGTCGGATACAGGACACTTGGACACTTTGTCGGGCCATGAGTGACGTAAAAATGCGTACCCAGTCTGACCGGCGAGAACGCAGGAAAAACGATGTATTACTTGTCTGCTTAGTGCTTAGGAGGTATAGTGAAGACATCTGTTAAGCAGGTGAAAAGTTTTACTTGTCCCACCCGGCTGACTGTCTGCCGGAGGGGATAATTTTGTGGGAGAGGCCGGCACGCGGGGAGGTTAAACTCAAGAGGTCTTCCCACCCTCGGTTAATTAAAAAATAACCAGAGCCCTTAATTGTAAGCTTTAATTCTAGTAAAACACTTCACTTAATTTGAAAAACTACATCCCGTAAATTGAAACAGTGTATCAAGACGGATCTTCTACTGCGAGATCCGCTAATCCCTGATGCGTTGACATCCCCGCGCCCAATAACCGATAGACATGCATGGGCTGAACTTGAGATTCGGTCGGTCAGTTAACGCCCATCATTTTTGTGTCATCACCTAACAACACAAGGTTTGGACTAACAAGCCGTCGTAAATCAACAAATCGTTTAGGGAGTTGCTCTGATGCTTCTGCCATCCAGGCCATCGGTTTCTTCAGAGACGGGCGTTTTAAAAACAGCCTTAGGTGCGTTTAGACCCACACATATTCTCCATGTGGGTTCAGTTTGTCCCTTTACGTGAAAAGCAATAATACTCGTTCGTTAATGGATTTGAGATTGAGAGGTACAAGTTGATATGGTAACTCGAAAAACAGTTTTAATCCGGATTTGGGAATTGTATATCTTCTTGTTCGTCTGCTTGAATCATCAGCTCAAAAAGACAGTGGATTACTGATTAATTCATGCGGTGTGTAGAGCTTGGATGCGAGCGTGGGATGTAAGCATAATCATGCACTTTAATATAGTTCTTTAGATATTTTGTTACTGGAGATTTCAGTCTTGTGGTACTGAAACTAAATCTGGAGGTCGGGTAGAAGAATACACCGTATTTTCATTTTCAGTAGAAAAGAGCAGCTGTTAATTATGGCTACAGCTGTTTGACTGCAGTGCCAGAATACTAATCAATATAGTCTCAATTACAAGAAAACTGATGCCTTCTGGACAGCAACTTCATTTATTGTTGGCAAAGCTTCATATCTCTTTTTAAAATCATGAAAAATTCGGGAGTGAAACCTTGAAAAGCGAAACATAACTCATTTATTACATGTTTAGTGTTGACAGTAATTTACCGAGGGTGTAAAGTAATAACTACTGATTGATTCTGGCATTAATGAAAGCCACAGGATATCCTACATGATTACTGAGTTTATCAGTAACTTCTCAGCAGAATAGTAAATACAGTAAAAATAGAAATAAAGAGGATATTTTGAGGCACAGCAGATATAATTGAGAATATATGGAGCGTACATGGATTTAATTTTTAAAGTATTTGGTAACTGTAGGGAACAGGTGAAGCCAGCCATTATGAAGTCTTGTCAGGGCAGGTCGGCCATGATTGAGATGACACACAGGAAGCCCAAGCTGTTATCTCGGTTTGTCTCTGTCCATTGGTATATTGGTAGGCTTCCGGATTACAATTCGTCTCACGGACATGTTTCAGAGGACTTGAGTTTTTTATTATTCCCGAGAATTTTTAATTGAGGAATTCTTCATTTACTGTTTTTAATCTCCTTGATGTCAAGTTTCTCTATGCCGATGAAGCGGCTTTCACTCCAACACGGATATTGCCGCCATAAACACCTTCCAATGTCCAAACTATCCAAACCGCAGGAACGACAAGTATTCAACTTAACTCAAATCGCTTTATTATCAGCCAAAACCGCAAAACGCGGCTGCTCTCTGTGTGGAAGATTGGTTTGACCCACTTTGACCATCAAAAAATAATAATAAAACAGAACTGGTATATCAGTTTTAGCTATGGTCCTGCTGACTTTCATCCTCGCCGGACCAATGGTATTATTTGTCGTTCGTTTCTCGCCCCTAGAAAAAACAAGCAACAGAATAATACCCTGGCTTTCCTAGGATGTCTGAGCTGATTTTAATTTTGTTATTTCCTTTTACCAATACTTTTATCAATTTTGTTATCTATATTACATTTCCTCCACCTAGTCTTTGCGGTGTCCTTTCTATTTTTGTAAATTCTCCGGCAGTGAAAAAACTAGTGAAAAATATTTTTATTAATACAAATCTCAGAAATGACTATAAGGCTATTTCTATTGTCTGATTTAAGCGCTGTAAGCACTTTTCTAATTGCCATAGCACGTACCATGTTTACGGCAATGACTTTGATTAAATATTGGACTCAAAACAACAGGAAGTACGTCATCTTCATCATCTCCATCGAAACGGTTCCAAGCTCACCTGATCCAAAGCCACGCTCTGCTGCCCTGAACAAAATACATTACAGTTTTATTTCGCAATTTCTAGTAGCGGAATAACTTAGCATATTTGTATCTGTCTAGTTGGAATTTTTCCGATCGGGGCTGTCAGGATGCACCAAAATGGCAAGGCGCCAATTGGTCTTCAGTTTATCGATCAGAATTTTTGGTCAAGAACCACTTTATTTGTTGATTATATCGACTTGAGGACTTATAAAATCGGATAAAACGTAATTGGAAAAGAAACTTTTTTGTTGTACTAGTACGAATCCCAGCTACGAGGAAAGTAGAAAGAAGGAAGAAAATGGGATAAGATAATTGGAATCGATTTCTCAGTGCTGTGCGAGGAAACAAAGCGGGATGGTTACGGGATGGCTTCGGGTTGCATGGGGATGATTTCTAAATGGTTCCGGAAATGAATGGAAGTTAAGAAAAGGGATATGAGATCAAATACGTACAGAATCGATTCACAGAGAATCAACTCTGGCAATGAGTCAGTATCATGGAAGGTCAGTGAGGTTTCGTGCAATCCTGGAGTGAAAATCTTGATAGTCGCAGCCGAGGTTAAGCTGAAAGGTGAAAATAGAAGAATAGAAATAATAGGAAAATATAACTACAATTTGATTTAGCTTTTAGCATGAGGACAGTCGTAAAAAAAAGAAAGGAAGGAAGGAAAAAAATGAAAGTTTTCCAGATCAATATGGTTGTTCCATTTTGTGGGCGGGATGGTGTTGACAGATACACTCTCTGTTATCGCCCAGCCGTGACAGCGCTGGACGTAGAGACAACACGCATTTCCCGTCAAACTTCGCGCCTTCCGGTTCGTTAGAGTGACTTGAACAGTGTTGAGTGGGATTTGAAGGACCGCATTTAAAACTAGCTTCTGTTAGGCGATTCGACGCCTGACTTATTTTAATTCCTTCACGTGTCTTTGCTGGTAGACAATCAATCATAGTTTATCTATTACAGTACATCAAAATAGCTTTCAACTGAACAAAGAACGTTGGACTGAAATATCGCGCGAATCAACACAACTCGAGACAAAAGAACCTCCGAGGTAAGCTTATTTTTGTCGTATTTTTTTCACAACTTCGTATTCTGGGACATATGTTTCATATTAGGTATAAGATAAACCGTTCGACTTGGATTTAAGAGGTATTTATAAAACTAAGTGGTCTTTGAAATAGTCTCATGTTGTACCGAAGACGAGGAAAGGCGACCCAACAAGAGACCAGTCAGTATATGTATGCAACAAGATTTAGCGGTAATTTTACTATGCAAACATGCTGTGATATCTTTATCAACAAACTTTATACGTTTCATACTTATTGATAAGCCGTCTTGTCGGATTTGAATCCCCTAGACGCATTGAATAATATTTTGTCAGCGTTTATTTCACTTGGACGTGTTTACCAAGCGTTGATCTCTGTTTGACCTCAGGGAATTCATGACTTTTGTGTTCTAGAATTTACCGGCGATGGTATCAGTTCTTCTACTTGTTCCTTTTTATTGGGCTTGGCGAATTCCTGAGTGAAATAAAGTTTCTATGTTGTGAAGCGTACTGTACACGTCTGATCGAGGTTTCCACTGCCTTCGTAAAAATTTCTAAACGATCGGGAAAGTTTTTAAGTTACAGATAAAGTTTACTGTCGACAACCTCATTATCTAGATAACTAGATATATTCAATACCTAAATGGAAGTCATTGAAAAAAGTGAAAGTATCATTGAACTGTCGAAGAATGCTGTAGTTTGTTGTTCTTATCTCGATCTATGTCTATTGTTCTATACTTAATTTTCTTGACGTAAGTAAATTACCATTATTTTAAAATATAGCTTAAGTCTTCAAAATTATAAAGAAGTCTATATATTTGTTGAGAATTAAAATTTTTATCCTCGAAGAATGTTTTGGAAGTTTCTGCGGGTAAGGGCAAGAGAAATACAATTCAAACAACTTTTTTGTTTGAGGCAGATTTTGTATTGTTCAATGTTGTTTGTCACGGTCAAATTTTGCATATTCAATCTGTTGAATCGATTCGGCTCACCGCAAGTGAATCCAATCAAGTTGTTATTTTTTTCAATCCAATGGATCTCCAGATGTGACTAAAATTTTCTGGTCATTTTAAAAAATGTTCTATTATTTTCTCTCAAAGAGAAATCAAATTAAGAATTAATTTCACACTAAAAGATTCTAATTGAGAAACTGACCAGGGTGTCACTATAGGCGACGATCAAATCTCTGGTATTTCTGTAAATAAAAGGCTTAGCTCTTGGGTGTCGAATACAACCTTTTGTGACCTTTTCTATAAATGTTCTTTCAATGCAAAAAATCGCAAAATCATCGGGAATTTTTTATTGCCATTCAAGTGTTGCAAAATATTTGAAGAATTTTACACTTCTACAAAGTTTTTATTTATAGGTCAGTGTGAAATTTTGCATAATTACATTTATCCTCTTCACATTGGCCACCTTAATGGAGCCAGATCAAGTGGCTGTTGTAGATGTCAGGTGGCCATTGTTCAGAGGTTTCGATATTATAGTAAGAGTAAATGGACGGATGGATGGTAGGGATAGGAAATGCTGGTTGTTGTGGAGAGTTGGCCATAATAGTATAGTTTTCCCCTTTTTATGTTATTGCAAAATAACTGGAAGCTGGAAATTAATGCTTTTCAATTGTATGCTTTTGATGCACATTGTATATTTGCAAGTGTAAACAGTCAATACTATCTGCCTCTTGATGTTACCAATATTTACCATTTCCACCAATTGGCAGCCAATATATTTTTTCTATTGATTTAGAAACTTTCATGTTGTTAATGTGTTTTAAATATTTTAAGAATAAAAAAACACCCAACACCAATAAGAATGATAAGGTAATTACATGAATTATGTTGAAGTGCCTTTGATTCTAGCCACATGGTAGCTATATTGGCCTTCCTCTTTAAAAAAATCTGTAAAAAGTGTAAAATATTTGAGAGCTGTCTTGATCATGAAATATGTTACTTTTTCTGCATGTTTCAACTGACAGCTTCATACTTGAATGTTAGGCATCCAACAGATAGGGAAAAAGTGAAATGTGAGTTGCTTTATTTGAAGTATTTCAATATTGGGGAATATTGAAGTTAACTGCACTTTATATTCACAAGTATAACTAAAGAAAAGAAGGTTATAGTGTATTTCTTCATTGATTGTCAAGACAATAGATGGTCGTTGTTGTACATGTATACTTTGATATTCTTAAACCAAACTATAGACAAAATATACAGAGCTTTGTTTTTGATAACATCTGTATTTTGTAGAGACTGTTTATATTGGTGACCAGTATTTATCAGCAACTGTTTTATTTGAATTATGTTCAGAGACTGTTTAGAAATTCTGAAAAGACAATTACTGTAATATTTATTGTATGGATTTGATCAATGTTGTTTCATGAAAAGATTCATTCACCTTTATTCAGGAAACATTTTTTTTTTGATTTTTGTTATGTAATATAAAATATATTAAGTTTTATGTTTCTGCATTTACTTCTTTTTTTCTTTCTTTCTTTCATTTTATTCTTTCTTTCAATCTGTCTGTCTTTCTGTCTGCCTTTCTTTCTGTCTGTGTGTCTGTCTCTTTTTTCTGTCTGTTGGTCTGTCTTTCTTCTTTCTTTCTTTCTTTCTTTCTTTCTTTCTTTCTCTTCTGGCATTCTCCATTTCTTCTGACATTTTTGTGATTTTCCTCTCAAGAAAACAAAAACTTAATATCATTAATTGAAAAAAATATTTACAAGTAAATGGATGGAGTTGTCTCTGGGAAATATGTTTAATCTGTCTGAGCTTGGATTTTTTCAGAGCAAACTTAATTCCCACTCGATGACTCAAACAAACATATCTAATTGAAACATTGTTTCTATTTTTTTCAGCAATTTCAAAACAGCTGTTGAAGCAAAGTACAGCACTTAAGTACTTCCTCTTTTGTTGAAGCCATCACGACTGACTGATAACAAATATCAACATTGCATTATGGAAGACCACTATGTAATCATAACAACATGGAACATTCTATGGTTTTTGTTCTCAGTTTCTGCTCCACTGGCATGTGTTGCTGGAATTCTGACACCCAAGTGGCTTATAGGATCAATTGCTCTTGAACATCAGGTTGCCAACAACACTGGTCCAATATTAGATAATCGCAAGATCCCCTCTATTGGAATCATAAACTGGTGTATAAACATTGCAGAAATAATTGGAGGGAGGAAGGAACTGCGTTGTATGTACTATGGGAATAGCTTCGATGACATTGAGTCTGGAGAGTGGAAAGCTTGTATTGTTTTTCTTGTAGTTGGTGTGTCTATATTAAGCATTGTGGTATTCATGTCTCTAATTGGATTTTGTATACAAAGTATTGGCCGCAAGTCTATTTTTACTGTCGGTGGCTTAATCCAAGCTATTGGAGGTATGTAAATTGAATTATCATCATGGTTTGCTTAAATAAGAAATTGTTACTGATAGAATTTATACAGATATGTTGTCATGGTGAAAAACCACAGCACATTAATTTTGTTATTACCATGGCACTGAGCACTCACAGCAGATCCTTCACGAAACCTCACCACAAACCAGACATGGCCTTTCTGGACTCAGTGGCTTGTGGCACAGTTGGCTCAGTGGTGTCAGAAAGTGCTTGCCACATTAACCGCTGTGGTCTGCGTTTGAGTCCCAGCTCAGGCACTAGATCATATGAGAACTGAGGTTGTTTGTGTTGTTCTCTACCATGCCATGGGTTTTTTTCTCTGGGTCTTATGGTTTTTGTCCCTCATTAAAAATCAACGTGTGAGTTGAGCACTATTTCATGTACAGAGGTAGTTAGTATGAGTGCCAGCAGATGAAGAACTACTATGAGAATATGCTGCTGTGAAAAAAACTATTTTCTATAGCCAGAAATGTAAATTTTCAACTGTCACAAAGTTTGCACATGTATCTATAGTATAGAATTACAGGAAGACAATTGAGTAGTATAATAATCCTCGTATTTTATTATTTGCAGGTTTGTTCCTCATAACTGGCCTAGTCCTGTACCCAGCTGGATGGAACAACAAGCGTGTGGAACGACTCTGCGCACTGAATTACCAGAAAGCAGAAGCTTTTATCATCAATGAGTGTTCACTGGGATGGGCTTTCTATGCTGTACTTGGAGGCACACTGGCTTCTTTTCTATGTTCTGCTATTGCAATAAAATCAGAGAAGTCAACTTCAAGCGACAAAGTACAAGATGAAATTCTAGTTGGTAAAACTTGCATATGCTTGCTCTAAAGGAACTAGGTTTACAGTTTTTATCAAGCATGGGATGTTAAGCATGCACTAATGCACATACCTGAATTACCTGGCAGGCCAAGAGATAGAAAAGCACCAGGATTTATATTGAATGGAACAGTAAAATGTGCTGCACCAATGATACCAAGTCCACTGGAGATATTTGCCATTAGCACTTAGTGATAATAAAATGACTAATAAGATAATTTGGCAGTGGATTTGTATCAAGATCAAGTTAAAGATTACTTTGCAACAAAGTGTATTGGACATTTCTTGGTCAGCGTGTAAATTGTCATGTCATGCATGGTTGCAGTTGTGACCCTTGAATATTAACCTGCTTGAGGAACGAGATGCAAGAATGATTATAAATAACACTGTGACATATAGGCAATTTCTGTGTGCACACTGGACACTGACTGAGTTGTCGTAAATCAATTTTCCTTCACCATATTGGTGTTATGCTACATGCATTTGAAAACTGGAAATTTTACAAAGAAATAATTATTGTAGAGCTGATGAGCAAGACAGTATACAAGTTGTACCTGCCTACCATCATTTCTTTGTAAAATCTCTTCAGCTCAAAACTTTGGAAGCTTGTCATTTTATAAACATTCATGAAAACTTTGCAATTTCACATTAACTTTTATTATTAATATGACGAATTTGATGGTGGACTCCTTTTCCAATAAAATAATTAGAAGGCCAGCATGACAAAAGTTTATACACAAACAAACTGCAAGTGGGTTCAATAGCAGAAAGAAGCTAATAAAGAATAAGTATACAGTAGAGCTGATTTCGTAGGATTGGGTAAATGGTATGGTTACTTAACAGACATGATTACAGCAGGAATTTCAAGTGTTTTTATAGACATTACGACACTGACATGGTCCAGTCCGTGGAGCGCAGTAAGTTTCCCACATACGAAAACCACTCTATGAGTTGTGGTACACCCAGAAATACCAAATGCATATATACTGTCTCAAGCCTGAAGTTATACAATGATATTCAAATTCCAATGTAGGAGATACTATCAATGAACACGTGCATTTATACACTGTATACACAGTGCGTATGATGTATCTATTAAAGCATTTTAACTACTATTAATAGCTCACTATTAAAAGACAGGATAATGCCAATTTTAAAATATATTTAATATTAATAATGGCACATGATGATAATTAACAAGGCAAGATCTGTACATTTAAATACTTTAACCATATAATATAAAGTTAAAAATATCACCTTTGAATTATTATATTTGTTAGGAGTTAGGGGATGGAATGTTAATGACATACATTAAAGTGTGGTCAGTTTGTGTGGTCCAGCAACAGCCACAGTTTTACAAGTACAGCCTCACTGATACTATCATGGACATAGAGAGAAAACAATAACCATGAAACAAGTACTAACTAATTAATAGTACCAATAGCACTTACAAAGGATTTTGCTACTATTTGGTGCTGTTTAATTGCTAAGTTGTTTGTTATATATAGTGTTACTAGTGCTCTAAGCTTGTCAGTGCAAATGAGCAACAGATAACTTAGTTTAGGCTAGTTTGAATTTTCATGCGAATTTACAGAAAGTTCCTCACTGGATTTGAACTAGAATATTCTCCATTGTTGAAGTAAAATTTTGCTTGATCATTAAGCAAATTTTAATATTCATTATTTTATATTTTTCTGTAATTATTTTGCATTGGGTTTTCACTCTTTATAAGAGATAATAATTTATTGATGCTACAGTCATTCTCAAAAATGTCACCATGATTTAATTAATAATGCTAATCTGTCACGTCACTTGAAAGAAATTGCTCTATCTGCCCATAACAAAGTAACTGTAAATCAATCAGTCGTACTAACAATAAGAAGGGTTCTCTGTGAAAACGACCTAAGTGACCTTTTGATGGATGTCCAGACATTGAATTTTTGGCACAGAAAAGTTAATTGATATCATTTTATACCATTGAAAAAATTCATCAAAAAAAGTCACTTAAGTCATTCTCATAGGGAGCCCTTCATTATTAATTATGATCAATGATAGTTCTTTTAATTAATCATCGTTATTAAGCATTTGAATCATCAGGTCAACTCTTTTTAGAATGGCTGTAGTCTTTTTAAACACCTAGAAAAATTTATGAAAGTAGACTTACTCATTAAGCTAAAATGTAGAAATTTGTAGTTTCATTTTTCAGTGCCCATTAAAAGTTTGTTGTAGGTTGTTGAACAGTACATTTCTAACATTGTTTATACATCTACACGGGAGAAAGCTAGCCTGCGTTGCTGGCGGTCTGCGGTTTTTGAGCCTTCATTTCTTCCTCCGCCCAAAAACCGCAGACCGCCAGCAACGGCTAGGAGAAAGCAGGAGGAGGTAATTAATGTATTTTGGAAGGAGAGGGGGAGTTTCGCGGTACGCCAAAGGGTGGGGTCGGAACCCTGGAACTTCTCTTTGGTTACACCCAATATGGTGAAAACCGGTAACCACCGCTTGAGAGTCAAAATGAACATAAAGAGCGCCATCACGATCAGATGGTAAAGTCAAGCGCTTTCTATCTGTTTGTCCAGTAGCATTCATTGGGACCATACTATAAATAGTCAAGAAACTCATAACTCGTGGATTGCCGTCTGCGCAATGTTCGCGGTACGTACGTTATTTTTAGTAACACGAAGTTGACGCCATTGCGCGCGCAGACAGTGAAATTTGCCCCGCTTGAAAATTCTCTTCCCGTTCTGGCTGCGCGGTTTAGCCAAGAATTTGGCGTCTTTACCGCACTGAGACATTTTATATCGTCGATTTATCCTAAGATATCCTACAGCTTTGAAAAAGTATGATGGTTGCACAATGACATCAACTTTCTTTTACAGAAAAGATATCCTTACGTGACGCCAACATCGCGCAGATTGACATCAGTACCAGTTTCGTTAAACTCATCCGCGGGCGCACGAATCCCTGACGGCTAAAATCTGAGCCTACCCATTCCATTGTTTCGCGAAACGCTGCGCGCAACAGCCGCAGAAGTAGGATCGAGTTCTACTTCTGCAACTGTCCAGAACTGTTGCGCGCAACATTGCACGAGATGTTTCAGTGATGGACATACGGTGCGGCAACCGTATTGCGTGCGGTGTTTCAGCAAATGTTGCGGGAAAAGTTGCACCGTGTGTCCGGGCCTTAAGGCTATTTTTAGTAACTTCGCCATCGGGCGCGCAAGGCTCTTAAGGCCCGGACACACAGTGCAACATTTCTTGAAACATTTGCCGAAACAACGCGCGCAACATAATGTTGCAGCGTGTGTCCACCCATTCAAATGTTTCGCGAAACGTTGCGCGCAACAGCCGCAGAAGTGGGATCGAGTTGTATTTCTGCAACTGTCCAGAACTGTTGCGCGCAACGTTGCACGAGATGTTTCAGTGATGGACACACGGTGCAACCGTGTTGCGCGCGGTGTTTCAGCAAATGTTGCGGGAAAAGTTGCACCGTGTGTCCGGGCCTTAAGGCTATTTTTAGTAACTTCACCATCGGGCGCGCAAGGCTCTTAAACAATAGAAATCAAGCACCGAAAGCAAACGGTCCCGTCCGCGCGCACGTCAAAAATCAAATTCAACTGTTTCGAGATTCTGTTTGAGAGCCTTGCTTGCGCGCGATGGCGTTGTTACTTATAATAATAACGCTATATATCGCGTTCACTTGGGCTATCCCGAGGAAGCTCGAGTAACAAAGCTTGCTTGCAAAGGCCACTTGGGTAATTTTGCATACCTGCATGCTCGGTCTACACAGGTAGCCCAGTAATGAACCTATGTCATAAAGATTTGGAGTTAATAATTACTTCTTGTAAACCCGAAAGCGCGGTTATTACCAAGCCCGTAGGGCTTTCATTAATTGACAAAGAAAGTAAATTTTAGTCTCAGCTGAATTTGTATGGGCTTCTTACATGTAGAATCAACAAACCGGCAACAAGCTTGCATGAAGTATCCAAATTTTGAAATTGTTCAAAGTACTCAACTTTACTGACGTTTTAAGCCTTCAAACTTACCTCAAGATTGTTCTTGAAATGGGAAACCAGTTTTGATGATCATCAAGCAAAAGAAAAAACCGTGACCGTAAAATTCATAAACATCCATTGGCGTAACTTCTTGACTTTGCAAAGAATCCTTATACACACTTAGAAATGTTAGCGGAAATTTATTCTTTTATTTACTCTTCTCTGTTTATTAATGAAATCATTCTTACGGTTGCTGGACTTTGATTGGTTCTCCTATTTCCCCAAGGGTTTGGAACAGTCTATTAGCATCACAATGAAACTTCGCCGAATAGACTACCCCAATTAGACATTAAAATTATTAAGTGTCTATGTAGCGCAGCGGTCTAAGGTGATATCTAAAGGTATGGATTAGGGTCCGGATATCGTCTCCCTCCCTGGCCTTCGGGCTAAGACAACTGTAATATGTAGCACCGGGATAGCGTGGATGTGGCCGAAATCTTCATCCGTAACGTAAGTCGATTCGATGTCTCAGCTTCATAGAATGTCTCGGGAGAATCGTCCCAAATTTCCTTTTTAGCTTTTTCCTATTTTTTCAATTATCTAGTTGTTCTTTGCCCATTTCCGGGGGGTCCGATTTAAGGGTTACCTATTCGAGCCCTGTGTAGGTCGGAATGTTTTTCTTTTTTCCCCTTTTTTCCCTTCCATTTTACTCTCTTTTTTCTTTTTCGGTTTCTTAATACTTGGATTTTAGCATTTTATGTAATTTTTGAGTATCTTTATTTTTTTGCAATCTGCTCTAATAATTGCATCATTATTAATTTATTCAAGTTTTGTTCTATTTATTCAATTTCTTGAATATGTTACCGATTTTTACTTAACTGGTTTTTGGACACTAAAATATCAAAAACATCATCTTTTAGCATTTGATGTTATCAGTTCCAGTGCAATTGAATGAGCTCTTGTATTGTGAAGAATGAGTTCTTCATGACACATGATGAAATCTTTCAACTGAAAGCGGAGGTATGCCTTTTGGGCTACCTTTGTTTTGCAAGGAACGCCTGTTATTTATGTGCTTTGGTGCGGCAACGTTTGGACCGGGCGTTTGGAAGATAGGGAAGTTGTATCAGTAAAAATATCTGTATTTTTTCTAAGAGAATTGTATCTTCAGAATCTTTAAAAAGTGACAGAAATGAACTTGTCATTTGTAGAGTTTTTGGCTTCTTCAAAGGTAAGTTTTTGAGAAACAGAAAAGCTCACTGTTCGACTTGAATTTGCATGACTGATTAAACTTTCACTTCGCTATGAGTTTGATATAAGCTTATAGCACTTTTTCTTCTTAATAACATGGCTGAAGATAAATGGACATTGTTGCAGTTTATTGTAACTTCAAATAAGATTTACTTCTTGTGCTCTTTCGGTTTTTTAGCTCATCCCAATCTCTCATTCTGTTACTAGTTGCACAGCCATTTTGCATGTATATTGCATCAATACTGCAATCTGGCTATACTGTCAAAGTATTAAGATTAATCTAGCACATATTGTGTGCTAGTCTTAGGGTAACCTTTGACAGTAGGAGTGAGGTGGATAAGGGTGCATAAACTAATCCTGGAAGATCATTTGTTAAAGTCTTTGCTCGGAGGGGGGTACTCCTTCCAGTTTTGGGTAGGGACGTGCCGCTGAGCCCCTCGAACCCTGACCCTGTTCCAGAGCAAAATTTCCAAAATTGATACCCTGTTCCAGAGTAAATGTCTGCCTAATTTCATTGTTTCCGGCGAAGTTGACGTGTCGTTATCCCTTTCAGCCCGGCCTTTTAGACGAACTTTGTTAAAAGATACCCTGTTCCAGAGAGTAATTACGATTTTTATATACTCTGTTCCAGAGTAAAATCGCTGAAAACCCTACCCTGTTTGGCGGCACGTACCCGAATATGGGGGACCCCCCCCCTGGAGTCTTTGGTGCACATGGAAGGTTGCTAAGCATGAAAGAAGCAAAAGAGTCACCAAGGCAAAGCCAAGTGCCACTCTAGCTTATTGAGTGCTTATATAGCAATTGATTAACAAAAGTGCACTCCAAATTTTATAGATGCACACTAAGTGTTGACCAATCCTTTTATAACATAGATAGATAGGGAAAAACATATCTTTCCAAAAGCCAGTAAGAGTTTGGAGTTGCACACACACTATCGTCATTACCGTTTATGTGCATAGGGTGCTTTCATGGAGATTTGGTGCAAAGTCTTTGACCAAATTAAGTGCAATCAGAGTGTGCATTATATTATAGCTGAAAATTGTTATAAAATAATGAGATTTGAGGTATGGAATAGATTAGAATACTTTTGAGCATCAAATACAAGCTAGTCATTTATTTGGTACAGTGTTCAGTCCAGTCAAGTCAGTCCTCCAAGATCCATGTGGTGCTTGGCAATGAAGCTTGTGATCTTGACTCAGTTATATCTGCCATTGTCTATGCCTACTGCCTTTATAAGGTAGGGGACATTGAGAATTTTCTATATTGTTTGTAATAAAAGTAGGTGCAATGTTCAGTGAAGCACATACGTTGTAATTAAAAGTATTCTTAGATAGATATGAATAATAAGGGAAAAGGAAGAAGGATGAGAAAGAACAAATTAAGTATCTGTCACCTCATCTCTTTCCCAGATTGCCCCTCTTTTAAGGTAGTAAATGGCCAGTGCAATACATTCTGACGCTGTGAGACTGTAATTGGACCTGTGAAATCTGACTGAATCTTTTTTTTTTTTTTGGGGGGGGGGGGGGGGGGAGGGGGGAAGGGGAGGGGAGTCTAGACTGTGAGCAGTCCCCCTTTTCTCTCTAGAATCAGTATAAACGAGTGCTTTGAAAATACCTGGATGAGCGAAGAATATGGATGAGTACTCATCCCCATTACCGTTTGTCCAGGTATTTTTGAAGCACTGGTTTATACTGATTCATTCTGGAGGGAAAAGGGGGACTGCTCACAGTCTAAATGTGTCTTCTATAGAAAGCAGCTAATATTGAGCACTTTAACATGTAGATAAAACACACTAGTTGTCATTTTGCAAATTTAATACACATTTTATAGGTGACATGTAAAAAGAAATGAATGAAAATAAATTGCCATGACAACCAATAAATTGAGCACCTTTAATTTTGAAAAAAAATCATTTTGCAAATTTCACATATTTTATAGGTGAAATCTAAAGAAGGTAATACCAATACATCAGAGGCTATTGTTCCAGTACTGAATATCCCAAGAGAAGATTACAGACTTAGAACTGAAATAACATATACAATGGAGAGGTTTGGAATCAATTCTAAGGATTTCATATTCATTGATGAGGTAGACCTCAAGGCCATGAAGGATCAAGGGAAACTTTTGGTGATACTAGTGGACCACAACATCATTCCTGTTCACCAGGCCTTCTTGAAGGAAGTTTTGCTTGAAATAGTAGGTTAGTGTACAATGATTGGGAGGTTGGGGGGGGGGGGGGGGGGGAAGGGGGGTAGAGGTGATTGGGTATCAATACTTTAACTTTCTCCCATCTCCAGCCAGTAATAGAATGAATGAGTACCTTTCCCAAATTTGCATGACTGACCTTATTCGCTTTAATCACGGAGATGCCATCTTGAACTAGATGTCTTTGTTTCTTACTTAGAAACAAGGTCAAGCGTGGCATGTTAGAAACAAAGACGTCAAACAATGCAAATTCAAGATGGCACCTCATGAATAAAGCAAATTAGATCAAAGTCAAGCCTGTGTTTTCAATTCCATACATTTAGTTTATTTTGAAAACCTCAGCCACTATTTGAATCTCTTGCTTTGTGCCAGTCATTCAAGCAAATTTGGAAAGGTATATTGTTAGATTTTAACAACATTATTTTGTATTTTATTACCAAAATCACTAGATCACCATAAGGATGAAATTCCAACATCTCCCAATTACTTGAAGACCATAGAACCAGTTGGTTCATGTAGTACTTTAGTAGCAGAAAAAGTCTTACAGAAATCACCTGATATGCTAGATGAACAAGTAATAAGTCTGCTACTTGCAGCTATTTTACTGGATACAGTAAACCTTGATCCAAGGGCTGGGAGAATGACACCAAAGGATGTTGCTGTTGTAGATCAACTGAAAAAATACTTTAAGTCAGATTTTTCTTTAGATGAGTTATATTTGGCTGTGAGCAAGGGTAAGTCAAAGCACAACTATCTATTTTTGGTTCTTTCTTAGTGTTGCAGGATGTATTGTATTGAGATTAATTAGAGCTCTTTGTATTGAGGGCATTGTTTCATTACAAGTTTTTTGGCTATTGTTTTATCATAATTCTAGTTCCTCAGGTGTCGCTGCCAAGAAAGCCTGTTTTTCATTTCCCAAATACCAGCTCCTAACAAGGTTTTCTTTCCCTCAGCAAAATTCGATACCTCAAGTTTGACAAGCATGGAAATTCTACGCAAAGATTACAAAGCTGTTCCTAGAAATCTGAAAAGTCAACTGTCAATTGGCATCAGCTCAATTGGACTTTCTTTAGAATCATTTCTAGCTAAAGAAAACATTGCAAAGGATCTTCAAGAATTTTCAAAATTAAAGGGGCTCAGTGTATTGGTTGTCATGGCAATGTATTTTCATTGTATGGATGGGCCGCCATTCAGGCAGATAATGGTATGTGGGGAAGACCAAGATGGAATCCAACGTTTATCAGAGTTTTTAAAGAAGAAAAATGAACTTCAGTTGGTTGCTAAGGATTGTACATTGGTTTCTATGGACTGTAGTTTGACAAAGTGTGGATGCTTCTGTTACGACCAGTTGAATGTAAAAGCTTCACGAAAATTAGTGTTTCCTTTGGTTATGGAGTTTTTAGATAACTAGTGATGTATAAGGCACACCTTTTCAAACAGTGTTCCGTTTCATACGGAGCCGACACGGTTGGTACTTCATTCACTTCATTCATTGTACCTCAATACTTAACAATTATTCACTGAATTGGAGGTGAATAGCGGTAGAATATTTACCGAGACGCGAAGCGTCGATTTACTACAAGTTGCAAGTTTTAATGCGACTTTTGGTCTAAGTTTTATTGCGAGTTTTACTGCAAGTTTTACTGCGATTTTTCCTGCAAGAGTCAAGCTGCATTGCGACTTTTACTGAAAGTTTTATGGCGATTTGCAAGTTTTACTGTGACTTGGTGCAAGTTTTACTAAAACGCAGTAAAACTTCAGCTTTGGCAAAAGTCGCAGTGAAACTTGCAAGTCGCAGCAAAACTTGTAGCAAAAGTCGCATCAAAAAAGTGTGCATGTCCCTTTGACGGCTCCGTAGTTTCAAGCCTGGTCACTGACTAAAAAAAAGTCCAGTTCCTGGCCCCTTCTTTCGGCTTTTTTCCTTTTAATTTTGTTTCTTTTTCGTTGGACTACCCGTCTCTTTTTGGGCTTCCTTTGTTGTTCGGTAAGCACTACCAACAAACCCCAACGGAAAAAAAAAAAAGAAAGAAAAAAAATGCCGAAAGAATGGGCCAGGAACTGGACTAGGTCACTGACATCTGTACACATTGCGTGTACGTAGGAATTGTATACGTTTCACATTTTGCAATAGTTGTATCCCTGTATTTTATTTTTAAATTAAATATATATTCATCCTTTTAATAGCCTCTTCTTCAAATTTAGCTGAAACGATACTGAATGATTCTTCAAGGATCTAATAGCCACTATTTAAAATCTTTTCTCGGTATTCCAAAGGGAAGTACTATATTTTTATGAATCTTTAGAGGTGACGTCATTTTCTTATTTTATTTTTTTAAACTAATGTTTTGTGCGAAACGGGTTTTCTTGCATTATTTGCGTCTAGGATTGATTTGCTGGCCAGTGTTCTTCAATGTGGAACATTTATTGTACATTGAGATATTTCGATGAAAAATTACAAAGAATTGTATGGAGCGAAGCTGCAGTATGTGAGTTGAATAAATGACCAAGAGAGTGTGAGCTCTGATTATAGCTATCGATTCAGGACATGAGTGAAATCGTAAAACGCTTCAATTCGAAAAGAATGGTAAAAGTTTCACTGAGCAGATATTGACTGATGTGTAAATAAAAAGAATTAGATAGATAGATAAATAAATTTATAAACAAATAAATGAATGAATGAATGAATAAATAAATAAAAATATATAAATAAATAAGTAATTAGGTAAATAAATGATTAAATAAAAGATGGAATCGAAGCCCATGACTGCACTAGAACCCGAGTAAACAAAAGCGTCGAAAGTTAGAAATCCAAAAGCCAGGAATTGTTTCAAGGTGGTTTTCTTTTCCTTCCAGGAAGCTGTATGAAGGATGGTCCATTTTCCTGATAATCTGTCAAGTGCTCAAGGTCTAATTATAGCTGTGACTTCTGATCCGGTAAATCCGGTAAGTTTAATGATTGTTTCTGAACTCGCCTCCGACTGATTCGTGCATTGAAATTAAAGGTGTTAATCAACTGGGTTGCTCATAGCTAGAGTGGCTAACAGTCTATTTATCAAACAACTAAAGGATTTAGAACCTATTGTTCCATCTTAATGAAAATGCAAATAAGTGCTTGATGATAGTCCATTTTGTAAACGTGATCTACTTTGACAGGATGCCAAGTCCGTTGTCTTTTTTCTTGGCGCTTGAAATCTAATCAGATTTGCCATAAAATAGGTCTAGTATGGCAGTGCGTGCTGGAAATGTGGTAGTTTTCTTGGTGCTTTGTTGTTCTGGTCAAATCCAAACAGTGTCGGTTCGATGCCAGGTTCGTAGTATTAAATGCTAATTTGATTTTCTATGAAATTTTCGTGCCACTAAGCGCAACTTCTGATTGCTAAATGTGGTCATTGCTGGAGTTGCTTTCTTTTTTGACTTTTTGTTTCTTTTACTCCATAATTTGCTTAACCAAATGTTATTCCTTTAAGTCTAAATAGTATTTAGAATAGTGAATTTTCAGCGTGTACAGTTACGCTTATTAATTTGTCGTTTTTAGATTCACAGCATATATTGCTCAATTGGCAGTAATCGGATTTTTACAGACTATTTTGGATATTTCTCTATCATGGATATTTAATGTAGTAAAGATCGGTATGCCATTCAGTTCCGACATTTTCGTACTAGTATTTTCAATGTGTGATGACACTTTTGACTCGGATCTTTGCAGTTACTTTCCCGACTAATATCCAGGACAGTCAATACGAAGCCGAGTTTATAATTTGGCACGTTATTTCCAAAAAATGTCCTTGCAGACGTTTTTCCGCGTCGCGCATTTGATTTCTAATGAAAGAACTTTTATATTCTGTATTAAACTGTGATCCTAATTACGCAGATATCATTTCACTTTATTAAATCTTAGTTTTTGTTTTCTGTTTAATTGAAGTGTGTAAATATATAAATCATAAATCATTAAATGTCTTAAATAGACACGAATCGGAGTGTGGTACCGAGGGTATTTACAGTAGAACGTCGCTATTCTGGTCTCATCTTGAGCCAAAATGTTTCAGATAACAGACAGTAACCATATAGACGTTATCGAAAATCATTTTGATGTGGTGTTTGGAGCCGGATAAGCGAGCTCAACTTCAAAAAATTCAATGCAAGGATTTCAGGCTTATGTGGGTATCAAGATTCGAAAAGATTACAGTTATAGACGTTATAAAGAAATACAAATGGTAGATTAACCGAATAATGTCGAGAAATCGCCGAAAAGAACGATAATTTTTGACTGTTGAATTGATGTGAAATCAGCGAAATTGACTTCGTGTCGAATGCGTGATTTTGAGGAGAATTCTTCATTCAAGAGGCTGTCAGCCTGATTGTTTGACCATAGTTAACTATTAACTGTGGTTGGACGGTAAGAGATCCAACGAGTGATAGAGTCAAGATAGAGAGCTTAAGTTTCACGTAACCGTAAAACAGCAGACTACAAAGACGACCAATTGACTGCTTTTTTCGTTCCTGGCGAATTGCGTTTGGAACGTAAACGTGAGCGTAACGTATCTCGTTTACGTCAAACGCGAAATGACTTACCTTCGCGTTAAAACGACAACGCCGAGCGCAAAAAAAGTAGATCATGTGATCCTCTCTGCCGTCTGCCGTTTCCTGTTTACGTGAAGATAAGCTCTTTAATCTCCGACTGTCTGGTAATGGTAATGAGGCTTGTCTCTCCTCTCCTCTCCTCTCCTCTCCTCTCCTCTCCTCTCCTCTCCTCTCCTCTTATTGCTTAAAGTTCTTTATTATCATCTTTATATATACATAATCATTGTAAAATTAATATGTTTTTGCAATACTTGTAATCAAATGAGTCATGCAAATAAAGCAATTACCTACCTACCTACCTACCTCTCCTCTCCCCTCCTCTATCCTCCCCTCCCCTCCCCTTCTCTCCTCTCCTCTCCTCTCCTCTTATTGGCTTTCCTTTCAGGGTTTGGACTTATCGTGTGTTTTGGTTTAGGTCAAAGATGCAATACGGAGCCATCGAATTGCAGGAGCAGAATGTAACCTGTTGTCCAACGCAGGGATTTTTCTGAAAACAGCCAAAAGTTTAACGAACTCTTATGGTGTCGCTGTGATTGAGAAGGTTCAACCTGGACACTATCAGGTAAGTGCTGATAGTGTCCACCTTCAATGTGCTCATTATCTGGTTTATATCTATCTATGTTTCTATTATTTGTCTTTGGTCCCCTATTCCCCCTCATTTCCTTTAATCTCTTCAGTATTCCCTCACCCATTTCA
The DNA here is from genome assembly GCA_029948255.1 of Telmatactis stephensoni. Lineage (NCBI taxonomy): Eukaryota > Metazoa > Cnidaria > Anthozoa > Actiniaria > Isophelliidae > Telmatactis > Telmatactis stephensoni. The sequence continues at coordinate 233,450 of JALIZF010001478.1, read as the reverse complement.
AGCCCTTGTTTACCATGGCAGGCTCGTAACATGGTATATTTTCGTCTCACTGATCCCGGTTTTTTACAGAAATTTTGATTCCTGAGTCCATATTTTTAGAAATTTTTGACCCCTTATCCTTGGTGCAAAAATCTGAGCTGATCCCTGATCCTGACCCAATGTCCCTGATCCTCGATCCCACCCATTTGATCCCTGAGCCCTGGCTTCTGATCCCTGTTCCTGGCCATAATTTGGAGCTTGATCCCTGATCCCATATACCATGTTACGAGCCTGCCATGGCTTGCTTATCATATTCAATGCCCTTATTCTTCTTGGTTTTGCAGGTCCGTGTATCGAGAATTGGTTACTATACATTAAGTGAGTATCTTACTGTTGCTCCTGATTCGGACGACTCGAAGATGATTCCTCTAGATCTGGTTATTTCGCCTAAACTCTCGCTGAGGGGAAACGTTGATATGTACAGGATTGTGCTGACGTGGGATAAAGTACCGAGAGATTTGGACTCTTATGTTCTAACGCCCTGGCCGACGAGCGGAAAATGCAAGCTAGGAAAGGTAATAGGACTACGTCTGAGGACCCCCTGCATATGGTGGCATAGTAGTTCACCTCTCTCCTCTCACCACGGTGGTCCAGATTCGAGTTCCAGCTCGGGTGCTGGACCACATGCGAGTTGAGTTAGTTGGTCTTTCCCTTGCCGCGAGGGTTTTTCTCCGGATACTCCGGTTTTCCTCCCTCCACTAAAACCAACACTGTTTCGATCTGAGCTGTGCTCCATGGTTAAACATGGGTTGTATGGCTGCAGCATAGTGCGCCATTTACAGGCCTTCACCCGGACACGTTTAGCTGCATCCTAGCTGTAATTTGCTTGTTGATGATTACCTTTTTTTAGGTATTTTATGACGAAAGAAAATGTACACATGGCTCTGAGTCAATTAGTCTCGATGTAGATGCTACAAACATGCATGGACCTGAAACCGTTACCCTGACGGGTGTGGCTTCGGAGACTTTCAGCTACTACGTTCATATTTACACCAATGGAGTCTGCTGGGACCAGATTGATGCTAACGTCAAAGTCTACCAGGCGTCTACAGGAGGATTATTGTATAATATCGAGCAGCCTAAATGCAGTGAAAGTGAGTATATACATCCAAGATCATAAATATAAGGCAGTGAATCACTTATTTTTACTGCCATCATTGTCATCCTGAGGATGAGGGGTGGACAAGTACGTGTACCAGCCTCCACAACTACATCAAGGAACCATCTATGAAGCCCCCAGACTATCGCCTCCACCGCCCTGCCTGGGTTAGTCTAGCGCTCAACCGTCTCCGGACTGGCCGGGGAAAGATCAAGCGCTTCCTTTACACCATTGGCGCAGATGACACCGACATCTGTACTTGTGGTGCCCTTCAGAGCACTACCCACCTCACCCAAGCCTACCCTATCTTCAGTCCCCCTCAAGGAGCCAGGGGTTGAAAGATTTGGATGAGGACAAAATCCGCTGGCTCAACACCTCTGACATCCCTGTGTGATGACGCTGGGGGGTCACACGCACGAGGATTGTCATCCTAAATGACAAAAATAACATTGCCAATCTACCTCAAACCTCACAATCATTCTACCGTAGTTCTATCATTAAAGCACGAACACGCGATGCAACTTTTCCTTAAACGTTGCGCGCAACAGGGTTCCCGCAACAGCGGTTGGGCCGAGTGTGTCCACTTCTGCAATTCTTGGGTTTCATATGACGTCATTTCCAATCTCATTGGAATTTTCATCACCTGAAAGACGAGCTTTCAATGCAATATTCTCTGGTTGAGAGCACATGGTGGTCAAACATTGACCACCATTTGAAGCAGACAATGAGATTCATCAGCTGTTTGAAGCCCTTCTATACTTGATCACAATGCAATGCGCAAAAGTTGCAGAAGTAGCATTGTACTTTGTGTGTAACAAATGCAGGATTGGGCACACCGTGTAACTGCTTTGTGCGCAACATATACAGTAAAAGTTGCATCGTATATCCTACACTTAAGTGGCGCAAACAGCGGACCATACACCACCGACATCCGAACGTACACCACAATAAAGGAAAGTTTGCTCATATAGATGCTGCTTTACCTAACTACCACTATCATCACTGTCACTAGCATTCACAAACACGGACGATTTTTTAAGTCTACAATCCCATTATCAAATTGCTTTACAAATGGCAAATTTGTCCTTGTTATATTATATTTTTAGCTGGTACAGTCTTCTCCAAGTACAACTGCTCTCGTTTCTGGAACGTTTTAACCTTCGATGCATCAACTGCCAAGTTCAAAATTCACCCTGGACGATTCACAAAAGCAGCACCGACATTAACCGATCATGTCAACCCGAACTGTAACTGTAGTAAGAGATCGTTTTTCACCGGAAAAGAGGTCATTCAGGCTGCTAAGAAGCTTTCCCAGGAAGCGACCAAGTTGAATGTAGAAAAACTTTGTGTAAAAGAAATGGAAACAATCTACAAAAACGCAAGTAAGGACAATTTAACTCATCGACAATAGATGAGTTGCGGTTGGGTGCCGCACTCGAGGGATTGACCGTGTAGGTCCCGGCCCTCAAGGAAGTCACCATGGCAACCATGCCATATGCCATTGAAAAAAAGGATACAACTCTAGTAGCCTGTTTACATAACGTTAGGGTACGCCCTAGCTCTAGGGACAGCTCTTTTTTTAGTGTTCCTATGGTGCTAGGGGTACTCTATACCTGCCCGCACTATTATATAATACCGACAAACAAATGCGACATATCGCCCCGTAATTTTTTAAACTCATTCAACGAATATGTGGCAAACACTTTCTGCGCGCACAAGAACTTGGTGGTCATATTAAAAGCAGTTTTTTGACGGGCAACATGTTACATCATATAACATGGGGGGTGGGGGGAGGGGAGGAGGGGAGGAAATCATCTCTGTCGCTTATCTAATTTACTTCTGTTTTCGACTTCAAAGAGAAAAAAGACGTCCGCGTCGATCCTTCTGAATCTGCTGCTAAAATAGCAGCATTTGTTAGCAATGAAATCAAAGAGAAACGCCGTCTTGCGTTGTCACTAAAAACCCTGATAGAACAACAGTACGACAGGAATGAACCAATACGATCGGAAGTCACCAATACCAAAAGAATTGCACAGAAACAGTGCTGTACATACGATGGTGACACCAGTTATTCAACTGCATTTAATAGATGGGTGGACAAAAGATCGGTGAGTCTTACTAGTACCAAGTAAAGACCGAACGCACAATGCAACTTTTTTTGCAACTTTTTCTTCAACATTGTGTGCAACGCAGAATTGCATCGTGTGTCCATCCCTGCAATTTTGTGCGCAACACAGTTGCACCGTGTGTCCACCCCTACAATGTTGCGCGCAACACAGTTGCACAGTGTGTCCACCCCTACAATGTTGCGCGCAACACAGTTGCACCGTGTGTCCACCCCTACAATGTTGCGCGCAACACAGTTGCACAGTGTGTCCACCCCTACAATGTTGCGCGCAACACAGTTGCACCGTGTGTCCACCCCTACAACGTTGCGCGCAACACAGTTGCACCGTGTGTCCACCCCTACAATGTTGCGCGCAACACAGTTGCACCGTGTGTCCACCCCTACAATGTTGCGCGCAACACAGTTGCACAGTGTGTCCACCCCTACAATGTTGCGCGCAACACAGTTGCACCGTGTGTCCACCCCTACAATGTTGCGCGCAACACAGTTGCACCGTGTGTTCACCCCCTGCAATGTTGCGCGCAGCGTTGCAGGTTGCTGGAGGACTAAGTTCTAATCCTGCAACGTCTGCTAGCTGTATGTACACGCTGCAGCTGTATGTTTAAGAAAAAGTACATCGTGTGTTCGGGTCTTAACAGACATGCGTGTGCTTTCTCTGCCTTTTTATAATCTACCTGAGTTGAGAGAATTGTCGCATTTTTCATCAATTTTTGAAGTATTTTAAAAACTTTGTTTTCTCTACAGAGTTGTTGGTCATGGCCCAAAGAAATCAATCAGGTATTAGAAATAATGATTCCACGTTGTCTAGTCCTACAGTTTGAAACTGAAGTGTGAAAGATTAAGTGTTGTTGACTTTCCCGGAAACGGAAGCAGATTTCCTTTTACGTCCGCATGCTTAAAAATCGGCCCAAGCGTCCTAATCTAGCTCCTTCTTTGTACCCTAATTTTCCTTTGAATGCGCGCAATGAGCGGACTTTGAAATAGTGCGATTGCACTGTCTCATAATCCATAATCAATGATTATGATGATTTCGATAAATTTATTCACCCAATCACTTTTCTTGTTTGTAATCCTTTCTTGCTCTGTTAGATGCCTTACGAGCTGGTAGCAGCGTATTACCGAACAGAACCACTGGAGAAAGACATGATTAAAAACTCGGACAGACCGTCACAGAAAGTAAGTGATTTGTGAAGGAAGTCTTTGAAAATCGAAAAAGTAAGGTCTAATACTAGACTGATTGTATCGTTGGGTCCGCGATCGCTCAACAAGCGACGGTGTGTGAGCGACTACCACAGGAAGCCCAAGGAACAAACAGACCGACTTATTGAATCAGTTTAGGTCCAATTTATTTGTTCAAATTTATCGGGTGCGCCTAAATATTTGTAGCCTGCCTACAGGCTCTACAGGGGAGGGGGAAGGGGAGGGGCGTGGCGGGTGGGGGGGGAGAGGGGAAAGCGAAAGGGGATACGGGTCCTCCGGTTTTCCTCTCACAGGAAAAACGAACTAATGAGCTGAGAATTGTATGTAGAGAATGTTAGAATGTAGTGGTAGTGTATGAGAGTACAGTGTCCGCAATAAGTGCGCAAGCGCTAGAAGACATTGGACACTTAAATAAACAGTTATTATTTTTATTCATTTATCAGGGTCAATTGAAATGGCAGTATTTCACAGACGACAATACAGGATTTGTAAGAAAGTTTCCTGCTGAAGTGTTGGGGAACACACAATGCGGTGAGTTCTGTAGTGACCATCTTGGATTGATCAGATACCGCGGAGAGGGTGGGCACAAGGCTTTAGCCCCCCCCCCCCTCCCCCTAAATATTTGGCTCTGAGCTTACGAGAGGTGTAAGTTTGCGTACGGGAGGTTAAAAGGTAGCGTAAAGTTTTTCAGGAAAAGGGACCAAGGGTTCCTGTCTGCTTTATACTTGAGAGGTGTACACTTACTGGAAGTTCAATTATATTTCTTTAATTTATCCATGAATCTACATTTCTTTTCAGGTGCAAAAGATCAACGTTTACAGCCTTGGTACATCGAGGGAGTGCGAGGTCCCAAGAACGTCATTTTCTTGTTTGATATCAGTTACGCCATGAAGGAAGGGAACAAGTACGAGTTTGCTCGTACCGCTGTTGTACAAGTTCTAAAAGGATTACTAAATAACGATTTCACCAACGTACGTGCATTGAGTGGTAGTGAGCCACTTCTTTGTTATTGTTTACGCTCAAACACTAAAGCTGATTAACCCACACAAACCTCGAAATCATCATAAAGCATGAATCCTAGCAATATTTAGTTAAAAATACTGCATTTTCTTGGCAAAATCAGCCGATGGAAAATGATGCTTTAGATGTCTCGGTATATTTCAGGCCGATAAAATGGCGGCTGACCAGAGTTCTTTAAAGAATTTGTCTTTAAATTTTGCAAGCACTCCTGTTTATTCCTGGCTTTTACTAGAGGCATGAGTATTCGGGATTCTTAATATTATTTGGCGCGAAACGAAAGCGAGGCTAAGCACGCACGCGACGCAAAAATCCAAGATGGCGGGCCTACTCGTTGGCGTGGCGTGCGTGCTTAGCCTCGCTTTCGTGTTCACGCCAAATAATATTAAGAATCCCGAATAAGTGCAAGTAGCAAAGCCTGGACATGCGATGCAACTTTTCCTGCACATTGTTTACTGCAGTTGCACAGGACAAAAAAAAAGTTAAAAACGCATTGCGCATACTCGGAAGTTTTAAATAAAACCATTGGAGGTTTAGTAAATCTTGAGAGAGAAAAAAAATTATACCACAACATATCCACCTCTGCAACAGTTGCGTGTAACAGTTTCAGGAATAAAATCAAGTTCTAATATCTTTCTGGGAAACTGCTACTGCTGCTCAATGTTGCAAAAAAGCTGCATCTTATGTCCAGGCTTTAGGTAACACATATATCATGTATTTAATAGGCGCTGGAAAAGATAGACACGTCGAAGAAAACTATTTTGTTCAAAACTTTCTGTTCTTGTTTTCATTGTTGCTTTACTTTACCAGGTTATTGCATTTGGTCAAACAGCACTCTTACCAGGCATGACACACGGTAGAAAGTCTGATGACACATACAACAGTTGTCTTAAGTCACAGTTAGTTCAGGCCAATGGACAAAGTCAACAAAATCTTGAAAGGTACCCTCGTATTTAGTCTCTCTTTCATTCTTATCATTTCCTTTTTTCCTTGTCCTCTTCCTTTCTCTTTCTTCCTTCTGTTAATTTCTAGGAGCAAATTATGTGGCTAAGATAGTAGGTGTGCGGCCTTTTTAGCGAGAGTTTTGGAGTTGAGGATTCCTAGTGACCACACACACTTGTTTTGAGTTCTCTCTAATTTGTGTAGCTTTAGCTTTACGGTGATGTTACACGGGTCGATTCGCAACAACGATTTTCCGCGCAGCACTTGGTCAGGTTGATAATATTGCGCTAAAAGGTTTTAAAATTTATATCAAATATTTGCAACTTGTTCACTAAGCAAAAATATTGCTAAACACAGTTGCGTTTTGTATTCAGTTTCAACGGCATAAACTCTACGGGCAACATTTGTTGCGCGGAAAATCGTTGTTGCCAATCGACCCGGCCGTTTAACATTACCTTTACTAAAACAGAGCAGTGATAGATGAAGTGACGTAGAATAAGGTCGCTTTATCTTGTATTATTTTATTAATTGGTTAACGTTTAGTTCATTATTTATGTATTCACTGATATATTTTTGCTTGAATTCATTATTTCTGTCTTCATTGATATTTTTTCGTTTCCTTCCCGAAAGATTTGTACAAGATGTAATGTTGGGATCGGAGAAAACAGTCAACTACTACAACGCCATCTCAACAGCTTTGAGACTTGTCGGCAACACTAATAATAAAAGAGATACACATGTGAGTTAGCAAAATACCCAATACCAATGTATCCACGTGACACCGCGGCAAATGTGCCGCGCATGCGCAACTTAGAAAGGTGCCGGCAAAAGCTGCATTCGCCCGTGTACTTTGCCAGCGAAAACTAAGCCAGTTTGAGGACATTGTAATATATTCTGTAGCCCGCCTTTTGCGCCAAGTACTTTCCTGTTTGCACCAATGTTCAAAATTAAGCTCAAAGAGATGATATGGAAAAATGTATTCATAAAAGTCTTTAAAATATTGCTTGGGATTCCTGTGTCAAGACACGGACGCGCGTAAGCCCGCGAAAACTCGCGCATGCGCAGTCTTTCTGCCGCGGTGTCACAACATATGGCGTCTGCGGACCGTCTGCGTAATTCCATTACAATGCTGGCGTGACATTCTAAGATAATTATGTTATTGGACAAAAGGTCCACTATCAAATTTATCATATTGCTGGGTTTCATCCATTCCTTTGGGACTTGATTCAGAAGACAATAGAGCGGTAGCCATGTTGGATGAACAAACAAGTGACGCTAATGAGAAATCTTTTGTTGAAGTTCATCCAAGATGGCTGCCGTGACGTCACATGCAACCCAAAAATTGATAAATGTAAAATTGCTAAGTTTCTTTACTAGCCTACTGAATTTAAGAGATTTTATGCAAAGAAATGTATGGTGATTATGCATACTTGCCCCGGGCATACGTGTCTGCCCACCACACAGTACATTTCTTTGTAAAATTGAAATTTGCAATAAGAGGGTCTCAATGGGGTGGTGGCTATTACGGTTAACGGTTAATATTTTGGCTTTTTTACGATTACGGTTAAAGTGGGTTGATAACTAATTTCCATTGTTCTTGATGGTTAAACATTAATTTTTATTGTCGAGAATGTTGGAAAAAGCTATTACGACTAACTTTTCATTACGGCTAACGGTTAGTTTTTTCCTATTATTACGGCTTACGGTTAAATTTTTGGCCCTTTTACAGCTAACGGTTAACCCCGTTGAGACCCTCGATCCAATAAGGTCTGGTAGAAAGTGTATCAACCAGTGATTTTTGTGTGCATGTTTTCAGTTGATATTTGTGACCGGTAGTCAAGATACGTCAACAGAAAGCATACCTGCTCTGCTCAGGAATGCAAGCACTACCGTCAGTGTACATGTCTATCATCTTGTTGGGGACGTTAAACATAGCTATATCAAAGACAGTAATGCTAAACTGGCTGAGATGGCTTCAATCAACAGTGGAAAATTAGAGGTAGGCATTATGATAAATATGCTGCGAATATATTTTTCTTCGTTTTCCTTGAGCATTTCATTACTTTTTTCTTTCATTTGTTCCTTTTTCCCTTCTTTCAATTCTTCCTACATCACCCCTGTTTTCATTTCCTTCCTTCCTTCTGTCCCTTCTTCCTTTCCTTCCTCCTTCTTTCCTTCCTTCCGTCCCTCATTACTTCCTTCCTTTCTTCCGTCCCTCCCTCCTTCCTTCCCTCCTTCCCTCTTTCCTTCCTTCCTTCCCGCGTTCCTTCGTCCCTTCCTTCCTTCCTTCCCGCTTTCCTTCGTCCCTTCCTTTCTTTCTTCCGTCCCTCCGTCCCTCCCTCCGTCCCTTCCGTCCCTCCCTTCTTTTTTCCTTCTTTCCTTCCTTCCTTACCGTTTTTATCCACCATTTTTACAGTAGATATTTTAATAATTATTTTCATACTAGACGATCTACGACTACAGTACCTTGGCTTTTGTTATGGGAAGATTCTACAAGAACATGCAAAACGAACAAACTACAGGACCTTATGTAAGAAATTGGTTTTAACTGTCAGAACGCGCATAAAAAGGACTGAAATTAAGGCCTACTCCTGGACCATAAGTTGCCTTAAACCGCCGTAAAACGCCTTAAATACTCAATCTAGTCTAAAGTAGCCTTAGGTTAATTTCAGCAGTAATACACTACGGTCGGAAGGAAACAATGTCACAGGCGACAAGTAGAACAAAAAGACATTGTTCAGAGTAATCCACATATTCTTTGTTTTTGTTGCTTTACCAAATCACAAGCTTCGTTCTAACCGTAGTGGATGACCCAATTTCAGTTAATTCAACTCTTTTAATAAGTTGCCTTGAAATGCCTTAAAACACCTTAAAACGCCGTAAAACGCCTTAAAAAATTACACAAATTTCTCCACATTTTCTTGAAACGCCTTAGAACGTCTTAAATTGCATTAAATTGCTGTAAAAAACGGCGCCTTAATTAAGGACCCGGGATAGACCTAAATTAACCCTAGTACATTGTAGGTTCAAACCTTTTCAGTTTATCAGTGTTCCTAAAGAAATAAAAATTACTGAAATCTTTATTGCTTGGCTTACCCTACCTCTCTTTCAACAGTGGGAGTCCGTCATGGCACAGCGAGCTCCGTGCTGTAAGGTTTTTATCACAGTGTGTCGGCAAGGAGTAAATTGTTGCACAGTGTGTTATCCACTGATAATTTTACGCGCAATATGCAGACGCACTCACGTTTTCGTTTCATTTCTTACGATTTCGTTTCGTTTTTCTATCATTTCGTTTTGCATTATTTCTTTACCCTTGCAAACCTTTACATATTTATTTTTTACTTCATATCACTTCATTTTATTTTTTTGTTTATTTTTATAGCTTTACATGTGTTTTTTGTTGTTTAGTTGACTCCACCTCAGTTTGACGAAAGGCTTGGTATGTACGTTACACTGGGCGTCCCATGCTACACCAAGTCTAAGGTAATATTGTTTTTTATGCACAAATGAATGAATTTGATTGTTTTATAGTGGTACAGTAATAGCCCCTTGGGGGACACCTCTCTAAGGTGGACACAATAGCGAGCTTAAGCACCAAGAACGTAGAACGCCACGAACGCAGGATAGGTGGGAGCGCCATCAGTTGCAACGGCGGATCTATTTTATCAGGAAATTCCAAAAGTCACAGTACAGAAATATAATTACCATAGCTGGAAAGAGCACATCAAAATGAGTAAAACTGTGAAGTTTGAATGAAGTAACTTTCAAACTCACGAAGATATGAATTTTCCGAAATCGAAATTTTGTATAAAAACATTCGCTGGTAGGCAAGAGATGCCTACCAGCAAAGGTTTTCTTACAACTTCACACTTTTCAAAAATTCATATTCTCGCGAATTTTGGATTGAATTCCTTCAAACTTCACTGTCTTGCTAATTTTAACATGCTCTTTCCAGTTATGGTAATTCTTTTTCTGTTGTACGAATTTAAAAATACCTGATAAAAGCTCATTGCTAAAGAGATTTACATCGTATCCGGTGGCAACCGATGGCGCGTGCACCTCTCCTGCCTCCGTGGCGTTCTACGTTCTTGGTGCTTAAGCTCACTAATAAGGGCTGATTAGACCTCGGAGGGGGTTTACTGTATTACAAAACGATAACCGGTCAGAACGCTGACATATGATCAGTAATTGAGTGATTTAGCAAACGCTACGTGACGCGTGAACAGGACGTGAGGTGACGAATATATCACATTCGGTCGTTGCGTGACTACCGTGACGACGTCGTGACGCTGCATTCAGGATTTCCTCAGTTCACTTGTTTTCACGTCCTCTTCTTGACATCGGCGACGTCAACGGTCATTTCGAACAAACTTCGTCAGTGCGCACGGCGTCCTCTTTCACGTGGCGTCATCTTTGCTAAATCACTCTAATGTCTCTTAGGGGGTGTTTACATGACAGTAGGATCATCCTAGCAGGCGAATTAATCATCCTACCTGCTATACATTTACTGCATTCTGTTCAGTAGGATGATCCTAGTACCAGAAGCGAAGACAAACATTTCCAGGAACAGAATGCAGTAAATGTATAGCAGGTAGGATGATTCGCCTGCTAGGATGATCCTAGTGCTAGGATGATCCTAGAGCCATGTAAACACCCCCTAATTGGAGGGTGACCACTTGATAAAAGTTTGATTGTATTACGCTAGATCAGGCTATCTGCTCATTGTTTGTTGTAGGAGTTGATTGGTGTTGTTGGAATTGATACTACTCTAAGTGAGTTGCTGAAGAACACTGTGGTACGTACGAGTAATAAAATAATGTTCATTCCATTTTTCATTTTCAGTTGACATTTCAAAGCTCAACGTTTCAGTGCACTTTATTTCTTAAATTTCAGTATTCAGCATATGTTTTGGTACTGCAATTGCTTGTTTTCAATCAGCTCATGAAAGTCCTTGAATCTCATTATCTAGCTTGAAATGACGGGCAAACATTGCTTTTCATGTGCTCTCAACTATACAGTATTCTATTGAAAATTAGTCATTCAGCTGAGAAAATACGTGCTCGAGAACAAACAGGCAATTGTTTGAAGCGTTAATTGTTAACGATGTTTCTTTCAAATTAAGTATGACTCACGGTTGTTGATGTATAGCAAGTAATTGATGCCGGCATAGTAAAGAAAGGTGGAAATGAGGTGGGAAGAGCGGAGGGCTTCTATCAACACCTTCCTGCAAGATTTTGTTGTTTATCTACGCAGTGTAATTGTAGAACGTTACCATTGTGAATTTATATTTTGTACCTTAGTTGCTAGTTCTCTTTTCTTTTAGAAAACAAAATCAATTACTTTACTAAGATTTTATATCTGCTAGGTTTTTGGTCCAGGGGAACTGTCCTACAATTTTGTCATCGAGACAGACACTGGACGAGCCCTTGTTCACCCCCAGCTGCCTGTCCCTGAGTTAATCAGCGATGAACCAATATTCATAAACATTAAGTATCTGGAACAAAGCCCTGGTAAGACATTATGCTTAAAGGCGGTGTTACACGAGACGATTTTTAACGACGATTTTCAGCGCAACGGCGTTACGTTGAAAATCTTTCTCGTGTAACATGACACTTGGAACGATTTTCCTTGCAATTTTCGCTTCGGCAACGCGTTGTGAGTTTTTGAATCCAAAATATTGCAAGTTGTTGCAACGTTGCGCGAAAAATCGTCGTTAAAAATCGTCTCGTGTAACACCGCCTTATCCCCGTATATAGGACAGACACTTCCCTAAGGCACACACCCCCTGTGCGGTAGACACCTCTGATGTAGACACCCCAGTGAAGTAGATACCTCTCTGTATGGTATCTTTTAGGCAGTCACCTCTCAAAGGAAGACACTTCCATAAAGCAGAAACGTCTGTTATAGAGACACTTCGCAAAGGTTGACTTTTTTAAGGAAGACGGTCATTATCACCGAAAATCGCGGCGCGAGGTCATGTATTTATCATATTTCTTAGGTTTCTCAACCGTTTTGGCATCAATGATGCGGAGAGAGACTGGAACCAAAGTTCTTCGTACACAAAGAGTCTTGTCACGTGGTAATCCGGAATTTAATGGTGAGTGCGCATGCGCAGTGTAACCCAAGTTTCACAGCTTGATTCTCATTGGCTGACCTCAATTCCTATTGTCTACCAGGATATCGTGGTGTAACAGCTGATTTCACCTATTCGTGGAGACCAGTCAATAACACTATATTTGCAGTCTGTGTTGTTGTCGCTACCGATGAACTCGCTGATAAGGTAACGTTTTTTAGGTTTAAACTTTCGCGTTTATTGATGGGTGGGTAGATAGATTTAGGGTGGGATGAGTGGATTGATGAATGGGCAGATGGATGATTAAATCGATAGATTGAGGGAGGGAGGGAGGGAGGGAGGGAGGGAGGGAGGGAGGGAGGGAGGGAGGGAGGGAGGGAGGGAGGGAGGGAGGGAGGGAGGGAGGGAGGGAGGGAGGGAGGGGGAGTCGAGACGGACAGACCGATAGATAGTCTAATAAGGAAATACTGAATCACCTAATTTGTATATGGAAGCAAAGTCTCGAGCCCTCGACTTTGCGCATGTCTTTGCCCATAACGGCGATTTTGCTGCGAATGTCCACCGCTGTAGCACTGCGTGCCTAAGATGTAGGCATGACTTTAACATTAGAAGCTTGAAGTTCCCGTGAAACTTGAGGTTTTAGCCACAATGCGAGCACAACTTACTAATAGAGCAGTTTTCGTACGAGTGTGAAACGAACTGCGCCGTTGCGTGACCACGTCAGTGACGTAATGTCTATATAAAGCTTTCGAAACTCCTGCCGTAACCATTCCGTGCCCGGTACCGTGACGGTGCCGTTTGCACAGTCATACGAAATCTGCTCTAGGTAGCCGCGCCTTTACTGGCGAGCCTGAGATTGCGTGGATGAATTATAGTCGAAAACGACCGTTCAAGTGAAGAGAAAATCATACCCTACCATTCCTCATTCTTAAAAAATAATTTGCTTTAATATAAACCCCCGTGATATGTAAGTGTAGCTAAGTTGGTTAGTGCGCAGCCGCTTAGTTTGAGCGGGAGGTCTCGGGTTCAATCCCCAGTCACCTCACACTTGTCTCGACTTCTCTCCATTCTGTGTAGCTTTAAGTACCCTTAAATATCCTTGAAGCGGAGCACTGATGAAGAGAGGGGATAGAGAGCGCACCGTCGGCTTCCTGGTGTGAAAGAACTAGGAACTAGCTAAATATAAGTGCTTTACCTAAATATTTTATCAAAGACTCATTGAATACACTAGGCCATTGTTACGCCACAAGCCGACAAAAAACCTGACCTGTACCATCGATACGACATCGTCAAGAAGCTTAAAGTTGGATTGATAATTGAAGACAAGCCTATCGCTTTCTTGAACAACAGGACATTTCCTGCAACGCTTTCACGATCCAAGTAAGTATTTTACTAGGGAATTTTTAGAAGTGCTGAATTTCGATTTTCACCGAAATTTTGATTTTCTACTTTCAGTTACTTTTTGAGCTCTAGTTGCTTTGTTGATCCGTATCGATTCGAGAATACACCGGTAGGTAGAAAACAACCTTTAAAGGGTGCAGAGGCACCTTTTCTAGTTATATTCGTTAACCTGCTTGCTTGCTTGCTTGCTTGTTCAGCATGCGCAGCGGTTACTAAGCGACGGATCATGCGGGCTCAAATCTCACCAGCGGCATACAAATTTAAAGGCATGCGCATTACTCAACTACGTCATAAAATTAGACTGATTTAACAAACGCGACGTGAAAGAGTATGTCGTGCGCGCTGAAAAATTTTGTTTGAATGACCGTTGACGTCGCCAACGTTAAGCAGAGGACGCGAAAATATGCGAAATGGCGTGCCATTAATTCTTACATTGTTTTGTGACAGGAAACTCTTGAATTCGTCAAAGAGTTATCTGATTATATAGATGGTAAACGTAGTGTCCAACCAATGCAGGCTCTAAAGAAAGAGGTTCTTGCTGATATTCGATTGACCAGACAAATTGAAAAGTGGTGAGTGAGACACCTTTCATTTGTGAGGGAGATGTCCTGTGTATTCCAATACAGGATAGCCGAGTACAGTACAGGGGTCAGATCTATGGTTTAAAAAGACTCAAATTTGAAGGGCTAAGCATCCACAAGCAAATACAGTTAGGATACACCTCATCGTGGTCGGGTCCCAGAGACAATTATAAGATAAATACAGCAACTACAATTACAAATTCATCTAAATGTGCTTGTAAACTTACTCCTTTTGGCGTTTCACACCAGAAAACAATAAACCATCTTTTCATCTTTTTTTAGTTGGAATCGTAATCCAATGAGGGTTCTTGGGGCCGATGCAGCGTGGAGATATATTGCTACAAACTCAGGTGCAATGAGGCAGTACCCCGGCAGACAAACATATAATAACAGGTCAGTAAAACAACCTCGTCTTGGAGTTAATGCACAGAAAGAAGTATCCGCTAGAAAATGAATGGTAAATTGGACATCAAAGTGAAGCCGATACTTCTGAAAAAAACACCTTAAAAGATCGAGGCTTTAGTAGAGCATTGCACGAGTATCACAATGGTGGTAGGTTGAAATCCCGTTCAAAATCTGATTTTTTCAGGTCTTTTTTCCAGTAGTATCGGCTCCACTTGGATTTCAAATTTATTGTTCAGTCTTAGAGTAATTTTGGACAGGGGACACGCGTCAAAATCATGCCATGGCACTTCTAGTGCTTTGACGGAGCATATCCATGAACGAAAACGGCAAGGGGCAATTTTCTAACAGTTTTTGTTTGACGTGACGTACTGTTTCAAGCAGCGGTTAGATTAGATAAGACAGCAATGTTGACTAATCAAAGCACTGAGACAAACGTCATGAACAAATCACGTGAATTTGCGGCGCAAACGACGCGAGAACCGTGCGTTTATTATTAGAGTAGATTTCGTATGATTGTGAAAACGGTACCACACGGTCACGGCACGGTTACGGCAGGAATTTCGAATGCTTCTATAGACATTACGGCACTCATACGGTCACGGTACGGCGCGGTAAGTTTCCCACTCATACAAAATCTGCTCTAAAAGAAGAACGTGTACGACATTACGTACGACGTTATCGTCTTCTTTACGTAACGCCTCTTATTTCTGAGTTTTATTTCGTAGATACGACCCGACAACGAGACCATGGTATCATGGAGCCAAGACGTATCCAGGGCGACTGGATTTCTCCGTGCCATATTTGGACAATGGTGGGGCTGGCGTTGTCGTGACAACCAGTCAAACAATTAGCAGTGATTCCATGGTAACATAATCAACTTCACTTGTTCAGATATCCACTCGAGTGACCATCTTAGTTAGTTAGTGCGTTGCCTTATGTGTGAGAAAGAAGACGTCAGGCTCCTTTCAGTATGATTATCATACTTCTGTTGCGACTTCGTTTTCGTCTCTTAGCCAGTGAATGTAGCTTAAAGTACCCGTAGATCATTGGTAGGACGTAGCAGAGGACACATCGTGTGCCGCTGTGGAAAGGGGTACGGGCGTAGGGTATAGTCCTAGTACCGTCAAGGAAAGAAAATGGAAGGAAAATGAAAATCGAAGAAAAGGTTATACGTGGGAGATATCTTAGGCGTATATAAATTTATAGATAATTATTTGCTGTTTGAAGGTTCGTGCTGTGATGGGTATTGATTGGAAGATGCACAAGATAAAAGACATGGTTACAAGCAGTGGAGCAATATGTCAGCAGGATACGGGTTGGTAAAAAATTCCTGAATCCCTCTACTTCCCTACTCTACTTATTCCAATAGATCTTTTTACTTAGGGCGAAATGTACATGTCTTCCTATTTCAATACAACTTGGGAAAAGCTTCTTATTTCAATGCAGCCATTCAATGTTGCCTTGCATGTCAATACTCCAGGGAATGATTTGAAATTGGTAATTTATAAGCAGCATTCCCAAATTTAAATGGTCTGTCATTCTTGACGATTTCCTATGAGTTCTTAGGCTCCGTTTTGATCGGTCGTTTTGTTGTTGTTGTTGTTGTCGTTGCTCTCCCCGTATCGGGGATGCAAGAAACCGATATTTGAAGTTCCTGCTAGTATTTTCTTGTAATGCTGATATTATGCTGTTTAATATTTCAGTGGCATGCGTTTTGGTTGATTCAAATGGATACATAGTGTATTCGGAGCAGTTCATCTCCAAACCAAGGTAGGATATGAATGGTGGGTGCTACGCAATGAACATGAGGTTTCTTTGAAGACGTTCTCTTATACAACACTCGATTCAAATAAAGAATATTCTTGTGGGAGCCTGAAGTGGGAGGGAAAGGGAGGGAGGGAGGGAGGGAGAAGAAGGGAGGGATATAAGGGGATATGGAAGGGGGGGGGGGGGCGGGAGGAAGAAAGAAAGGGGAAGGGAGAGGGGGAGAGGGGGAGAGGGGGAGAGGGAGAGAACAATATTACACTTACATGTATCCAACTCAGACAACAGCAGTAATAAAATTCAATGATATTACTCGCGCACATGCCATTACGACTGCGCATGCTCAGAAAGCAATCATAAAATCCCAAGAAGGTAATTCCAAGGCGATGTTGATAAGTAATGTCCCTTGTATTGTATTGATTTCTAGTATCGCAAAAGAACGAATCCACCTAGCTTACCGCAATCCAGAACTGTTACGTGATCTCATGAAGAAACGCGTGATTTCAACGAGTCTTGCTTGCAATGATTTAGAGGTAACCATAGCAACCATCATCACCATGGAAACGGACGATTCGTCATCGCAATATTATTTTATTACTAAATGAATTGTTTTTTTATCGTCTCTCTAATAGCTTGGACAGACCTATATAAACTATAAGATTGCTGACACTATACCGAAGTAAGTCTTATTATTATATAACTATGACGTAATTTTACCAAATAAGGATGAGAGAGCCAAGCAAATATGAGGCCGTATTACATAGTTGAAAACTGGTTTGCCATATTTTTATGTAAAACAATTGGAACATAGGGGAAACTAAGAAGCAGTTATATAATAAATACTTTATTAGATATTTCCTTGTGTATTACGGGCTGACATTTCACTCGTCACTTGTATTTTACCTTGCCTAAAGGCTCGGTAAAATACATACGCGACTCGTAAAATATCAGACCGTAATACACAAGGAAATATCTAATAAATGGTATGTAATAATGGATGAATGACTAAGCACGTGATAAGAAAGGAGATAGAAGAAAGGGCGAAAAGAATGAAGAAGCTCGAAAGGACAAACCGAGCGGTTCAGTTCCAGCTAAGACACTAAGAAATGAGTCGAGAAAAAAGAAACAGAAGAGAAAACAGAAGAGCAAAATGTACCATGCACGCATGCATGCCTCCCCAGTCCTCCTTAATGTTGGTCTCAATGAAAACATTCGGCGGT
This sequence comes from Telmatactis stephensoni, assembly GCA_029948255.1. NCBI lineage: Eukaryota > Metazoa > Cnidaria > Anthozoa > Actiniaria > Isophelliidae > Telmatactis > Telmatactis stephensoni. Next base: position 215,581 of record JALIZF010001478.1, on the reverse strand, counting down.
CAAACAAACAAAACTTTGCTGGCGAAATTAACTCAAACTACAGCAGCCATGGAAAATCAGTCCCACTAAATAAGGTTAAGGACTTTGTAGTATATTTTATTACCTGATTTTTTTCTCCCAGTACTTTTCTGTTTTCTCCCGTACTCAAAATTAAGCTCAAAGATATGCTATTGGGAAAATCTAAAGCCAACAATTCCAAAAATATTGCTTGGGATGCCTTAGTCCAGTCCCAGACTCTCTTTCTTGCCGCTCCAGGACTCGCGGAGAAAGAGAGTCCAGTATAACTTGCATGCGCATGTCAGCTTAGTGACCACGCGATCACCACATTCATGTGGTGATCGCGTGGTTACAAATCCTAAAGTCATCTGATGATTCAAGATGGCTGAAGAAGAAAGTGTTTTGTATACACGATATTAGTCTCATTTCGGAAAGCCATTTGTTGATTCAGTGAGCTATGCACTTGGAAAAACCAACTATAATCTTTTACCAAAGTTTCAGCAGTTACAGGCCATTTACGGATGGACAGTTGTGAAAGACGTATTTGTGAATTTTTCGATACGCATCACTACCACTGCTACCAAACACTGACATTTGCATATTGCAAGCTCGCAAAATAGTAATTAATCAATTGATTGGCTCATTTTGCACATGCGCATGCAAGTTATACTGGACTCTCTTTCTCCGCGAGTCCTGGAGCGGCAAGAAAGAGAGTCTGGGACTGGACTAGGGATTCCTGTGATCAAGACGCGGCCGACGAAAGCCCGCGAAAAGTCGCACATGCGCAGTAGTTTTTCTGCGTTGCCAATGAAAGCAAAATAAAAAACATCAAAAGAAAGGGAAGTACCCATAGTTACATTCAATATTTATTGTTTTTGTATTGATTTTAGTGGCAAGGTTGAGGGAAATACTAGATGTGTCGATATATTATGGTTCCTTTTCCCAATACCAATGTGTACTTGATAGCTATTGTTTTTGTACTGTGTTTAGTGGCAAGGTTGAGGGAAACACTAGATGTGGTCGATATATTATGGTCCCTGTACCCAATACAAACGTGTACTTGATAGCTATTGTTTTTGTACTGTGTTTAGTGGCAAGGTTGAGGGAAACACTAGATGTGGTCGATATATATTATGGTCCCTGTACCCAATACAAATGTGTACTTGATAGCTCTTGACGGTGGCAACTGTCCTGACCCAGCTGTCAAATGTCGCTCGGTAAGTACACATACAAATATACCCGCTATTTCAAAAAAGGTTGTCGTATGAGAGGTCTCAACCTACGCGACTGGACCGAAAAGGAGTATGGGTAGTTGCAAAATTTCACTCTCTTTTTCGCATTGGTCTTGATCTTAGCATCGGCAAATGAAGCTCTTTGATGTATTAGGTCATTGCAAGCTGAAGTTGAATTATGGTGTGGACATTTGCGTGGTTTTATAGCTTTAATAATGTTTACCCTTGCTTCCTTTCGGGTGAGTCGCGTAGGCTTTTATCGACAACATTTATTGAAATAGGTGTATACGCACTAAAGCAAACGAACGAACGAACGAACAAAAACAATATAGTGAAGAGTTACCGTACCTTCTGCCAACAGCCTATAAGTGTGTTTTAATTTACAATAAACTTGTGCAAACAACAACAACGACATATGTGTCTTCATCAGTGTGTTGATGTATTAATTTCGGTATCTGTTGGGAGTTGTTGGCTAATATCAAGGGTGTTTCCACGTGCCTTACGGTTTTTTAATGTCTACATTCTCAGTGTTCCATGACGTACTGTGCGGATGGTATAAATAAAGACGTATCTAGCAACATACCCATCTGTGTACCCTGTGTATGCAGCGTACGTTATAACCCCTGTGCTTTACATTATTACCAGGTAAGATTTTGCGGGATACACGCGGGATTTTTATCTTCTATTACGTCTTCACGCGCGCCATCTGTGTACCCTGTGTATGCAGCGTACGTTATAACCCCTGTGCTTTACATTATTACCAGGTAAGATTTTGCGGGATACACGCGGGATTTTTATCTTTTATTACGTCTTCACGCGCGCCATCTGTGTACCCTGTGTATGCAGTGTACGCTATAACCCCTGTGCTTTACATTATTACCAGGTAAGATTTTGCGGGATACACGCGGGATTTTTATCTTTTATTATGTCTTCACGCGCGCCATCTGTGTACCCTGTACCCGTCTTGGCTAGGAAGCCCAAAAGTAAAAAGGAGTTGCCTGAGAAGGCTAATATTGGCCAATGATCTGATTGTCCTTTTCATATCAATGTCTTATAGTCACCTAACGCTGCAGTTGTTTGTCCATCCATCGCAAGGAATAAAGTCGGAACCAAAACCGCTTGCAAGAAACCAGACACGGACTCGACAGTCCTAAAAGGTCCTATAATACACGTAAACACATCTTCAGCCGTTCCCAAAGGAGACGACAGAATATCGGGCAGTGCTCCTTTATATCACAGAAACCTCAGATATTTAATTTTAATAGCCACGTTGAGTATGTTAATACATTATCTCTAGCCTTAGGTTAATATATACAGTATTGGTACAGCTAAACCAATACTGATCTTCGCATAGGGTCACAAAGGCGTGGGTTGGGCCGGGAGGGGTGCGAGAGGGGAGGGGTGGGGCCACGAGGGGTGCGAGATGGGAGGGGTGGGGACAATTCGTGGTCTTATAATGCTTGAACCCGTTTAAGTCAGGTTCCCGATTTACCTAATTCTGGGTTAAAACGAAGGATTAAGGTTAATTGTATGTCAAAAAGAAGGTTTGGGTCTGGGTTTGTGATATCGGGCTTTGAGGATCTCAGGGCTTTTTATATGACATTTTCATGTGTAAATCACACAACGCCTCATTATTATTCAGCGGCGGATTTGGGGGAAGGGTGCAAAGAGTGCGGACCCCTTTCTGCGACATTGGCTCTTTTCTTCTCGAAGCTTCTCCTCTGGATCATCTGGACGATTTCGAATTCCTATAACGCTGCATCCTCAAAAAGAATAACCCGCCAGGATCCTCCCTTACTATTTATGTCATCTCTTTCTTACCCTTCTTTTTACGAATATGTTACATATCCAGAAATGATACTTTTTCATACGCCTTTAACTACTGTACGACGCGCCCAACCGTGGCCACCCAACTAACGTCTTTACAAGTTACAAGCTAAGCGTATTGAAGCCTGTTATGTAAGAGTTAACTACCGAGAACCGAGGCTTTTAGGCATATACACCTCTCTAAATTTAGCCTTCTGCGGGAGGTTTATAGACACTTTACTTCGTTACGACAAGAAAAAGTGGAAAAACATGAAAATTATAGAAAGGGAACACTACTTTGCACGTGAGAATGTGAAGCAAAATGAAATACCACTCTCCGATTGGCTAACTAGTAAACGAGTTATGTTGGGTGGGCACGGTAGCACGCGTAAAACTAACATTTATTGATACAAGTATCTCTTATCTAGGTATCAATATATTTAGTTATTTACATTTTTTATGTTACTGGTATGTTACAGTGAACCCATTAGTATATCATTCGTTATGATATGGATGTTGTGCTATTGCTATGTTATATTGAGTCCCATTAGTATATCATTCGTTATGATATGGATGTTGTGCTATATTGCTGTTATATTGAGCGTACATTTGTATATCATCCGTTCTTACAAAAAGTCTTATTTCAGCCCCAAGTTATAATCATAGCTCATCAATCAGAGCAATCATGGATAATAATCTGTGCTAATTGATTTCTTGATATTATTTTCTATAAATGCATGCATTACCTTGATGCGTGTGTTTGAAAGTGGAATGTTTGCTTATTGTAGTGACTAAAAACGTCCCGCTGGATTCTTCTATTACGGGTCTTGTTATTGTTTAACAGACTATGCTTATGATAATGTGTTTAACGCCAGTAAATACTGGTGTCTGGCGCGCGCAAATACTACTTATTGTAGTGACTAAAGATGTCCCGCGGCTTTCAACTGTTACGGGTTATTATGTTACGGGTTATTATATTGTAGAACTAAATGCTAGTTATTCCTATGTTAATGTATTTGGCGCGCGCGTAAATACCGGTAGCGTTTAGACGACTATTTATTGATTTGTTTACTTCAATCACTGATGTCTACAGATCCGATTTTTATGAGGAACATTTTAGGTCGTTCTTTCACCGAATCTTCAAAAATTACAAGCTACATTACCTGAAATGTTTACACTTCATATTCTACTTATAATTCAATTTCCTTGATAGGGGAAAAATGTACTTGCCATGCGCGAAGTACGGAAACTCAAAAAGCTGTAACAGCCGGGTATGAGCGGGAAATAATATTTTGGCTCTGACACTATTTTTTGGACGAAGCAAACAATATGTTTACACCGGCCAAACCGGTTAATTCCCCGCGCTGTCGCCTGCAGTAAACTGGCGCGTGGGTTGACATGCGCAATATGTTTTTCTGCCCCGTCCTGATGAATATATATAGGTAACCAGGCCTGATATATACATAGGTAACCAGGCCTGGAGATGCATATGTAACCAGGCCTGATATATATACATAGGTAACCAGGCCTGGAGATGCACATGCAACCAGGCCTGATATATACATAGGTAACCAGGCCTGGAGATGCATATGCAACCAGACCTGATATATACATAGGTAACCAGGCCTGGAGATGCATATGTAACCAGGCCTGATATATACATAGGTAACCAGGCCAGGAGATGCATACGTAACCAGGCATGATATTTGCATACGTAGCCAGGCCTGGATATGCATCGGTTACAAAGTCCGATCGATGCATAGGTACCAGGCCTATTTATGCAAATCAAACTCCGCTGGCAGCTATGTGGTCTATAAATATTGACGTTCTGAACAAGTACAGTGGTGTCTTTTTGTCACCAAACTCTACATTTCTTAGATGGGTTCATCTTCGCATTAGCTGGACACTTAAATGATGTTGAAAACTGAGCCATGTTTGATATGCTACCAATTCCCCTAAAGAAATGAGAAAGAAAGAAAGGAATTATTGATTCGACTGCGTGCACAGGTATCATTTTGTAACTTTTCATCCTCACCGAAACTCTGGCATTGCGTGACTGTCAGTCATGATTCTTCTTTTAATTGCTGAAGGTTTGGCTTTGTAGCAATAAAGCTGAAAGTAATGAAAAGAATTAAACTTTTATCACTGCTTAAAGGCCTTTCATTCATTCACTTTGCATCCGTTCATAATCCAAGATGTTGATATAAGATACTCTTTCGGATTTGCGCGATACTCTTACGTATACGGGACGAGTATTGCGCGCGCGGGCGCACGAAACCGTTCGACTCGAGACTGAGCCTATTCAATGAAAGAATGTGGTGTATATGTCATTTCATGTCCGGTTTATGATGATGATGATGATGATGATGATGATGATGATGAAACAGTCAATAATTTAAACGGTATACTCTTGCTTACCTGGCCGAATGAAAGAAATAAAACCTGTTCGTTGGTGAGTCCCAAGCCAGGAAGTTCTTTTTCTTCACCATAGTTTAGCAACCCAGTTTTTATACGCCTAAAATAGTAATACTGAGCTGTAGTAATACTCACTGGCTTCATAGACCTTGTAATAATTTCTGTTTATGTCTCCTTAATTTGTGTTCAGGACTTTTGATCGCGTCCATTTATTATTTCGCCAAGTAATGAATAAATGAAATACTGTACGCAGAAAGCCACTAATTTAAAAATGCCGCTATAACAAACAAAATATTGGCCAACATTGGCCAACATCAGTTGTAGCTCCCAAAAGCCTATGTACAATAATGTCTATTGAAGATTGGCTTACCCTGTATGATAGACGAAGACCACCATTGTCTGCAATGTTCTCTGACAGAGTCTGCGTACCATCATTCTACGAAAAAATTACAATAACAGTTAAAAACTAGTTTCCCATATCCATAATGCCTTGCGCCTCTGATTAGAGCTTTTTTGCTAATAGACTTCAAAATCAACTAAAACCAGTTAGCTTTTGTAGACCTTTTTTGAGCTTTGCTTTTGTTAATTTGCAAACGTACATCTTCATAAAATTTCGGGAACTGCTTCGCCATCGACGCCAATTTGTTTGTGTTTAACTTTATTAGCTAGCTACCTCAAAACAAAAAGCATTACGGGTATTGTTAAAGTAAAAATAGAGTAAAGTTTGAGTTATCGTGAGTGAAGTTATTTGAAAGATAGGGTAGATTTCGCATACGACTGTGAAAACGGTACCGCACGGTCACGGCACGCCCCGGCGCGGTCCGTCTCACACTTATACGAAATCTGCTCTTTTTCAAGGGATCAAGGCACTCCACGACAGGGGCTTTACATAGTTACCTTAACTTTCTTGCCGTTGCCAAGGTCAGAGTAGTAGTTATTATACTGGTTTACAAGGCACTGTGACCTTTTCTCGAACTCGCCCAATGAATAGTTGCTCATCCAGGGTTTTCCGATTTCACCAAACTTGTTGAATTGACTTCCTAAAATGAAAAATGCATTCTTCTGGTTTGGTTATGGTTAAAGAAAGACCAGTAGACAGTTAGGGTCCGCTGGATAAATCGACAGCTGTAAATCGGCGATCTTAATTAAGGTTTGAAATCTTGTTTCTGTCTCCTTATCGTATCTCTCTGTCCATCCATCCGTACGTCGATCTGTCTCTCTCTGTTGTCTGTCTGTCGTCTGTCTGTCTGTCTGTCTGTCTATTTGCCTGTCTCTCTATCTGTCTCTCTATCTGTCTGTCTATCTGTCTGTCTGTCTGCCTGTCTGTCTATTTGCCTGTTTGTCTATCTGTCTGTAGGTCTGTCTGTCTGTCCTCTTACCTTGATAATCAAATCCATGAGTAAGTTCATGTCCAAGGACTGAACCGATAGCACCAAAGTTTACCGCCCTGAAAAATTGCAATTTTAACATGCACCACATTCATTGACCTTGTGAAGATTATTGAAGCTCACTCTACCAGTCATCTGGGTGAGCCGAACGAAACTTTGCATGCGTCGAGCCTAACTTTGCATGCGTCGAGCCTAACTTTGCATGCTTCGAGCCTAACTTTGCAAGCGTCGAACCTAACTTTGCATGCGTCGAGCCTAACTTTGCATGCGTCGAGCCTAACTTTGCATGCGTCGAACCTAACTTCGGCAGTTCGTGTGCCGGACCAAATATTGCATGCGTCGAACCAAACTTTGCATGCACCGAATCTAACTTTGCATGTACCGAACCTAACTTTGACGGATTTGATATTTGTTGCTATAGCACGTTAATCCTACCTTGGTGCTTCTTTGCCATAGTAAAAAGGTTCCTGTAGAATTCCAGCGTTGATAACTGTACAAAAAGTAGATACAAAGCAGAATGAAAAATAGATGGCAAATGTAATTTTTGATCTTGAAGATCACAGAAAGACTTACTGATTTCATTACGACTCATTTTGTAGAAGGCATTGACAACTTGAGGACCTGTTGGCCACCTAGAAAAAGAGTAAAAAAGTTAGTATCTATTACCATCGCGAATTTTAGAACAGAAGTTTAGTCCTTATATCTATCAAACTCGCACAATGAATCATAAATCATGACAAACACTAAAAATAATAAAATGGCCACTGGAAGAAGTACTATATACATGCAAACTATGTACTGATGTCTGCCTCTGGGCTCCCTGTGTTCCAAAAGAAATAGGCGGGATCCATGTGTTCCATAAGAAATAGGTGCACGTGGGCTCCCTGTGTTCCAAAAGAAACCAAAAGAAATAGGCGGGATCCATGTGTTCCAAAAGAAATAGGTGCAGGTGGTCTCCCTGTGTTCCTACTAATCATTATAACTGACTGAGTCTCAAATACCAAGATACAGTTGAACTCACGGACACCTTCGTTAAACGAGCACCTCTCATTAGCGGACAGCATCCCTCTACATTTTAACCCCTCAAGTGTGGACACCTCTCCTAAACGGACACTAATTTCTGGTCTGAGAGTGTCCGTTTATACGTCCTAACTGTTTCTAGTTATTCCTTACTCTACGTACTCATTTTGGTCGACTGGTTTTCTCATTTTCGATAATTGACTCTTTCGATACCATTCGCTCATATTCATGACATTGAGTAAGTAGTGGTCCACTGAGTTGATTTCTAACTGAAATTAGATGGAATGTTAAGTTAGATTTAGTATGACATATTTTTGAAGTATTTTTACGACGTTGCATCATACGATTATACTAAAGTCTGTTTCTTACAAAACTAAACTAAACTTATATAGCCAGCTTCACGCGACACGAGAGCTCACACCTCTAGAGCACTGGACTCCTTGTCAGTCAATATTTATGAAAACTGAGCGCGAAAAAAAGGAAGAAAGAAGGGAAGACAGACAGGCAGACAGATGGATAGACGCAGAAATTATGAGCAGGAAATATGCGCATAATGTAGGTCCTTTTTGTGCTTATTGTTGCGCGCACAGATCTATAAAAGAGGGCAAGGTTCTTGACTATGCACCCATTAGAAGACTACTGGAATAGTATTGATAACAGAGCTGTCATAACCTGCGCATGACTTTGTACGTATGATGATATAGAGACAGGAAGTGAAATGTAGAGCATGATTAGTAATTAAGAGTATCATGTGGGCCACGTGATCCTTGGATGACATCATTTATGACGTCATATATGTTCTATTTATCCCCTTACCTTGCTGTAGTATTCCGTTAGCATCGTCAAGTTGTTACACAGAACTGGAAAACCCATCTTATCCTTCATCACATCTACCTATACAAACGAATCCAAAGAGTGAGATACACCACACTGGGTACCGTATTTACTCGAATAAGCGCCCCGGCGCTTATTAAATTTTTCATGTCAAAAAAGGGCGCTTATTCGGGGGAGGCGCTTATTGGAGGGAGGCGCTTATTCAACGGGAGGAAAGGCGAACACAACTGTCAAAGTATGCTTTCCTCTTAATATCAATAATATCAATGTTATACTACTACAACAGTATTGGTATTAGTATACTATAACGAGGTGCGAGGCGCTTATTCAGGGGAGGCGCTTATTAATTTTTTTTGTCCAAAGGGGGCGCTTATTCGGGGGAGGCGCTTATTCGAGTAAATACGGTATGACTCATAGTCCCTGACAAGCGTCGAATGGTTCTGATGTAATTACGCGGAACGAAGCGTTACGGAACGTTGCGTGACGAGGGCAAATATGGCTGCGAGGGAGACTAGGGCAGGGTGCGATTAATAGAAGGGAGAGGAAGACTTACCTCTATAACGCTTATAGTCATATAGATAGTTTTATACCTTTTCAAACGTTTTTTGCTTAGAATCCTCATCTAGCCATGCTAGTTCAGCTACTTCATCTTTGAAAGCTTGTTTGATAGCTTCCATCATTTCTTTGAGCTAGGTATGCATACAAATTGAATTAAACCGACAGTCACGCAATCGCGTAAACTTTCGCAAAATTTTGTGATATAACTCTAGGGTGACCGATGTAAAGGTTAGACTGTCTTTTTGGTATTATTTTCCACGATATTACTCGAAATAGAGAAACAAATTTACACATCCGTAACGCAACTCACCATGGATAAAAACGATAGTCACTCAACTCACTATGGGAACCATATCGATAGTCACGCAATTCACCATGGGTACAATATAGGTAGTCACGCAACTCAACACGGATTCAATATTGATAGTCATGCAACTCAACACGGGTAGAATATCGACTCATGCAACTCAACACGGGTGCAATATCGATAGTCACGCAACTCTCTGAGGGTACAATATCGATAGTCACACCACTCACCATGGGTAAAATATCAAATGTCACGCCACTCACCATGAGTACAATATAGATAGTCACGCAGCTCACTATGTAGTCACGCAACTCACCTTGGGTACAATACCACTGTCAAACTCGTTGTCGACCCATAGTTTTCCCATAGCCATAGTAAGACCTTCTTCTGAATTGAGCCTATTGATGCAACGTAACCAGCGTGGAGCGCTGCCAGTAATGCCAGAGACTTTCTGATTGTAATCATTATTTGCTTTCTGGAACTCTGACGACAGGTACGACACTTTTTCGCTTACTGCTATCCACATTAGATAGTTGAGTAGCGTTCTTTTAAAGGAAGAAACATTTGATTATCAATGGCTTTTCGTCGTTGCATTGCGGCCACCTTTTGTAAACGTTCAAAATTAAAGAGCCTGTGAACGTTGTGCTGAATTCAAGCTGAGTCCGCCTGTTTTTTGTGTGTGAGGGGTTCATATCTATTGTGTGATCTGTGATGCTGATTTTTGATGTTCGATATGTGCGATATTCGTGATGTGTTCATGACTTGTTGCTCGCGATGTTCTCCTGCTGACCGAGTGTCAAACGTGACCGTGTGGTATTCGTGTGCATTGCCTGCTGGCACGTGTTGTCAATCTAGAAAGTGTCGTGTCCGTGTTCTGTGACAGCTTGAGACAAGGACACACGACATAACGTTTCCTGCGACATTGCGCGCAACACAGTTGCACCGTGTGTTCACCCCTGCAATGTTGTGCGCAACACAGTTGCACCGTGTGTTCACCCCTACAATGTTGCGCGCAACACAGTTGCACCGAGTGTCCACCCCTACAATGTTGCGCGCAACACAGTTGCACCGAGTGTTCCACCCCTACAATGTTGCGCGCAACACAGTTGCACCGAGTGTCCACCCCTACAATGTTGCGCGCAACACAGTTGCACCGTGTGTCCACCCCTACAATGTTGCGCGCAACACAGTTGCACCGTGTGTTCACCCCTACAATGTTGCGCGAAAATATTGCAGTAGTAGAACTGAATATATCCTAAACCTGCATTGCGTGCAATGTTGCGCGCAGGGTTGGGCACAGAGTGCAACTCTGTGTTGCGCAAACTGTTACAGAAAAAGCTACAAGAGAAGTTGCATCCGGGCCTTTACCTTGCATCTGTTCTCTGTAATAATTGCGTTAGGTCTTTGAAATACTTCGTATACGGTACAGTAACCCTTCTCTTTACATTCAAAGTCATGTTGTAGTCTTTTAATATAAGGCTTAAATATGTCTTCCACGGAAACTGGAAACAAGAGTACTGGTTTGAGTATGAACTTAACCAATATATAGCGCGCGCGTATGTCTTTGCACTGTGATTTTAACGCGCTGGGACCTGGAGATGTAGAGCGCAAGAAAAGCAAGCTCAAGAACACGAGGTGTAACCGTGTGTTTCTCTCGGTTTTTTGAGTGTTCTACATCGTTTTATGTTTTTATAAAATATTTTTAGACGTTTTAGTGCAAGCCAAGAAGTAAGGAAGGAAGAAGGGAAGAAAGGAATGAAGAAGGAAGGAAGGGAGGGAAGGGAAGGGAAGGGAAGGGAAGGGAAGGGAAGGGAAGGGAAGGGAAGGGAAGGGAAGGGAAGGGAAGGGAAAGAAGGAAGGAAGGAAGGAAAAAAGGAAAAAGAAGGGAAAGAAGGAACACGAAAGGAAGAAAAAAGGAAATCGTATTCTGACGAGGTAGTCACTCAAGGGTGGATCTGCCCACGTAAAAGTACACAATTTGGATCCACGCTTGCGATAGATAAAGGAAACCCTAACTAGCTTTCCAACAGTCAGGATACCTTGGTTCTATTAGAAATACATCTTCGTCAACCTACCCCTGTCTGTGATTCCAGGTCTGAGATGTCATGTGTATTGTACCAGTTGTTATAGATGATTGCTAGCGAAGGGTTTATCTTTGCGAATTCTACTGTAAGCTTTAAGACCTCGTTCATTTGCTCTCTAGCAGTTTTCTCGTTTCCTCCCAGTAGAACGACAACACGAACCATGTATTCCAACAGAGCTGCCATGACCTGCATTCAAAATGTTACGTTATTTAAACAAATTCCACCGTGTCGAAATAGCAACAAAATAAGGCATTCACCTTCGTGTTGTTGTCTTTAAGATAATCTTTTATAAGGATCTCTGCAGGAATGGCCTGAATATTGAAAAAAAAAAGTTAGATTCCCCTGCAAAATGAAAATACTCCGTTCTTCACTTTGTTAATTGTTTTTTTTCGCTCTCATTTTGAACTTTACTAATTCTCCCAACGGTTTCTGTCTTCCGTAATGTAATGTAGATGTACTTTTTCCAAATATAATATTTGTGTTTGATCTGCATGAAATATTAAGAAACGTGATTTCTGGTCTGAATTTGGTCACGGCAACGCGTAGCGAGCCTGATGTTCAGACAGTCAGCGGTTGCCAAAAGTAGGGTATATCGAGACCAGTTTAACACACAAAGTAGTTGCTCCACCAGTGAAAATTCTTGTGGCTTTGTAGTATTATACTTTTAACAAAACATTTCCTTTCACCCTTGGAAACCAAACCACTACTTACTAATTATTAAAACTTAAATTGAACCTTGTCACGCACACTTTACTGAGCTACCTTAGGTTTAAAACATCTCAACTGAAAAAGGTTTAAATTGCAACCCAAACGCCAAAACTTGCCTGTTTTTGATCCAAGAAGTGATTTTAATTACCGAAAACTTTCATTTTCTTTTGAACAAAAATTACTTTGACCTGTTAATTGCGTTTCACGTAAAATTATTCATTCTGCGATCGCTTCATTTGTTCTCTAGACAGTTTGCACAGTCTGGGGCTTATTCTTTGAACTTCACTAAAAGTAAACACAATTTCAACAAAGATATCTTTACAATGGTCTGAGAATATTATTTCTATGTTAATAAGGCGTAGCAGTTTGTTGTTAACTTTGGAATCAAAAAGAGGAACGATATTTCGGGTTTCGTGCAGGCAAGCCTAGCTCGGTGGTTATGTCAACACCAAAATTTAGTAAACCTCTGGATTTTGTTTAACTTTTTGAAGGGTCAAAGAAAACAAACGAAATGGTTTTTCCTAGTTGTTGAAGGGTTGTTTTTAATAGCGTTGGTCTGTAGATAAATCTAAACATTGGAACATTAGCATAAGTCATGTCTAGTATATTGACCTACATCAGGTAGGCTTTTGTATACGCGCGTAAAAACGCATATAGTTCTCTCTCAAGCTCACAGATAAATTCCAATTCTTATAACTTAAAATCGTACAAAAAAGAAATAAAATTCTTTGTACAATACTTGCCTCTGACCTACAGATATTAATAACAGACAATTGGGTCACTTACGTGAAAGATGTACTCTTTTGTATTCTTTGGATTTACCACAACGGCAAGTGAAATGAAGGGAGCCTGCTCGAGAAAGTTGCTCTGAAAGCGCGCAAGCTCCACCGTCCAGTTCCACGAAGAATTAGTCCAAGACGGATCCAAAACGGGCCACGGGCCAGTCCAATTCAAAAACTTCTGAAAATCTTGTACAGAGTTCTGCTCGATACTATATTCATTCACGCATGAAGAATAGTAATTTTTGACCTTGTAGAATGGATGGCTCTCGTTGAGTCGCCCAAGTTTTTCAATGAGAAATCGTAGTTTTTGATCGTTTTTACCATCAATTGCATATAAAGAGCCTTGCTCATCCTGACCTTCTTCGATTTTGTTATTTTTTATCCAACCATCGCAGGAATACTTCATGAAGTGTTCACATGGGTCAGGATTTTTGTCCATGTCTTTTAGAAGTGTTGATGAAACTTTCAGACATTGTGAGGTGTAGCAAAAATTGTGATCCTTCTTAGAAGCAGCTTTTTCAGTCTTCTTGATTTGCAATAACAGTAAAACAAGCAAGACAATACAAACGATGATCAGTACAGCTATTAGAACCCCAATAAGAATTCTTTTAGATGTTCGCTTGTCTTTTACAAATGTAATTCTGTGTTGACTTTCTGTGCTGACAGTCTCAGTACTGAACGACAAGCCACCATTTTCCATAACGCCTGTGTCGGCGTCTTGTTTGAGCTCTGTAAATGTGCACGACCCTGAGGAAGAGATTTTTGAATGCATTTTGTTGAAGTTTCAAGTTTCAAGAAGGAAATCCAACTAGATATGATCTACAGGTAACATGAAACAAAAAACATTGTGGCATGGCCAGCTTGTCGCAGAATATATCCGTTTACAGTCTCCAAATAAGCTGCAACGTTCCAATCAACCGACATACATTAGCGGCACTCAATTATTATGCTTGCACTCAATCGGAACAAAACGCGAAATGCGGAATGGCTTAGGACTAATCCTTTGTGAAATTAGCCCAGAGAATGGGCAATTGAGTATCAATTGCTGTCTTTATAGATATAGTTAGTTTATGTAGTGTGGTTTCAGAAGATATTGACTCACTATTGAGGGATTCAAACAATAATTTGTTTAATAGTTTGGATCTCATGACAAAAAACCAAAACCAAAAACGCCACTAATTGCGAGGGCAGAACCATAAACATCTACAGAAGATTACGAAACATTATACAACTAATTTATCTTTCTTATAATTATAATGAAAAATGAGACTAAGTGTTTTGTTCAAACAGGAATTAGTTCTCCATGGTCCAGTGGCGGTTTCCAAGTGTTAATTGGTTGCACGGAGCACTGTTTCAACATAAATATTTACAAGTAGGACCACAACTTAACAATGTTACAAAATGTTGCAAAATTTTCAAAGTATTTAAAGAATGTTTGGAGTTCTATCAAGTACTTTAGGATTCAATCGACTACGCGCAAGGTCACCGAACGGTACAGCGCGGTATCACTGAAATATTAATACATTATATAATATACATTTGTACATATTTTGATTGTGTTAAAACCAGACAAACCAATATAGTAGTAACATAATTTAGCCTGACAAATGTGACTTGGGCTAAAGCCTAGTTCACGAGCGGCGAAACACAAACGGAAGCAACATACTTAAAAGTGTTACATTTCTCACTCCCAGTGTGGACAAAAGACAAATGAACGTGCACTGCCGAGTCTGCGTATGTTGCTTCCACTTTTACATAACCCTATGTGAAAACCAGGCTTAAGTTTAACACAGACCTCACGAAACTTCTTTAGGAGAAGAGTCTGGTAATGAACCTAACGTAATCTACCCTCCCCTCCCATACACTTATGTGGCAGTAAACGACCGATTCAAAATGGTGACTGAAAGTCAAACATTTTTGGAAAAATATATTTCTGATACACGTTTGACTAAAATGTAAATAGACCTTCGAGTTTCATGATACCTTCAGTAAACACAGACGTACAAACGCAGGATTAAGTTCCTTTCACAAGAGCCCGGCAAATTTTCTCAGGATGATAAATTTTCTATACTGTACTGATCATTTAGTGGGCAAATTTTCCAGTTTTCATATGGCAAATACAGACTAAATTTTCTCATTCATACGAGCAAAAGTTATTTGTCAAAGAAAATCTCTTACAGAAAGTTTACACTAGTGGAAGGACCGTTAGCCTCGAGTCAAGGTAGTTCCAAAATACCAACGGGTAAAACATAAATTGGTGGTGAAAAAATAAATACAAATACAAATACAAAGATCGATTTTGATCCCATGGGTCTTTCTTGAAAAAGAGGCAAACCCTGCATAAATGCGCCTTTTGACAAGAACCTCGAATGTCTGTAGCAAATGGAAACAGGACCGTTGAGAACTACAAGTGTACCTACCTAAAGAAATCGCCAATTTTTAACAGCTATAGCAGCAATGTTCTGAGGCGGTAACAATTTGGCAAATGTCTACTGCACTTCAGGGCACAATGTATATCTTAACTTATGATTCCAGCGAGGACAGCCGGATTATCTCGCCGAGATCAGTTCCCATGCGTTGCGGAACAATAAAGGTTATTCTGTTGTCGTCTGCCCTTTCTTATCGGGATATATCAATTAACGAAAGTACAGTATTATAGATAGATGATCAAATTAAAATTTGTCTTGATTATAGAAAAGATATCGTCAAATTAAATTCATACGAAGTGGCATGTGTGTGAGAACTGGTGATACGATAATACATACCAGATGGAGAAACGATATACATTCTAGATAGATCCAGTGTGAAATAAGCTGGAATAATCGTATCATTGCCAATTTACACACTGTGAGATGATTTTATAGGATATCACTGAGATGGATCGAATTCCTTACTGTGCCCTCCATTAATTGTTTCACGAGTTTTTCATAGTTCTGTTATAACGTAATAAGGAGAAATGCCAAACCAAAAGCGTCGATAACGATTTATCCATTCCTAAATAGTCTCTATTGTTTCTATATCTAAATAGTCTCTATCTTTCTCTATTGTTCGCCAGAGGCTTAGAGTCCTTATATAGTATTATGTATATGCCAGGTTTGTTGGTTAGCGTCATTCATAATATCGTGGGAATTTTTACCAGCTAAATGACGAGCTTTGCTTAAACCTTGCAGAGTAACTGTGAAACTTTGGAATACCATTCTTGATTTTTTACCTGCAATTGAGGTTAGCTGCGCCTGCGCACTATCTTGAGTAAGCAGCTATTTCAAGGCCAAGGCCCATCCTTGGGAGCCAAGTGCGTCTCTAACAATAAGCAGAAATTTTACATCTTATTGCAATCCCAATTAGAATAGAGGCAAAATTGTCATGAGTAATTTCCGAGCATAAAAGCCACAGGAAGCCCACCGATTTCTTTTGAAAAAAAGCTCGAAACTGAAAGCAAGAAAAAAAAATAAAATAAATTGCCCGAAACTGAAAGCAAGTATTGAGGGGAGACTGGGTCGCTCGCTTGCTCCCAGTCTTCCCTTAATGCTCACTCCCAGTCTCCCTCGGACAATTTATTTTATTTTTCCTGCTTTTTTCGAGCTTTTTTTCAAAAGAAATAGGTGGGCTCACTGTGGTAAAAACCAGTACTCCTTACTTATCAGTCTCAGATAACACTTCACTTAAAGTTTGAGAGCGATTTTTATTTCACGTTTGCGATACCCAAGACTAACAGAAATCGAGATGCAAAATGAAAAGAGGAGAATTCAGTTCAGTTTTTTCTAGCCTAGAAACGTACTTTGTCATGCGAATTTTTACGAAGCTACAACCAACAAGAATAACATCAAATTCTTTGCACGGAGTTGTATTAGATACGGTGCCACATACCAGAGCGGAGAGGAACAGGAGTCTAAATCTCCCTCCTCCCTACTTTTTGAGCCTATTTCTCCCTCCTCCCTACTTTTTTTGGCCATTTCTCCTTCACTACATCTCATGATTGTTTTCCTCCCTCCTCCCAAACCGATTTTTCTGCCTCTTTTCTCCCTCCTCCCTACTTTTTGGGGGCTATTTCTCCCTCCTCCCTAAACCGTTCCTCTCCGCTCATACCAAATACCACTGCGGTGCCACATAATGGAACAGTCATACTGGAGTAACCCTCTCAATTAAATGAATATTAAATGTAATAACGATTGATACTCCTAGAGATTCTTCAATGATAGTTACCTGGTTGATCTTTACTTGGTTGCATGGGTTTGTATGATGGATGCTTTCTTCGTTCTCTGCTATCCTTGTGATCCCTTGCCTTATCTCGTGGCTCGTGATCTCTATGGGATCTGAGTGGCTCATCCTCTCTGTTGATCCTCGGTGAATCACTATCTCGTGGCTCGTGATCTCTGTGGGATCTGAGTGGCTCATCCTCCCTGTTAATCCTCGGTGAATCATTATCTCGTGTATCGCGGTCGCTACTCTCTAGAGGTCGATATTCTCTTGGGACTCCTGTGTATGGTGAAGGGCTGTTATCGCGGGGCGGAAGTCCACGAATACTGCTTCCTGGGCTCTGACTGGGTGAGTTTCTTGGACTCTGTCTGGATTGTCTTACTCCTCTAGAATGAAGAATATTCTCTAGACCAAGCATGGCAGGCTTGGATGCTGAGGTCATAGGCGTCTTGGGATCTATCAGAATGAAAAGAATTACATACACTGATGAGTATTAAATCTATTAGCGGTTAAAACATGAAAACTTGTATCCACGATCACTCTTTAATCTTTATCTTTAATCATTTTAATTGCAAATAGCTTGGCTAATTACAGCAATGGATGGTCAAGGTCTAAATTTTGGTAGTAAGTATGGTGGTACTTTTTAGAGAAGCCTTAAACTGGGACAGTGTTGTAGAATTAACAGCGTCAGGCGGGAGAATGTTCCATACAGGTATGCAACGGGCGAAGAAAGAGTACTTGTAAGGATCAATATTTGCACGTAAGAGCTTGTATGTCTTGTTATGCGACTTTCGGGTACAGGAAATATTAGGAGTCATGTCACTAGGAAAAGGCAAACTGACTAAGTTATAGTGGATCTTGTAAAAGAGTAAGAGGTCTACCATTTTCCTTCGATCTTGCAGTGATGGCCAGTGAAGCTCGTCGAGTAGGGAAGACACACTTGTAGATCTCTCTAGTTCAGACTCGATAGCTGAGTTGCATGGTAGTGCACTGGACTACATAAATCCAGACCCAGCTGGGGTCTTGGGTCCTTGTCCAACTTGAGTCAGGGATTTTTTTTCTCTGACTCAAGTAGGGTATGCATACAGACAGATTCTCAGTTAATGTACCAATATAAAAAGCGTTAACTTATGTTGCCAACACTTAGTCTAAATACAGCTGCCAGCTGCCAGACATGATAGTTAGTTAATTATAAGCGTCAACTAGTACTCTTTTGTTTTCAGCTATTATCTTCTGTGCTACTTTGTACTCAATTTTACAGTCTGTTGTGTCTATTGACCGAACTTTGGTCCACTTTACAATAATCTACAATGTTTTGAAACTTACATATTGAGTCTGCGTCGATTGTTCCATCATTTTATGAAGTTGTTTATGTTTTTCAAAAGCTTTCATTTCAAGAGCGAATTGTGAACGGATTATCATTATAGTACTGAGCTCTGTGTGCTACTTAATCGATGAGGGTATTGTGCGAAAAAAGTTGATGAAACAAACTGTCTTACCTTCGTAAAAATCATCCGAATGCAAAGTCTGGTTTGCCATCTTTGATTTTCGTTTGAACTCTGTGCGTTCAGCTAAAGATCAACAAAGTACTTTCAACTTTTCTATATCTCAAGGGTTAGTCTAGCGTAAAAGAATAACATTTCAGAATGTCATGCAGAAATAAACTTTGCTGCTTAGAAATAGCATAGCTTTTCGTTAAACTTACTTGTGGAACTTATATTGTCCAAAATGATATCAGGCCTAAGATAGATGTTACAAAGAGCTTGATATATCCCTATTGGGCTTTTTGTGAATAGTTCGGCGTCGTCTTCGTTATGGTCTGCTTGCTTCCAGTCACAAATCAACAATTATTTCTAGCTTTCTTTTGTACGAAATAATCAATTCATTTACATACAAAGATGTCAGTGGCCAGTGGCCCTACATGCGGTGTGGTGTTTTGTAAAAACAATTAAGCTGTCCTTTGTAAAAACAATTAAGTTCAGTTGTATTTTGTAAAAACAATTAAGTTGTATTTTGTAAAAACACTATTGCTGTTGCATAACAGGATTAAATTTGTGTAACCCCTTCTATTGCTTTCCTAGAACTGCATATTTTACTTATTATCCATTCTTGTCCTTCTGTATTTCGATCACAGAAGCAACAAAAACATCAAAAAGATGCATATTTAAGATTTCAGTAAACCAAACTGTCAATGAAAAACCCTTTTGGTTATAATTTATGATAGTTGAACCGCTGTCACAAAGAGTTGTAATAAGCACCATTAACTCAACTAATGTGTGACGTCAGGAATTCGAAAACATCAATTGAGGGCGCAGGAAACCCCGTTGGATGACCAAAGGTGAAGTTACACTAGGCTATAACTGTAGCACAACGTACTTGCGTTGCGTTATGTTGCGTTAAAGGTGGTGTAGTGTAACATTGCGCGCGGCTAGAACTTTGCTGCGGCAACACGTTACAGGCTTCAAAAACTCGAAAAATTTTCATCAACTTCTTGCAATGTTACAGCACACCCACTTTTGACACAAAACATGTTGCGCTATAGCTAACAGTTATTCAATCTTAACATCACATCATTTTCATGCAAAACTAAAGCCTTGTTTTCAAGAGCGATGCAACCAACATACGCAGACTTAAGTCTGGTTTTCACGAGCGATGGAAGCAGAAACGGAACAACATACCAGACTCAGTGACGCCTGCCATTGTCTTCTCTCATGAAATGCACTAATGAATCTGCGTATTATGCTTCCGCTTCTGCTTCCGTCGCTCGTGAAAACCAGGCTTTAGGGTCATGGGTGAAAAACGCATTTCGCATACTCGGAAGGTTTAAATAAAACCATTGGAGGTTTAGTAAATCTTGAAAGTTAAGGCTGTCCGTGAAAAGTTAGTGCTTATTTCTTCATAAAACATCGCTTTAGTTGTTCTATTTCCCTGGTAAAATAATACACGAGGAATTCGCATAATACACGACAGTTGAATCGACGGTAATTTTATTTGTAAACACGAACGCGTCCACGAATTCCCGCCGAATTTTCGAGCATGCGCAATGCGTTTTTCACCCGTGTCGGCTTTAGGTTCATTGTCTTTCTCTCGTAAGGAAACTCCGTTGGATGACCAAAGGTGAAGTTACACTAGGCTATAACTGTAGCACAACTACATCGTTGTGGAATTCGTCCACGAATTCCCGCCGAATTTTCGAGCATGCGCAATGCGTTTTTCACCCGTGTCGGCTTTAGGTTCATTGTCTTTCTCTCGTAATGCAACACTAGGCGTGCGTATGTTGCTTCCGGTTCTGCTCCAGCTTCAGTCGTTCTTGAAAACTAAGTCTTCTTTTTTCTATGGAATAGAATCGTAAAAATTCGACTAAAGACTTGACCACCGCTATAAATTTCTGCAGTTTTTATTTCAAATTTCATTAATAACAATATTCACTCTTTGAGATGGACTTTACATTTCCAGAACGTGTGCATATCATTCACCGAAATATTTACGGTGTTTGACAAATATATTATATTTTTGATATAGAAATACACACATCTTTTTATATGTACAATCATGTTTTTCTAGAAATAAAGACACTACAAAACTTGTGGCTCAAGAGATTCTATGGCGGTTACGAGCCTTCATCGAGCTCATATTCAGCAGTCGAAGTCAAATGGATATGACAACCTTTCATGAATAGATTTTCGAAACAACGAATTTGGTTGTAATAAGTATTATCTAACGCTCCTACCATGTTAAAATCCGGCATGAAGGAGCCCCCCTCTCCCACCCATGGGAATTATCATTTTTGTGGGAAGCCAGACTCATAATACAACTATGATCCTAACGAAAAGCATGCATGGGTTGTTTGACTGGGCAGAAACCAAAATGGCGTCGAAAGTGAGTTATTGGAGTCTAGGGGGTGTTTACATGACAGTAGGATCATCCTGGCAGGCGAATCATCCTACCTGCTATACATTTACTGCATTCTGTTTAGTAGGATGATCCTAGTACCCGAAGTGAAGACACAAATTTCCATGTAAACAGAATGCAGTAAATGTATAGCAGGTAGGATGATTCGCCTACTAGGATGATCCTAATGCTAAGATGATCCTTTATTCGCCTACTAGGATGATCCTAATGCTAGGATGATCCTTTATGCGCCTACTAGGATGATCCTAATGCTAGGATGATCCTTTATTCGCCTACTAGGATGATCCTAATACTAAGATGATCCTTTATTCGCCTACTAGGATGATCCTAATGCTAGGATGATCCTTTATTCGCCTACTAGGGGGTGTTTACATGGCACTAGGATCATCCTGGAAATGAGAAGACAACAATGGACATTCCTTGTGCATCTTTACCTCCTGGAAATGTTGACGAATGAAGTGTTGTACATTCTGTATGGCTGCTCGGTCCAGCCAAACTATCCATGTACGCTTTGCTCTAGCGTTTGGGTCAAGTTTTCAACTCGTTTTGATACGGGTGACCCCAAACAAACCAACTGAAATGAAAGTCAAATTTCCACCCATATAAGTGCTCTTGTAATTTCTTGGGATAATACACAGTATTGCATCCATAAATGTTTAAATTTTATATTTTTCTCCCTGTATGTAATTGCTAATATCTTCTAGTCTCTTCATATCATACTCATTCTAGCTTGCTGCATCGTTATAATTCCACTTCCTCCGTTTCATACCTAAATGAAAGGAAAAAACAGGTTGGTTTGTTAAATAGAAAAGGCCTAAGAACCAGTTGTTATTTCGTGCTGGCCGGATAGTAGCGTTAAATGATAACAGCAAGTGATAACATGACGAGTATGCGCGAACCGCTGGACGGAAGTGGCCTCAATTACGGTTTTAACCTGGTTTAGGGCTACTTCTCTCATAAATAGTCGTATATAGTCTCCCCAAAGTTTTTCGGAGCATTACAGTCGAGTGCAGAAGTACGAACAGCTAGAAATTATCCTTTCAAAATTATTCATTTGTCCAAGACAATAGAAGTTGGAGACATGCGCAGATGTTATCACTTGCTGCTTTAAATGATATATTGGTATATTACGTGCGCTCTGATTGGTCGTGAACAGTGTGATTAAAACGACAGACTTACTGATTACATCACAGAATATTACGGGCGCCCTGATTGGTTGAAATATTTTTACAAATACCATATAAACAAATGTATTCCATTCCCCGTGCGTCTTTACTCTAAAAGATGCAAAAGAAAACGCCAAAATGCGACGAAAACAAGTTATGTTGCTTGATAACGTGTCGTTACGTAATTTTTCGTTCTGCACCACATTTTGACGTGGATCAGTGCATCTGTTAAAGTATAGACGCACGGAAAAGTGGAATCTATTATTTAATTACTTACCATGGTTTTTCGTCATTATCGGAGAAAGACGATGTAAAAGATGAGTTTAAGCTACTATGCATATCCTGTTAAAGACGAAGAAGCGTCATTAGAGGATGGTCTACTAACAGGCCGGTGGTCAGAAGTTGCACCGTATTTGACCATCGTAAAAGGAAGAAATGAATACTGCTTACCGTTGCCATTTCGTACTTTGTTCGTGGAGAATTTTGAACAATAACTCTTTCAAAGGCCTTCTCCTTCCCAGGCAGCACACCCCCTCCCATCGCAACACGGCTATGCATTTTCTGATCAATCCACGTGACTTGAGCCTGCCGTTCTGGTGTCCTGCTGCTGCTTCTAGCAGGGACATGCACAAAGTGCTGGGATGATAATCTGGTATCTTTGTCCGGTCCGTGCCAGGATCGTCTATAGTCTGTGGTCTGTGATGGAGTCTGTAGTAGTTCATTTGCATAAAAATTACTTTGATTGTGAGTGTTTCTTTGGGTTTCTTTTGATATTCTGACTGGATTTGTTGTTACAATGTTCAATGGCTTACTGTAGTGAATGTTATTGGCTGATAATGCGCGTTCTCTAGAGCCCGCACGATTATCAAATGCCTTTAAATGATGTCTGTCGTAAGCCACATTTTCTCCAGTTCCCGTATAAGTCGACTGATGTTCTAAAGGTTTAGCTAACACAACAGTCTCGATCGAACTTGTCGTAGACTGGTCGGATCTGTAAGGGGACTGCGATCGAGATGAATTCAGTGAAATCGATTCCTTCTGATTCGGCGATGCTCTTGTAGCCTCTAAAATAGAAAAATCCCATAAAATAAGCAAAATTATGTGATCAATTGATTTATTACAGTGAAAAATATACAAACAAATAAACAAACACGCATGTAGTAAACAAATAAACAAGAGAAAAAAAACTGTAACAAACAATTGCTTAGTTGTTTTTTGTTCGAACAAAAAAAAAAATTCAAATAAACATACACAAACAAAGGGACAACAATTGAGTGTGAATACCCATAATACCTCGCTCACCGTGTAGGGGTTTCAAATCGTCACGACGCATGCGTACTTGATTCGTTGCCATGGTAGCAGTTGAACAACTCGGTGTTCGAAGCGAAGATGATCCACTTGACGTCGTCTTCTCGCCCGTTACCTGATTTGGGGACGACTTTCCCTGTGTTGGACTACTGCCAACCTTACGGTAGCTATACAAGACAGTGGGCAAATCAACATCTGAATCTGGCTTCAATATTGAAGGAAGTATTTAAAGGGGTAATGATGAAAATTGGTCAAAATTGGGAATCACTTAAAACTTGCTTGAAGTTATCTATAGGGCCTAAATAATCACCGAACAAAAAAAGTTCCCCGTATTCATAAGATACAGGTAAAGATTATTAAATATATTAATATCTAAATTGGAAGAAGGCGATGTCATCTACAGAAGTCTATTGTACTTTTCACTTTCAAACCAAAGTTTTTCGATAATAATTTACTTAAAATGTAGAGTTTTAGAAGAGGAGTTAGCAAATAGATTCAATTTTCCGTGTGTCTGTACGTACTCTAACAGATGCAACAAAGACGTCAAAACGTGGTGAGAACAACAGTCACGCCACCCGACTTCGCCTCGTGGCGTACATTTATGTTCTCATCACATTTTGACGTCTTCTGTGCATCTATTAGAGTACAGACACACGGAAAAATGGAATCTATCTGTTTTATATATTATTAGGCGAAACATTTCCATCATTAAGAGTGCGCGTATGATTCAATGACGTCATCTATGCGTGCAGAATTTGGTTTTCATCAGATCAGTTCGCTCTTAAGGCTATACTGTATGTTATTCAATACAGATACAATCTAAAAACTGGTGTAGTTCTTACTTGTCTTCTTGCTGGACGTTTTCAATTTCGTGAGGTTTTTCCCAACACGTCAATGGAAAAGACCCTCTTCTACGCATTGAGTTGGTACGGTGACTGGACTGAGCTTCGAAAGAGGTGGTTGGGTTTGGGGACAGGTAACCGTTGACTTTAAATTCATAAGCGGTTCTGCGGGGACAAAAATAGTGATACATTGAACAGCAAGAAAGAAAAAATGGTTATGCCTGAAACATACCCTGATGATCAGACGGTCGGCGGTCGCTCGTTCCACCACCACTCCGAGTAGAACGATCGACCACTGACCGTCTTAACATCAGGTTACATGAAATGTAGCCCTTCTACATTCAAGACTGTAACGTTTCAGTTTTATTCGAAATTCAGGGGTTCAAAAGCTCAAAAGACATTCTATTCATGGTTCCCACTACCTTGGTAAAATAGAATGGTCTGACTATTCACTGGCCAAATTCCATCTTTAACTGACTTTTTACAGAACACAATTGAAAAACAAGTTCTGTTCTACCGACGATATCGACGACATCAAACACATTAGGTTCGCGGAATTCCACAGGCAAACCAAGCTGCTAAAAGGGCTGTTTGACCTTCCCAACCCAAAATCGTCAGACTTTTAACCGAGGTTTTGCGCCATTTTTACAATTCCATGACGAACAAAGAATTCCTTAAAATTCCCTGACCATGAAAAGAACAGTGGGGTTGAGTAAAATAATGACGTCATTATTTTACTCACAGCTTAAATGCTAAAATACTCGACAATTTTTATTCATCTCATTTGAATGTAAAGAAAATGTTGCTTTTGGTGATTATTGGGAGATTCGATGTACAGATAGGTCTTACTAAGTTTCAAGTCATTTCTAATTCCCTGACCATGAAAAGTTTTAAGAATTTCTTGACTTTTTATAATGTCAGTAGGATTCCTGCTACTACTCGAAGCTCTCAGGTATATCCTCTGTGATGACCACAGAGAGGAACCAGAGCTTTTCACCAAGAACCAGTGTTATTTTAAAAACTTTTCGTAAACGTTTGTGCAACTGAAAATTATTTTTCGTCGAGTGGATTACAGGAATGGTTGTTCTTACCCTTCTTTCTTTGTTCCTTTGGGGCTTTCACCATCAGGGGCACTACTTGATCTTCGAGAGTCTAAAGACTTGGATTTATTACTAGTGTATATGATGCTGTCCATTGATATCGTGCTACTGCTGTCACTCTGTAATGATTTAAAGCAGCAAAGATATTATGGTCTCTTGGTCGAGCCAATGTGAGAAGTCGAAGCAAGTGAACACGAGATCTGTCGCTCAGAATGCCGCGTACTAACTAACTTAGCTTCTAATCACGCCCAGCCAAACGACCATGACATTCATTTTGAAAGAACTAAAATTATTGACAAAGGGACCTTCAGAACAAGAAAGACTTTGGAGTCATGTCACACTGCATCCATTGTCAGTGTAGACAATAACTCCAAACCTTTACCTAGACAATACATAACGCCTTTAAAACAAATAGGTCCAGGCATTGTTCAGCCTTTCTATGTAAATCACTAGTCTTGAAGAAGGTTGTAGTAGGACAACCGTAAGTTTGACAGAGTGAAAAACATCAAGCCAGAGTTTCAGAGTTTTTCAATTTCAATCATGTCACATCCTGGTTGCGCATCTTCAGAACTTAGCTGCACTTGCTCCTAGGATATTCATCACTATCATTATTTTGTTATCATTAATCAATATCCAGGGTTCGTACGCCCAGAAAATTCAATAAATCCAGGAGATTCAAGGAGGATTTTCAGATTATTTCCAGGAGTTTTCTAGGAGTTTTTCACTAGTTCACTCAAGCAAAATACATTTGCACAACGTTTTTTACTGGCTGAGTTAAGGAATGTAAACGGAGCTTTTACGCGAACATATATGTACAGTAAACGTACACTTATTTGTTTCTGTTTTCCAGGAGTTCTCTAGGAATTTATTAAAAATCCAGGACTTTTAAGGAATTTCCAGGAAGAAAATAAAAATCCAGGATTTTCCAGGATTTCCAGGAGGCGTACGAACCCTGAATATCATGACGGTACCACCACTACGTACCTGGTCACCGCCCACAGCTTCTGGTCTGTCAGGCATATGAGTGTGTGAATAACTCTCCATGACCTAAACAAGAACAAAATATGAAAGAAAATAAACGACAGATAAATTCAACTCATCACCAAACCACACCCATTTTTTAAAGACTTACCCGCAGCCTGTTTCTCAACTCCTCGTTTTCCTTTCTACAGCTTGCTAGTCGTGCTGACAAGTCAACGCACGTTTCCACGACAACCAAATATCGACCACACCCATTTTGACCAGCTTTGAAAGCATAATCAGCAGGACTGTTGCCTTGCCTGTCTTTTAATGTGACGTCACACTTGAAATCAACCAGTGTTTGTAAGCATTCCAAGTGGCCTTCACGTGCGGCTAAGTGCGCAGGCGTGACATCGTTACTGTCAGAGATTTCTGGAAATTGAAGGGGAATATAAATAGTGAGCTAGCAAGCACCTAGGTTGTCCGTTTTCTCTGCGATTCTAATTGCTTAGAATTATTAGAGTCGGTTTTCATTAACCCGTGAAACTAACTTTAGTGCATCACTCTTTAATAAACTCTAATTCCATTGTGTTCTTTTGTTGTTATTTGACTGTCACACCTTAACTAATACACTTTGTTTCACGGGTTAATGAAAACTAAGTACTCTAAAACTTCAATAAAATAAAATTTTAAAATACTTAAACTACAGTATTGTAGCAAGCTATCCCATAAAAAACTTAAGGCGTTCTTCCCTAGAGTCAGGTGAGTATACGTAACACAGCAATCCCATTCACCTCCTACCTGAGATAACCATAGTTTGGCTAGCATAGGACAAGAGATACTCCAAGCACTCCGTTTGTCCTTCTTTAGCAGCGTAATGAATCAATGTAAATGAGTTTTCTTTTTCTAGTTCTTCTTTAGCACGAGTTTCTTCGATCAGCCATTCTAGACACTCATACTGGCCATACTGGAAAGAAAGAAAAACAACATTTAATCAACAAACTTCTATTAAACAGCCTCTCTCTAATACAGCAGTTTTCGTATGACTGTGAAAACAGCACCGCACAATCACGGCACATTTACATCAGGAATTTCGCATGTTTTTATAGACGTCACGGTACTGACATCGTTACAGTACGGCGTGGTCCGTTTCACACTTATACGAAATCTGCTCTAAGCATCCGCGCGTCCGCTTCTCGCGCGCACAGACGAGACCTCTTTAGTTAAATGCTCTTGTAGGTCCAACTCCCGACATGGCGATTTCACATTCTTTTTATCTTAGACTCGACTTAGATAAGACGCAAACATATAAACTCTACATACAAACGACACTTTTTGTCTGAGACGCGAACAAAATAAGAACAGCTCAGAATGCTGTTCTTCGACAAGTCACACATGTCTTTGACTAAAAGTGCGTTTTACGTCTTTTCTAAATAATAATGTCACTTCTAAGATAAGACTCGTCTTACTTTCGCCGCCCTGGTGAGACGAGAATGAAGACGACGAGAGTCATCTCACTTAGAGGACTTCACAATGAACCACTAAGCCAACAATGATTGGACACAGGAGGCTAGCGTAAAGCATCTGTGGCGGTTATAGGAGTACTGGAAATCTATAGTAACTAGTAATAAAACTCCAAAAATCTGATATAACACACATACCTGTGTTGCCATAGCAGCGGGGGTCATATCATCATGGTTTCCAATAGCAACAGCTTCGTGCGGTGCTCTTTTCACCAGCCACTTTAAACACTGTAGTTTGCCATTCTGTGCCGCTTTGTGGAGTGGTTGTGTTGCCTGCTGTGTCTTGAGCTGTGATCAAGGAATCCTTGGTGGCACCAAGATGGGACACGGCGTTTTGCTGAAAGGACAAGAAAGACGTTTCAAGGGAAACTCGGCTTGATAGATGTATACATAAGATGGACGCTCACTAAATACGGATACCAACTACACAAACACCCACTAAATACACCCACACTCACTAAATACGGATACCAACTACACAAACACCCACTAAATACACCCACACTCACTAAATACGGATACCAACTACACAAACACCCACTAAATACACCCACACTCACTAAATACGGATACCAACTACACGAACACCCACTAAATACACCCACACCCATTAAATAGGGACACCCACTTAATACACCTGAACCAGGAGTCCATTACTAGTAATGGACTCCTGCCCGCACTCATTAAATAGGGACACTCACTAAATACACCCACACTCACTAAATGCGGACATCCACTTATTTTGCCATCCAAATAATATGGACACCATTAATATGGATACTCACATATGAAATTCATTAGAATTACCGCTTCTACTTACCACAGTTATCAGAT
The DNA here is from genome assembly GCA_029948255.1 of Telmatactis stephensoni. Lineage (NCBI taxonomy): Eukaryota > Metazoa > Cnidaria > Anthozoa > Actiniaria > Isophelliidae > Telmatactis > Telmatactis stephensoni. The sequence goes on along the minus strand of JALIZF010001478.1, from coordinate 186,608 downwards.
CGCCAGCCTCAGCTGCTTGTAGGAGGACCTGACCCCAGTCCTCTTGTTCTCCACCCTTCCCTAGACGGTCCCAATTTTGCACTCTTGAAAGCGACTTTTGATAATTGGAAAGCCTTTCATTGCCATTCAAAGCAGTAAGTCCATTCTTCTGCCCCAGGCTGTTCCACGAGGGATTAACTTTAAAACAATTGATAGAGGTACTAGGCGATTGTCGTGTTGGCCTGGCCGGGGGTGGACTGGTAATGTTAAGTCGTTCGTCGGGGTCGCCGGAGAGATTCAGCATGGACGCTGTGCTTGCGATGGAGTTAAAATCGTCGAAGTCGTATTCTTCAACCTCACTACAGTGAACCTAAAGGTAAGGAATAAACTGTTTAGAAAATCTAGAACAAATGCAAATTACAGTAGAACCTTTCCGTAAGACAATACAATACAATTTTATTAGCAAATCCTACGAGGTTTTTCATTCCTAATTTACAATATATAAATAAATCCACTATGGGGGGCAGATGAAGTGGTCGTTGTACAGAGGTTTCAATATAGAGTGGATGGATGTATGGCTGTGATCGATGGTAGGGCCGGAAAATGCTGGCCATTATGGAGAGGTGGTCGTTGTACAGAGGTTACAATATAGAGTAAATGTATGGATCAGATCAATGGTGAGGACAAGATGCTGGACGTTGTAGATAGGTGGTCGTTGTACAGAGGTTTCAGTATAGAGTAAATGTATAGACAGCTCGTTTGTGGGGACAGAAAATACTGGTCGATTTGGAGAGGAGGCCATTAGTGAACATTAAACTGTATAATGCAATGGGTATTGAAATAAACTGAGAAAAAAGGTTTTCCAGTGAACTCCCTCAATGTGAACACCCTGTAAGGCAGACACCTCTCTAAGGCGGACACATATGTCTGGTCCCAGCCTAATTTCATGCCCCATATTGTCTGTATTGAAACTCCTTTTAAGATGGACACCTCTCTAAGGCGGACAAATATGCCTGGTCCCAGCCTAATTGCTGCCCCATATTGTCTGTAACAAAACTCCCTCTAAGACAGACACCTCTCCAAGGCAGACACTAAGAGCTGTCCCAAAAGTGTCCACCTTGAAGGGAGTGCACTGTATCAACATACATCTTCTGAACTGCTATTTATGGACTTCAAGCAATCATTTAAATATTGCTCTTCTTGTTCAAATGTCTTAGGGAGGTCTTCCATGCTGCCTTCTTCCACAATGTTGGAGAGAAAATCCTGGTTTCCTTTGCTGTGACCATGGCTGAAACAAATCAATAATAATTGTAAAGTGTTTCTCTGGTTAAAAGATAAAGTTTCAAAAACTAAAATATCCCAACGTTTCGAACAGGTAAACTGTTCCTCTTCAGGGGAAGAATAGATAATTTATGCAAAATGCAAGTGTATAAACAAGTTAATTTGCATCGTTAGTCCTTTTGTTCTTTGTCCTGAAGCATAATGCTAAGATACTCCCGTGGGAGAAAACCACCGTCTTCGCGGTTGATGGAGTTCCTGTGGCAGTTTATCTCCCAAGCTTCTTCTTCAATTATCATGGAACCTGGTTACTTTCCCACAAATACATTAACAAATCAATAATATATCAACTAAGAAAAAATATCCTTCCCTGTTTTGTATCATATTTCCTTAACTGGACACTTCTCTCGGGTAAACTTACATCTCTACATGGTACAGGCCAAATTTACTCAGCTCTGTTCTTGAACTCTCTCTAAGACTAACACCTTTATGGTGGTCTCAATGACATCAGCCATTTTAGGAGTTTGATTTGCTTTTTACATGCTCTTACAAAAATTACCCATAAATGAGTATTTAAATAGGAAAAAATTGTAAATTAAGTTGCCATACACAACTCATGTTTATTTTGCTGACAAACAGGTTCCTCTATGTAAATCAACATGATCTCAAGTTTTCTCGTGTGTCTGTTTATTATCAAACTGTATTCCCAAACAAACATTTTTAGGTTCCTCTATGCTACAATGGGTGTTAGCTGTGGCATTTCACTCATTACACTTGGCAAGTGGGGTAGGGTGGGGGAAGAGGTATTCAGGGATTGACAAAGGTCCCTTGCCCCTCTACTGTATAAAGCTCAGTACACACTATGGGAAATATTATAGGAAAATGACACGGAGAGACTTGTTACAGGGACAATATTCTCTGCTTGTGTACTGCACGTTTTATTCAAAAACATTTAGCAGGGACAAAAATCTGTCCTTGGGTCAAGTCACATAAATTCAAACTGGTTTGACTTCTCTGACTAGTGCAGACAAGGGAACTTACCCCCACTTTATGTCCTTGCAACATTTCCCCTAGTGTGGCTGATTATTACCTCCTTGCTAGTACTATCTGATGGATCTCAAACTTTATCAGGGGGATGGGAGGGGTGGGGGTTGGAGTGTCCACAATCTTGGCTAACTCAGATCTAAAGGCTTATTAGAGATCCTCCCTGTCAATGTTTATTCAGGGAATTTAAAGGGGTTCAGATGAATGACCCAAACCACTCCCCAAAGATTACCTTGTGGGCACTTGCCCTTGTCTGTGATTAGCTGACTTTCGACCAGTGAATATGTTTCCACTTGTCAACCTATTTGACCACTTGCCCTTCAACATGGTAGTGAGTAAATCACTTGCAAGGGTACATCAGCTCATTGTTGTGTGTGATAAGCACTATGGCAGCACAACCCCTAAACAGAAAAGAAAAAGAGCAAAAATGGTTATCATAACTTGAATAAGTGATAACTCCACGTTAAAAAACAACACCAACCACTACAGAAAAAATCTGAGCCCCAGGTGGGAACCGAACCCACGACCATTATCATAACTTTTTTAAAAAGAATTGTTAGAACTTACATGAACAGTCAGTGCCTCCTTTTGGAAATATTATACTAAAGAGAGGTACGTAGACCTTTCTAGATCTGTACTGATAGCTTGTAGTCTGTCTGTAGAAATCTAAAGGATTTTAAATTATTCACAAGAATATTTCCAGAATTCTGAATTTCCGTTTCCAAAAATACATGCTGGGTATGCAAATATTAAATAAAAATTTGCTGAATTCACAAAACTATTCTTCAACAATCAAATCACATAATGCACTCCTGGTGATTGGGAATTTGACCCGAATTGTCCAACACAGTATGTCATCCGCATCCAACAACTCAAACATCGTACTAAACAAGTCATGATTACCATAATAAATTCAAGTACAGTAACCTCATGAAATCACGACATTTAAAAACTCATAAAAAAGTTTAAATCTACCCAGGTGTGTAGTAAGGTGAACTTTTAAGCGATTATTAATCGGTTTACGTGTCAAGTATGTGAGACTCTGCATGCCGACACGTTTGCACGTGTGGTCATACGTTATTCAAACAAACTTGAGAACACAGCTTTGTTATAGCTCTTCTCGTAAATGCTTTGTATAAACAAAGTCAAACCGAATTCAAACAGTTCATTTATAAGATAGTAAATGTACAGTTACTTATTTAGCGGTTAAATAAATAGATTCAAAGCATAATACGAACGACTAAGCGATTTTCAATTAGGAAAGCAACAGCAATTCAAATTGCATGCAAATCGGTATTTCACCATATTAGTGGCGTTTTCTTCGATCGTTTCCAGATTTTTTCCTTCAACTCTGAACGAGGTCTGTGGTCAATGTTTCTACAGATTGAGAAATTACCATGACGTACAGTGCTAACCCTTCCACCTTTGGCACTGCGTGCTGAAATACTCGTTAAAAGACTTATCCAAACCGTATGTTCAAACAGGTAGAAGTGATCAATTATGTATATATTTTCTGGACAAAACATACGTATATAATTAGCAACTTTTAAACTATAAAATATTGGTGAAAATGGCAAGAGAATTCGTTAGAAGAAGTCTGACAGTTGGAACATTGAATTGAAACATTCCGTGTCGATTGAAACTACGGCCTTGGCGTTGTACGTTGTCAAGAGCCGATCAAAAATAAGACAAGTCTAGTCTACCTGGAAAATTTGAATTGATCGCCGTAAAAATTCCAGATTACTTGAGACATATTTAATAACAACATAAAAACAGTTAGATTAAACTCACCGGAATCACTGATTCAACTCTAAAACTATATTTACAGACAGTGTTTATAGATGAATTAGAAGAACACTTGGACGTCCTGTTTGAGCAAACATTAAGTAAAATGACTTACTTGTCGAAGTTCATTTGAATTCCAACGAGAAAATATCCATTTGACTGGCAAGTTTTGACAAATTCATTTATAGGAAGTCACTTTAGTCTTTTGTCGGTCATTTTAAGTTCAAATTTGCTGTTGAGGTTCAATAATAGCTTCACGTAGGGCAAGAAAGCGTGCAGTTAGGAGATTATCACTTTTAATCAGGGTGACAATGGAAAAATCGAAATTGGAACATTCAACGGTTGATAACTTGAAGAACCAACCAGATCAATTAGCCTGAATAACGGCCGCCTTTTCGCTCGCTTCGGAGTTGATGTAAAAAGACGGCTTAGGCTTCCAGATCATATACAAAAACCCAGTTTAGCAACATGATTAAAAAGTTGACTCCAACTAGAACTTGAAAATGTGGCATTTTCAATTAGTCGATTAATTTCAGGACTCATAGTATAAAAACACAATTGGTAGTTAGTCCTGAAGGTTCGAACATGCATATAACGGAACTTTTCCAGCGACTTTTTGTGCAAAAGGTTGAATACTGATGTTACCTGGACAACTTTCAACTCAGCATTGTGGCGTTAAAAGTTGGCGTAGAGTAACATCGCACACGCTGCTAAAAGAAATTGATGGCAGCAATGTTGTGAATTTTCAAGCTCGTTCAAGAACTTTCAACGTGTCGCCGCAACATACGTTGCGTTGTATATCGTAGCCGCGCGTCATGTTACACTATGCCGGTTGCCGTAGCGTAAGAGCGCCGCTACGATCTATAGTATAGTTTTGTGTAACATTAAGACCAAAGCCAAGCTCTATGTCAAGTTTACAAGGGTTAATCTCAATGATTAGATCAAGTCTGAAACAAAGTCACAGTTATCATCACTTTTATTCTTTGCAGAAATATGCCTTTATTACACGCAATGTGGGACATATCAGTAAAGTTACAAAGCACCCAATCACTCCTGTATGCAATCAGTTTGAGACTTACATAGACGATGTAATCTATCCTTTACAGGCTTAAAGGTGTGCGTTCCCGTTTGGATTTTCATGGCGGTGTCAATGATTTTCCATTCTACTATGAAAGGAAGAGATACTGTTAAAAAGCGACTGAATCAACACATTTTTTTTGTTCACATTACATCAGTCGAAAAAGTACTTCATTTTAACAAATTTTCATTCGCACGCCATGATTGTGTTCACATGCATCGTCCAGTCCACGATACGTTGTGGACTAACAGCAGAGAAAGCAGAACACTGCAAAAACGCGCAAGTAAATTTACTCAAAAGCTTGGGTGAAATCGGTGTATTCACAGTACTGAACTCACTTAATATCCGAGTAAATTTACTCAGCTATTTGAGCAACTGAGAACCCTTTACTGAAATAACTGAGTGAACTGCGTACCCTTTACTCAAATAACTGAGTAAATTTACTTGGATAAGTGAGTTACTCATGTGGATGCACCGATTTACTCAAGTTTTTGATTAAATTTACTCGCGTGTTTTTGCAGTGAAGTGTACTTCTGACTAAAATGCTTCAATCATAGTACCTATTACTTTCAATTCCACGTCTGTGCATTTGCCCATCTAGAGATTGGTGGAAGGGGAGGGAAAGCGAGTGTGCAGTATGACCAGAAACAGTCAGAAACTGATCAACCGACACTAGTGAAAAACGTCTGCGCATGCTCGTAGTCACGTCTTCGTGCTTTTGTAACTTATGCAAATTTCGCTTTTACGCTTGCCTTCAACAACGGTTTTCACAAAATGTCAAAACTTAAGATCAATTCTTGAAACTTAGGGCCAGTATTAACATTATGTCTTCATAAATACAATATCTTTGTCTCACAAAAGTATACAAGAGAAATTTTATGTATACACCGAGAACACGAGCATTTCATTTCAGGCTAAAACTCAAACATTTCTTAAGAAAACATCGTAATATGCACGCATGCGCAGACGTTTTTCACTAGTGTCTGATCAACCTGGGTTCAACTTCAGTCCGGGTCTGTCATCAGTCAATTTTTGGCCGGTGGCGCGTTTAAACGTGTACTACGTGTTTTAAGTTGTCTCAACGTCCCCAATGGATCATCAAATTTCTATAGCTTATGTCTTCGCTAATCTCGATAAATACGAATATGCATCTTTTTGCTACGCACTGTGGCTTTCCGTCCACAATAAAACGGTGTTTTTCTTTTTGGCTTAGAAAACTGAACTCCGTTTCGGAATTGATGGTGAAAACGAAGATAAAAGACGCGTTTATTTATCTAAACAAGTGTGGACCTATCCTAAAGCTGTTTAGATAGCTATTGACGAAAAGAAAATAACGTCAATTGTAAATATTCCCATCAAGCTGAGTGGATAAGTTTGAACTGCCCATAGTCAAAGCAATCCCAAAACTTCAGTATATTTGCGATTTCAAATCAAAAATGAAGTTTGTTTAGATTCTGGTCGTACTTAATTTGGAGCCTCGTTCCGTTGTGCGTACCATATACACTACGATGTGTCAATATATTCAATATTTCTTACTGTTTTATATTTTTATCCATTTAGGATTATTGATATTGAGTTTAATATGTACATCGTGGTTAAAGCTATAAAAATGAAATGAATAAAAAATGTTGGAACTGGAAGCAGTTCCATATAGTCGAGAAATAAGTAAAGTAAGCTGTATAGTGATACTGTGGACACAACTGAGGGAATACAATATCAAGTTACGTAGAGATTGTACGAAGAATCTCTCGTATAAAGGAAGATTATAGAATTATTGGTGCTCTGTGTATGTGTGGTCGAGAACCGTACGTGTGTGGTTACAATACACACTCACAAATGATGTCACAGAATCTTATGCGCGCTTTGATTGGTCGAAATATTTCGAAAAATATTTGATGAAACAATTAGATTAAAAGAAACGATTAGATTAAAGACGTCAGAATGTGGTAAGAACACTAAATCGTCACGCCACGAGAGGAACTTTGCTTTTCATCGCATTTTGACGTCATCTGTGCACAAATTAGAGTACAGATGCACGGAAGAATGGAATCTATGTGCACAAACTTGGTCTACATATCGTACCGAGGTTAATTGCACTGTTCGAGATAGCGGGGATTCCAGATTGAAGACAGCATTCTATTCATTACTTTGTCAAAGCTTTTTACCAGTTCTCTAAGTACAATTGATCAGTGAATACAAATAATCACAACACGCAAATTGTGAACAAGAAGAATTGAAATGCGGCACAATGATTTCATTGTACATTAGTGGGATGGTTGTTATTATCATTAAGGATGACAATTAATGATGGCGTTGACGTTAATAAGAAGTTTGAACTTTTGGTTTGTATTGCATGAAAACTAGAAAGTTCGTAGGAGGAGCTGACCAGAAAACAATGAAAACTCAAGACAAAAGAGGTCACACAATCAGTGAAAACTAAGGCAGTGTGAAAAAACCAACTTTTTTCAAACACTAGAAAATATTGAAAAACTCTTAATAAAACTCTTCTTTATTTACACCTTAGTTCATAATCTGAATGCCCTATGCCAGATGTTAATAGACCTGTAAACAATTTAAATATTCAATTCATCTATGGTAGCAGGATTTTAATATTTTTTCGCGGGATTCGGTTTCTATAACAACGTTGTAAAGAAATCTTTTTATTTTGTTTGTAATCTCTGACACTTTGGGTCTCCTGGAGGCTAAGGCCTAAAATTCAATGCCTTAAGTGATGGTTTTTTGTTGTATTAATCTGCTCTCGGCTCCCTATTGGTAGTGAACTTTGCTTTGTTTATACGTCGCTATAGCAACGGACGTAAATAACATGAGCCCACGTCCATTATTACGTCCGAGACTCTGTTAACCATTTACAGACAAATAATCAGCTCCCATTTCATCATTTAGCTTGACACTCTAGCACTTTTATCTGTCTTGCACGATTCTAAAAGTCTTTCACGTCCAGACACTTCGATAGTGGAGTTCATGAACATCTCGACATCGAATTGTTGCTATTGGGAAGTCTAGAACACTGTTTCGGGACAAAACCTTTGGTGAATCTTCTGTTTGTTTACTGTTGAAGTTATACCTGGAGTTCATCTTCATTTCCAAATCAGTTTTAGTTGGACTTCAGAAGGACTGCAAGTGAATTAGTACAATAGTTCCAAACGCTTAAGATTGAGTGATTCAATTAGGAGCCGGAGGGATCTGGAGCTGTACGAGTTCGAGAACGATTCATCGTAGGTGATGATTGCGTGAATCGAATTCTGCGTCTGTTTACTGTGATCATTCATTCGAATTTGTTACTCTGTGAGATTCTTAAGCGACCAAAATGGGTTGTGGAAGTTCGAGGGAGGTAGCCCCACAACAGAACAATAATGTCCCAAATGGGAACGTAAAATCAGACCCAGAACCTGCACCCAGCAACCATAATGATCACGCACCAAAGAGCGACGAAAGACGGAAGAGTAAGGAAAAACCGAGGAAAAAAAGTTCGTCCAGCAGCAGCAGCAGTAGCAGCAGCAGCAGTGAAGGCAGCGTGAAAAACAAGGCAAAGCATCCTGAAAATGAGGCAAAGCCTCCAGAGAACGAGGCAAAGCCCCCAGAGAAGGACGAGGCAAAGCCCCCACAAAAGGACATCGAGGAACCCGCACCAGCCGAAACCCCAAAAGACAAACCCGAACCTGACAGTGACAAGGAAACAGAGAAGCCTAATTTTACCGAGGAAGTGTTGAAAAGTTTTGTAGAGCTTGAAACTGAGATCAAGAACTTAGAGAATAAGGACCAGGAGAGTATCCTTCAGGCAGAATATAAAAGGTTACTGGAGTTGCATAAAGGTTTGGAGATGCAAGGACAAAAAGTGGAGGAATTGAAACGACAGACGTAAGTGAAAAATATTGCAAAATTTTAGTATAATTTTGAATTGTGTGAAGTTGATTTTTATCAGATGTTTTCTCATTCATAGAAACATGAGGTGACATATAAGTGCTTACTTAAAGAGCTGGCAGTTTTATTAATTTTTCCTACAAATTATGCATAAATTAAGTAATATACATGTAGATATTAAATTATATACATGTATTTTATACAAGTTTTGTTGTTGTTGTTGAAAGAATTGAATGAAAAAAGGGAAAGAAGGGATAAAATGAATATCAAAAAGGGATAAAAAATAAATATCAACTTCATAGACCAAAATTGTAGTCATATCATTCAAGATGTGATATGTCCATCAGCAAGAACAAAAGGACTTTTTTAATGTAAAATTTCTAACATGACAGTCCTTGACAAGCTAGGATGTTTGAGCCAACAGAAAATGATATTTTCAAAGGGGTAAACAAAAATGGAAATTGTATATATTAAAGTCTTCTGCTCTTGTTGATTTTTCCAGAAGTAAATTTCAATAGCTTCATTTGAAACCATAAAGTCTTTCTGATAGATGAAATCAGTTAACAAGTTGCTATGTGTGTTTCTACCCAATTCAAAACTTATGGGAAGAACTTTTGTTCCAAAAAATTCAAAATGATATTGAAACTCAAAGAATCTTATTCCCAGAGGTTTTGAATTGGATAGAAACGTACATAGCAACACGTTAGCTGATTAGGTCTACTGGACAATATTCTGCTTGAGCCACCTTGCAACTAATTTTGTTGACACAAAATAATTTGTATTTTAATCCATCTAAAATAATGGACTACCATTACTTTAGTTGAGTATTTTATTTTGCCTAGTTTGCCTTTCATAATGTTTATGAGTATCAAAAACTACTGGTGAGTGGCTCAGCTCAGTTGAGGTCAGCCAGATGATGATGATGATGATGATGATGATGATGAAACTATCTGTACTGGTTTAACCTTGACATTAAATTAGAAAATCCAGACATGATAATTAAACTATTTGAAAATAAGGTGGTAATGGCAGAATATACAGTGTAAATATATAATTTACACATTTAATTAACACATTTCTAAGATAGCTATGTTTTTCCGCAATACTGCAGAGTACTCAACAATAGCTTTATTGCCCTGATGGTGATATTGCCAAAGGAGACTACATGGGATGCAATGACTCTGGGCCATAATAGAATAGAGATACAGCATAATAATTATTGATGGCACAGACAAGTAATCTGTGGTGGAGTCATGCTGTCTGATCATTGAGCTGGGTAAAAATTGAATAATTTTAAAATATCTTATCAGGTTTTTATTTTCTATCTAAACAGTATCAAGGAATACCAAGATGTCGTCCAAGTTACTCACCCATCTGTGCGAGCAATGTTTATCAATGAGACCCAACATGACGCACAAGTAGCCAAAGAACAACAAGAATACCTTGATGCTCTCAATCGTCAAGAAGTTGCCCAGCAAGAACTAGACAGTGCAAAAGAACAGTACAAAAACTTGTACAATGCATACAACAGCCATGCTGAAACTATCAAAGCAGACAGGAAAAAGCTGCAGGATCTAAAGTTCAAGCAAGAGGAATTGCTAGGAAAGATCTTTAATGATAGCTATGGAAGTGATAAGGAATGGAAACTGGAAATGGAATTGGATTTATTGGGAGAGAAGAAAGAAAGAATTAAAGGGGCTCACTACAAGTGGACCAATGCTCGTAACTTCATGGCTTCTGGAGCAGGGCAGATCAACTGGGCTGCCAAACGATGGGGGCAGATTTTCTCATTCAACATACAGAACCAAATGGTAAGAGCTCCTTGTGTTCCCTTGCTGGCAATTGCCAAGGGACTCACCACATACAGTTTTATAATAGATTATATCCCATTACATATAGAGTATTAGTACTTATCACAAAGTTCTAGATACTAATTTCTTTTTCATTATTTAATCACAGGCCAAGTACCAAATGACAGCAGAAACTAGAAATCATATAGTCGCTGCATTACAAAACATAAGAGCTGCACACAAGTTCCTTCAACCTATCAGAGTGCCATATTACAATCAAGATGACATAAATGTAAGTCAGCACCTTAGGTTGATATTGATGGAGATAAATAATAATAATTATTGGTGACAATAACAATGTCTTTGATGATCATTGATGATAATGATGGTGACAATGATGATAATGATGATGAAGATATCATTGCTGCAATAGTACTTAAGTGGTAGTGAAAATTCCAGGAGAAAACTGGGTGAAAAGCCTAGGATAATGGCATACCCTGTGTAAAGATAGCTCATTATCATAATTGCACTGGTGCTTGAATGACTCTCCAACAAAATTTCAACTGTTTTTTCCTTCTTTCTGTAGGAAATGGAAGGTGCACTAAACACCATCTTCCACGATGTCCAACTTCCAGTCAGATACCGCCAGTCACATGCAACCTTCACAGAACACTTCAACAAGTCTAAAAACCTGTATAACTGGATTGACTCTGTACTCAAAAGCACCATTAATCCAGACTTTGAAGAGGTTAAGAAGAGTTACCATGTCAAGTACTTTGAATTGAAAGAAGAACGCACAACACTTATTCAGAACATTATCAAAGAGAAGCTAGGAGTTGAAATGAAAATGGAATTAGAAAAAGAGGAATATAAAGAAACTGAAGAGTCAGTAATGTCAGGTCAGCAAGCAATAAAACCTGAGGCAGTGGTTAAGGAGGAAGGTGATGAGCAGGCTCCAGAGCCTGAAGCTCAGAGTGAGGAGCCACCAGCTGAAATCCCACCAGAGGAAACACCGGCAACTGAAGCAGCAGAAGGAGAAGCTGCTGATACTCCACAACCTGCAGATGAAAAGCCAAAAGTGAAAGCAGTACCACTGTCGGAGCTTGCACCAGCACCAAACCAAGAAGACTTGTTTGGAAACATTGATCAGTTAAAGAAGAAACATGAGGAAGAAATAGCAGAATTTGAGAAAGCTCAGGAGTTAAACAAAGCAAGGGTGGACCAAGGACTTCAAGAAAAGCTCAAAGCTAGACAAATGAGGAGACGAAGAATACAACAACAGCAAGCAGAAACAGCTGCATTGTGTGGTGAAAATGATGACACCTTGCCAGCCCCCTTAGAGTAAACAGTGTAAGATAATGACTTGTAGATACTAGTAAGCCATCTGTAATTTATAATAATTTATTAAATAAAACAGTGGCAATGTAAAATGAGTTAGAATGGCCATTGCATTATAGTTAAATCATCATCATCATGCTGTCATCATCCATCACTTTTACCATGAGTCTGTTTTGAGAAAGGGTAAGCATCATGTACATTGGAAACATCAGTATTGTTGTGTTGCATGTTTGGCACATAAAACACAAACGTGACTAACCATGTTGAAATGGAAATGCCAGGTGCGACAAAAGCATGTCATGTGATCCTCTTTGTGATCTGTCGTTTCCTGTGTATGTGACACCTACGCTCTCTATTGTGTAACTTGTCATCCTATTGGCTAGGGATAGATCCCAATATTCAAAATAAACTAATAACAAATAGTTATAGCTACATCTGGAAAAATGGCCTCGGTATAACAATATACAATACACTAGACCTTTAAACAGTTCCAAGAGGTGTAGGAAATTCAGTGGACAGTATATTACCAGGCAGGAGCTAGAAAAGGTGCCAGTATTTTGAAAATTAAGCAAAGAGACTGTTGGAGAACAGTAATATAAAGGGTATTTTGATTAGTTGTAGTCAAACACAATGAAGACTGAGAATGAATTCTAGTTTTGGGACACACGTCCTTCAATGACAATTTTGTTGTAAATACTAGGTATTCTAAATGTGAAATGTGGTTATATTCTTAGTAATAGCAACTGTCTTGTAAATAAACATACATGGTCCCAAAAGTGCAATATTTTATGAAAGAATACGGAAAACAGGAATTAATGACTAGTTTTTTAATTCATATACAAGAAATAATAACTTACTCCACTTTAGGTTTGAGGTACTTATTTAGTTGTTTAGATGTAGATAAAAGAATAACTAGGTTTTTAGACATAGAAATAACTTACTAGTAACCATTAAGATTTAGAGTTTCACACTAGAGAGTCATTAAGGTGGTGTTACACGAGACAATTTTTAATGATGATTTCCGTGCAACATTGCAACAACTTGCAATATTTTGTGTTGCGAGTTTCTGACTTGGATTCAAAAACTCGCAACGCGTTGCTGAAGTGAAAATTGCAAGGAAAACTTTTCCAAGTATCACGTTGCACAAGAAAGATTTTTATCATTAAAAATCATCTCGTGGAACACCGCCTTTAGAGAGATAGGTTTAATGAAATTTGTGATAATTTGTGAAATGTTGCAGGTCAACAGACTTTGAAAGCTCCAGAATGTACTTCCATACCTTTGTCTAAACATTTACACATAAAATAACATTTAGATGCACTGGGCTTTTCAGATGGGCTGATGGTTGAGAGAACATTTGAACTAAATGATTTTCATGCATGCCTAAAATTTGGGCATGACAAAATCAAGTTACTATATTGGCAATGGTATGGTCATCCCAGAAGCAAAGCTTTAGCTCCACAGTGCATTTGATGAAACAAAAAAAACACCCTCGGCAGACTACGCCTAGGAGGTTATATGATTGCATGTGACAAAAATAGCTTTTACAGAAGCGGGTAGTTTTGTCACTTGCAATCATATAACCTCCTAGCCCATCTACTGAGGATGGTTTTAATTTTTTGGGAGAGCTAGCTAATGAACTGTGATACTATAAATGTAAGGCTAGAATAGGCATATTCTAAGTATTTTAGAACTAATTCTGATGTACTGAAGCAAGAATAGAATACCTCTGAAATCAAGGTTATAGAATAATGCAAGTTCTTCATCCAAAATGGAGGAACTGATTTTGATCAAAGATTTATACTTTATTTTTGAACCCAGTCAATGGTCAAAAGATCCATCAACATGTCTTTACAAATCAAGATCTCATTTATATATTACAGAACAATCGTTAGTCTTCTATAATCAACATGGATATAGAAGAATATAAATGTCGAAGATAGTGTACTTTGAGCTTATAAACTTTATGTAGAATAAATGCTATAATAAATTGTTAAGAGTCACTTGTTAGTTGTTAGTCACTGACTACCATTAAACTTTCTAGACCCTACCTGCAACGAAAAAGTACAATGAAGTGCACAAAACATCGCCTCTCCAGAAGTTGGCGATCGGCTTGCTTGACTCGGATGACTGGAAGACCAAATAAAGAAGTATTTTAGATTCGTATTATTCAATATCGTATCCAAAACCCTATGCAATAAAAAGATAATACCTAAGATACAGATCGTGAAAGGATTCTCGCTGAAAACGAGCAATTTTACTCGAGATCAGCGAAATCATGGCGCCTTCGACCTCATCCCAGCATTTCGCGCGCTTTTGCGATTGATTTTCGCAAGGCGTTCCTTGCGTTGTAACCAATCTCTCGCGGTAATGAGGTCTCTTGACAATCATGGCGGCAAAGATTTCTCGTGTTCACAAGGTAAAATGTTTTAAAATGCCCTATAATTTGCCTTATTTAAGCGTTTCTGTGTATTACTAATGAACATAAATTTCAGGGCTATTATATCAAACAAATAAAGACCGTGTTTCATTTAACTGAACATGAGAGTTTTTCACTTTTGACTGTGAAAATCTCCTTGTAGAAGTTAAAATACAAAGGCCAATCTGAATCACTTACTTTGACATTTGAAATTTTCAAGCTTGTAATTACACAAAACGATTTGAACCGCAACAATTTCAACAGAATTTACCCGAGCTAATTTACAAGTCTCTTATTTTTTCCAGAAGTTCGTGCGTGTTACAAAAGATGACCTTGAAAAAGTCCTAGCTGACTGTAGAGAAATAAAAGTACTGATTCCCAAGGTTGGAATATGTATATTTTGCTTGTTATGACCCTGTATCATTGTTAAGCCCTAGTGTAGGGGGCACACAGACCCAAGGGAATTTGACATTTTTATTGATGGCAGATTCAAATTCCCCACCCCTACATGAGCCAGTGGTTAATCTGGTGTTGAGTAAGTTTTTAAACTGGTGTTGAGTCAGTTGTTAAACAGGTGTTGACCCACTGGTTTATAATCTGTTGTTGAGTCAGTAGCTAATCTCGTGTTGATTCAGTTGATATACAAAAATATACATACATGATTGAGACTCCCTCAACAGGGCTTTTCAGCTCAATTCACAAATCCTAACAAAATCATATCAATCAAACATAAATGGATTAAGAATCCCAACTGGCAAGGAGGCAAACCAGTTGGCTATATTACAAGCATGGCTGAGAAACTGAATTTGAACTAATCGAAATCGGAACAAATTCAGTCTCAGCTAGTGGCCAGAGCAGGAATCGAACCTGGGACACCTGAAAGACACCTTATAAATGTCAAAATCCATACTAATTTCACATTAACTTCTGAATTATCTTAGTCAATTCAATATCGTGACTGTGTCAACCCAGGGGATAGCCCTCAAGATCAAATTCCCATTCCACTATCTCCACTATCCTGATAGGCAATAGTTAACTTAGGCCCTGGAGACACAATATGCAATATTTCCTGCAATATTCAACACAATACAGTTGCACTGCTTGTCAGTGGCATAGTGATAGGGGAATGGGGGGGGGGGGGAGGGGCGGCAATTGCCCCCCTAAAATTTTGGACTTGAGCCTTTATCTGAAGGATATCAATGATATCACTTTAAAGTTTTACTTTTTGTCTCAAAATGTTCCCTTGGGAAACTAGGAAATTTGTACATTTTGGTGGGAACTGGACCTTGAAATTTAACCTTTCTATTGACTGCCCCTCCCCCTTTTGCTCAGGCCTTGCTACGCACCTGCTGCTTGTCCACTCCTTCAATGTTGCATGCAAAATAAGAAGTGTTTCAGAAGCAGAACTTGATTCAAAACCTATAACTGTTGCATGCAATATTGTAAGATTAACACAGTGTAACACTCTTGCATGCAATATTACAGAAAATGTTGCAGCAAAAACTACAATAAAAACCCCATTAAAAGAAAAGATTATTAAGAACTTCCAGGCTGAAAATTGAGCAATTAAGCAACCAATAGTATTAGATATACATTTTATAAACCATTTTGGCATGTCCCAAAAAACACAGGTTCTTTTATGCAAGTTTTCCCAGTATGGTGTCTTTTCTCTGCCTCCTTCCATCTTTCCCCTTCCATTCCAAAAGTGTGAATGTTTCTTTAGATTTTCATCCATTGAACAATATATTTTCCCAAACAACTCATCATTGATCTGTTTTCAAGTGCAGTACTGGAGTGTGAATGATATCAACTGCCTTTTACAATGCCCTCACATAGTTATTTTTAAGCAAGGATTACAAGCACTTTTTAGAGTACTTGAACAAAAAATTTCCATTCTTTTGTTGGATAAGGTAGCCATTTCTTATTGGGTCATTGATCTGAGTCCTGTCTCATATCTATAACACTGCAGCACACAAATTGTGAATGGTGACTGATGCTCAATGACTACTAAGTAAACCTTTCTTTTTATTTCCTAGTTACTTAACTCTGAAGTTCTAAGTGCATTGAACAGACTAGAGGCAAATAAGAAAGGTAGGCACATCATATTAAACTATCTAATTGTATTAACCTCATTATAGTTCCTGTAAGTACCTTCTTTAAATGTAGATACAGCAGATTTCATATGAGTGTGAAAACAGCCTAGGTCATAGATCAGTTGCATGATCCAGGAGTACAAAAGCGTACGTAACATAAGGAAAAAACTAGCAACTTCACAAAGTCACCAAATAATCATCAGAACATTAATCATTCATAAGATTTTATTATGAGCACAGCACAGTCATGGCAGGAATTCCAATTATTAATGTTTTTATAGACATCATTACACTGATACGGACATCGCACTGTTGGTGCTGCCCATTTCACACTCATACCAAAACTGCTTGAGATTGCCGAAATATATTGTAACATTACTGTTAGAAAGATAAGTTTCTACAATTTCTCCCATATATTATGCACGCTCTGATTGGTCGGACAACCATGTGTGATTAGAGTACACACACATAGATGGCGTCATCGAATCTTACGCACGCTCTGATTGGTTGGAATGTTTCGATAAATATTATATAAAACAGATAGATTCCATTTTTGCGTGCGTCTGTACTCTAATCGATGGACAGAAGACTCAAAATGTGGTGAGAACAACAGTCATGCCACTCGACTTCGTCTCGTGGCATACTTTTTTGTTCTCACCACATTTTGATGTAATCTGTGCATCGATTAGAGTATAGACGCACGGAAAATGGAATCTATTTGTTAAATAATTGCCCCATGTGGGTCCCCGAAACCTGTTGTCATGATGGTTTTGTTTGATGCATTGCATTTACTTCCTAAGAACTACAGCAACTTCACAGTGAAAATCGC
This sequence comes from Telmatactis stephensoni, assembly GCA_029948255.1. Classification (NCBI taxonomy): domain Eukaryota; kingdom Metazoa; phylum Cnidaria; class Anthozoa; order Actiniaria; family Isophelliidae; genus Telmatactis; species Telmatactis stephensoni. The sequence continues at coordinate 169,093 of JALIZF010001478.1, read as the reverse complement.
TATCTCAGGGCAGAGTTGGAGCACTTGAAGCAACAAAGTTTAAAAGAAAAAGAACAGTTAGACAGAAAATACAGCAATTTAGTTTGTGATTATGACAGGGGTAGGGAGGTAAGTCATTTAATAGACATTCAAGGGGCTAATGGTTCCTCCCATCTTCCCACCAGGGGGTGGGGGAGTGCTCAAGCTTCAGACTGATGAGAAAAGTGCAATTACCAGCTAATACCATCACCCCCCTCCCCCCCCAAAAAAAGGCTTTCTGACCATAATACAACCACAAAAATGTCTCTTAGTTTTTCCTAGTAATGAATGCAATATAGAAGTAGACAGCAAAGCTATACTTAATCCCCAAAAAGGTCTTGGTAAAATTTGAAATCAAAAACCATCCACACCCTAAAAAATACCAGATCCTAAAAATTCAAGCTGCCAAAAAGGGTGCTTTGCATTTCCCCACCACTCTTGCTGGAGTTCCCCTAGATTCCCTCCTTTCTTCTCCCTCTGAGTTAGTTTACATGTCAGAATTTATGCAGAGTACTGTTTATTTAACAATATTTCTTCTTTTTTTTGATAGGAAAAGTTTAATTTGAAGGTGAGTGAATTTCTCTTTCTTTCAATCTCCCTTGCAGCTGTGTTACGTCTTGTAATTAATAATCACCCAATGCTCCCTCAAGTAGGGTGAAAAGGCATTTTGGTTGCCAGGGAGACTGTATGGCAGTTTATATATGAAGTGTGAAAAAGAGCATACCATGCCGTGACTGTCAGTGGCATGTTGTCTATGAAAACATTTGAAATTCCTGCCGTAACCAATCGTGACATCAGCCTAGTCCCCAGGCATCCGGTCACTCTGTGACGTCATGTTTTGAAATGAGAGACGGGACATGACCATGACATGACCATGCCATTTTCACAGTCATTCAAAATGTGCCCTAATTAGTCAAGGTGTTACTGTTTTAGTAAAGTCATGAATAAAATGGTCAGAAGTAACACTATTTGTTTTGCTTGGTTTCAGTGTCAGCTTACAGATGCCAATCAAAAGCTTGCTGACCAATCAGATTTTTGTTCGTCCTTGGGTGCTACAGTCTGTACGTTGCTATGGAGAGTTTCTAGGCAACAGGAAGCAGTTTCCACTTTACTTGAAGGTGTAAGTTGGAATTTATGTATGTAAATGAATGAATGGATCTAGCCTCCTCCGCAGGCATCACTGTTCTTGGGTTTCCTGTGTAAAAGAGTGGCGATAGGGGAGAATGGGGAGAGAAGGGGAGAGAGCAGTGCTCTCTTTTCTCCATTTCTCGTGCTCAGTCTCCGCTCGGTCAAATATCCGTTACAAAGGAAGCCCAAGGAGGAAAAATAAGGAGTTGCCTGCAGAGGAGGCTAGAATGGATCTTTGTGGAAGCAAATAAGAAAGTAGTCAGTGAATCTTTCATCATGTGCAGATGTGACATGCTGTAAATCACAGGCTAATGAGAAAGTGAATGTGCAAATGAACAAATGAATGAAATAACAAATGCGCATTTGATAGAATAAACAAACCTTAACCAACAACTAAAAAGTACCAGAATCAATAGTGAGGGAATGAATGAATGATCGAAAGAATGAACGACAGAATTAATGGGTAAATGAATGAACAAAATAATTATTAAACGGATGGGTGAATGAGTGAATATATAGCGAATGAGTATAGGAATTTTATGACTTGAATTATTCTATTCATTTCTGCTCTAATAATTTTGCTTTAGAGTTTTCTTGCAGTTATTGTGTCAAGGATTAATTGCATGGCCAGTGACCTTCAATCGAAAAAAATTACACTAAGATATTTTGATTGCAAAATACAAAGAAATGTATGGAATGAATCCATGAGTTGAGTCGATGACGTCACTGACATCTAAAAAGAACGCTAAAAATGTAGTACTTCCCTTTTGAATACCAAAAAGATATTTTAACTGGTGATCAATAGACTCTTGAAGATTTATTTCACGAAGTTTCTGCTAAATAGAATTTCACCGGTTTTTGATCAGAGTAGCACTTTGATGACTCTATAAAAGTGTAAATGTATGTGAGTATGAGTGAAATAATGAATGAACGAATGACCAAATGAATAATTGAGTGGATAGATGAATGAATCTTGATAAATAAAGTCCAAAAACCAAATGTAATGAAATATGATGAATGATCAGCAGAATACACGCTATAAATCCTGAAACAAAACCTTTAAAGAATACCAAATGCAAACTATTGTTGTTTTATTATTCCTGCCTGTTCCTACAGTCCAAAGCAGAAGACCTCCTGCATGTTACACGTAAAACCATCATCAGTTATTTCGCAACATGTGGTGAAGATGATTCTGACATCAAACCAGAAGAGTTTGAATTCGTTCTTGCCTTATGTGGTATTATCACCAACATGGCAGCTTCTCCATGTGGGAGGGAGTTTCTGGTAAACCAAGAAAATGGTCGACTACTCATGGATACCTTTGTGACATCACTTGAGAACGTTCCCCTTAGACGCAATGTAAAAATGCGAAGTTTGATTCTAATGATGCTTTACAACATGAGGTGAGTCTGCTTTTGAAGGGTCTCTAACCAGCTGGCTGCACGATGAACGAGTATGGCCATTACACTAAAAACAATATTTATTATGTTACGATATTTTATTTTCGAGATATCTTTATCACAATAAAACAGAACTGATTTTCGGTGAAAAATTGCTGATTTGCGCAACAAAAACAAAAGCAAATGCGTCCGTTTTCCCGACGTTTTTGTAAGTCTCAATATGGCATTTTGATCGAGAAAAAAATATTTATAAGGTTTCAAGTAGGATGTTAGTTTTCCTGAATCTCGCGCGTAGGGTGCATGCAACCAGGCACTTTAACTTTCCTTCTTTCTCACAATTGTGATATCTCCACTTATTTTTCTTTTTGTTGACGAAAACGTCCAACCGGAACAGTTTTGTCAGGTTTACTATTTTATTTTTAGCCACTGGTTAATAAGGCTGCGTTGCTGGCGGTCAGCAACACAAGCTTGTGTTTGACGAGTAACTGCGTTTACTACATACTATATTTCAGCATCAACTTTCGAGGTCTGCAATTCCTAATATCCAAACCATCGCTGATTCCACTTCTTATTCACCTTGTGGAAGGTAAGTGTATTTGCATATCAAGTTAATAAACAGTAAGGTTGGCTTAGATACGTAATTTGAAAATGCATCTTTTTTGTTACGGTTAGACCTTCACCACTGACACTAAAACAACGTTTTTCTTTTGTCTAAAAAGCTGCAATCCGAAGGAAGAATATAAATATATTTTGATTAGTGTAACGTGGCCCTAGTTGGTTTGTGTGTAGGGTTTTAAATGCGATATATTGACGATGAATTGGACTCTCGTTGTCAAGGAACAAGTGTAACTCAGTTGGTTAGTGCGAGGCTTAAGAGGTCCGAGTCCGAGATGAAAAGAGGGGGAAGGGGTAAAGAGCGCACCGTCGGCTTTGTGGGAAACCAGCGTTCAGCTGAAGCAGGCTACCGACTTTAAATATAGTGCTTTACCAAGCTTTAAATATCCTTGGAGTAAAGATGGTCGGTTGGACTGCTGATGAAGGACGCACCGTCTAAAGATTTCTTTCGGGTGAAAGTTTATATTTTATTAACATTTTTCTTCCCTTTGCAATGTCTTTCATTGTGTGAGATCATGATATATTGTTCTATTCACAGAGGAGAATGACTTTGAACTTAGATTAAACTCAGCAAGGTAATGTATAGTTGAGATTGCTATAGATGAAACATTGAGGATAAAAAGTGAAAAAAGAAGAAAGGAAAGAAGGAGGGAAGGAAGGAAAAAAAGAATTTTAATTCATTTATTAAAATACATGAATGAAGGTGAGATGGGAAGGAAGTGTGAAAGAAAGACAACTAATGAAAATGAAAGAAAGAATGAATGAATGAATGAATGAATGAATGAATGAATGATTAAACAAATGAAAGTGAGAAAAAGCAATGGTGAATAATGGTGAATCTAATTTTAGCAATTGGTTTTCTAGGTTGTTACAGTCTATTGTAATGGAACCAGAATGCTTATCATTCAATAATCTAAAACAGGTATATGCGAGCATTTTTATAACATTATCATTCAAGGCGACTTACCGATTGATTTATATTATTGAAGGAATAATATTAATTAACCTCTCTATTTAGTTGTCCTTGGATAAACTTCAAAACTTGGCAAGTTCAACAAGAGGAGAGGTAAGTCGATCTAAAGCCCACCGCACACGTTGAGAAACTGCATGAGGAAACTGCCACGCGAGGCACTTAGCTCAGACGATTTCTCGCCGCAGACAATTGCATCTTTGGCCACGCGAGGCCAAAAATAGAGCAGGTAAAAGAGTACACGTGGCATTAGGCTTAAGTACACAACAGGAGGTTGCACACAACATTGTTTGCATGGTCTGCAACAAAGTATATCGCCTCGTGCGATTAGTCCCTTAGCAACTTTTCTTGTCAATAGAATCATGACATCGCGGTGAAACGACTGCGCATGCGCGGGGTTACGCGTGTTCGCGTCTTAATCACAGGAATCCCAAGCAATATTTTTATATTTTTTCTTTAGATTTCCCCATATAAACATATTTAACATAATAAACAAATTATCTATCTATATCATATCTTTGAGCTTAATTTTGAACATGGGAGAAAACAGAAGGCAGACAGTAGAATATACTATTTAGCCCTTAAATTCATTTTTTGGGATTAAATTTTGCTTCTGTGGCTTGAGTTTCATCATGTCAGTATGGAAAGCTGTGCGAAATTTAGTAGCTCTCAAAACATTCTTTTATCTCATCAAGAAAATTAAGTCTTGCAAAATATATCCCGGTATGAACAACAAAAGCCAATAAAATTGAGTTACTAATGTGGTCTTTTTTGTTCAGGTAAGCACAATGATACCAGGGGCGGATCCAGGGGGTGTCCATAGGTGCACCGGACACCCCATAGCTCCGTATTCACTTATTATTTTTTCTATTTGACGTCATCTCTCAAGAGGCCTATTTGGGACACCTCCTTTGCAAAATCCTGGATCCGCCCCTGGATACCATTCTAGATCATGTAGAAGTTGCCAGAATTTTCACGGTGCCTAATCCTGACCTAATCCCTTGTCGTTTTCGTTATTCTATATTCCAGGTACAGATAACGTTGCTAGAAATAATTGAAGATATACAGCATCACCCATCAAACTTGGTATAGCCAAAGCAATGGACTATTATACAAACTCTCATTGCTTTGTTCTTCCTCTATACCTTTCCCTAAACCTCTCTCGTTTCATCCTTCAGCATTGTTCGTTCCTTCAATCTTTCCTTCCCGCCTCGTGATCTTTTGGCCTTCCCTGTCTGCTGTTCAATCTACATCCTTTTTTTTCTTTCTTTCTGTACGTTGTGAGCTTCCTTGTTTAACATTGGTATAATTATGTACGTATATTCCCCTTAGTGCATAAAACAGACATTTTATATATGACCGGGTCACACGGTGCAACATTTTCTGCAACATCGCGCGCAACACAGTTGCACCGTGTGTCCACCCCTGCAATGTTGCGCGCAACACAGTTGCACCGTGTGTCCACCCCTGCAATGTTGCGCGCAACACAGTTGCACCATGTGTCCACCCCTACAATGTTGTGCGCAACACAGTTGCACCGTGTGTCCACCCCTTCAATGTTGCGCTTAACACAGTTGCACCGTGTGTCCAACCCTGCAATGTTGCGCGCAATGTTGCAGAAGAAGAAACTCGATCCTAACCCTGCAACTGTTGCGCGCTACATTACAGGGGTGGACACAAGGTGCAGGACTGTTGCGCGCGATGTTGCAGAGAATGTTGCATCGTGTGATCGGACCTTAAATTGTTCAACGTTATACATATGAGCCAGGATGCTTGTGGAAATATGCCGCCCACTCGCGAAAAGACTCTTACCTTCTGTACTTGTCAGTATATTTTAGATCGTTTATTTATATGCAAAAGCTATAATTGTTCAAGGCCTTGATCATTGAACAAGTTGTATATATTGGTGTATATGAATAAAAACGTTTTGAGATGTTTTAAACAAATTGAAGCATTCAGTTTTAACGCATGTTTTCTTTTTTACAGCGGCATCTTTCTCTCTTTTATTCCTTCTTTTAGACTAGGTGCATTTTCGAAAAATCAGACACCTGGAGGCATTTTGGGGTAGAAGCTGGTAACAACTATTCTAAACTTATTTTTCATGCTGAATGCGAATATGACAGTTACCAAGACGTATTCTGCAATCTTATACGTGTAAATGACGTATGTTGTGAATTGCTACAGTCATTTCATACTAACGGCTTTTTTGTGTAATTCCAAAAGTTCTCAAACTTAAATACAATGACCATAGCTGGAAAGAGCACATCAAAATCAGTAAAACTGTGAAGTTTGAAGGATATAAGTTGAAAAATCAAGGAGATACGAATTTTCAAAAAGCGAAATTTGTTGGTATCTCTTGCATAACAATAAGTGTTTTCATACAAATTTCGTTTTTTGAAAATTAGTATGAAATGACTGTAGCAATTCACAAAATACGTCATTTACACGTATAAGATTACAGAATACGTCTTGGTTACTGTCATATTCGGATTCAGCATGAAAAATTAGTTTAGAATAGTTATGTTACCAGCTTCTACCCTAAAATGCCTTCTGCACTTTTTGCGATCGACTTTTTCAGTTTTTGCGCCTAGTCTATTTCCTTTCTTTTGTCTTCCTTTGTGTGTGTGTGTTTATTTAATCGCCTGTTCACGGAGGCATAGCAGGTACTCAATATTTCCCATACACTCATAAATTTGTAACTGAAGCGGATCAGGGTGGCTGTAAATATTACGTAAGGCGTACAAAACCTTGGAGGTGTAATTCTAAAATGATCTGTCTACAGACAAGCAACGAAATCGTGCAGTGAATGATAAATTAGCTCCGTGCAACCTATCAATAATCAATCGAAACATTTCCGTGTCTTGTAGCTGCAACTGATGAGTTCTTCCGGCTTCCTTCCAGACAGCCATGATCCGCTAGTAGCAACCAGAGAAACGGCAGGAAACAGGAAGACATGGCCAAGACTGGTGGATATTTCTGACTTGAGAGACCAAACGTACAATCTCAATTCTGTAATCCACTAATGTTCAAAGTACCTGAGGCGCTACTTTTTGAACAAACGGTTCGCTACCAGACCGCCTATCAGGCTGATATCACGAATAGTCATGATTTGGTTTACAGTTTAATGCCATTTCTCAAATGAATCCCTAACAACTGTAGAAAAACAGGACTGCTTATGGAAAGTCAAAGTTCAAGAAAAACTTGAATTTAGTCGAAAAGTTGTCTTGAAAATATATCTTTTGAACAAGTCGAGAATGTCAAGAATTCCAATAGAGAGGGAATCAAATCGATAAGTATGTGAAATGTTATTTTGTTCCTAATATTAGAACATCTTACAAATGCTAATAAGTTTGTAAATTCGGGTATCGTACTTTTCAGTATTTTTTTTTCCAATTACATTTTTAAACTGGTCAGTGTAATTTAGTGGCTTGCATTTGAACATGGTCACTTGGTGAAATTATTTAAAATTCATCTCTAGCTGTCAACACGTACTCCTTATACTTGGTAAGCTGATCAAGTATTTTTAATATCACATAAAAAGGGTGAAAAACAAAAACAGGGAAAAGTGTTTTAAAATCTATGGGGCTCCTGAGTTGGATCTGTGACGTCATAGTTACTGGTTACCAGTTTTCCACTGAGTTTCAAGATGGTGGCTGAAGGAACGTGCAATCTTGGGTTGTAGTTTTTTTCAAGCCATAAATACACATAGCTGTTCATGATCCCACTAAACACCTTCACATGGTGAAGGCGAAGGAAGCAGAAGGCTTTACGAATGGCGATGTCGAGCAGCATGGTCATATAGCTCACGGAGAGTGGTATTTGAAAACTGGTTCTACGAGAAGCCAAGAATCATCGCGATTTCATAATGTCGATAATATACCTGGGCCAATGGATATTCTCACCTCTCTTACGTCTGGAGCGATAGCAGGTGCTCTTGCAAAAACTGCGATTGCTCCTCTAGATAGGACTAAAATCATATTTCAAAGTAAGTGAGAAAATATTAAGTATTTCTAGTTGTAGTAAGTAATTAATATGTTTATCTTTGGCTTACGTGCATGCCAAAAACGCACACCTGTATAATTCCAAAATCCCACCCACTGTTGGTGAATTAGAATAACAACTGTTTCTTCTTTATTACATCGTCGCTATAAATGTTTGTTTACCACTCGTCGAGAGATTCAAAATTTTATGCAAATTATTGAAGTATTGCGTTTACCTCACGCGAATGTAACTTAAGACTTTACTTCTTTGAAGGCCACGTGAATGAGTTTATTTTATGTAAAGATGTTTATTTTGGTATTTCAGCTTCTAATACAAGATTTACTATTAAGGTGAGTTGTATTTTGTTTTGCTTTAGAGGTTTTATTGTAGGAACTACACTTGTATTTTGTTTTGTATAATGTCAAAGGTTAACATGAGTCATCTTGATGGCTCCTAGGTTTAGTAGAACCGTGAAAAGAACTTGTACAAATTTCATGAAAAATCGAGAATGCTTATGCATGCCTTGAGATGTCTTAAACCATATGGTAGTTTTTTGAAATTCAAAGTAAAGTATATATATATTCTCTACTTTCACAAGGACCATAATGCCTTCTATTTTGGGGGGGAGTAGCTATTGCAATAGTGCTGTGCATTGGTTCTTAATATAGCTCACGTAAAACTTAACAAGTAGATTCCATTTTCCATGCATCTGATACTGTAATAGACATACAGATGACATCAAAATGTGGTGAGAACAAATATTAAATTACACCACTAGATAAAGTCAAGTGGCGTGACTTGTTCTCACCACATTCTTACGTCTTCTGTGCATCTGTTAGAGTACAGATCCTCAGAAAAATGGAATCTATTTATTAGTATTCACTGAAACCTTTCAACCAATCAGAGCTTTGTAATCTGTAATTCAACACATGGTTCTCAGCCAATCAGAGCATAATGTACCAATTTATTATTAATATATAAATGGTAATGGATGCATGACTCTGACAAACATTTTATGAAGCCAAGAAGACAGAGAAAAACAAGTTTTATTATGAAAACATTGCTTATTTTCAAAAAAGGTGGTCACTAAAAAACAAAATGCATACATCAGACTCAAGAAGATTTAAAATTTGGTTCATTTGTCTGAGTTGTGACATCACTGATGCTCACTCTGCTATTCAAATTAAACAAATTCTAATATAAATCTGTTTCATTTGAATTACATTAGCTACCACCCAAAATAGAAGGCATTATTAATAGTTATTGTGAAAGTAGGGAAAATTGGATATATACAAAGCTTTTAAATTGTTTCAGTCTTTGAATTAGAGCTGATACCAATTATATTGGGGAAAGTTCTAAAAGCATGTTGAATTCAGATTGCATGACTACTTATAAAACATCTGGAATGATCCATCCCAACTTTTTTTTCTGTTTACTCATGTACGTAATTCAAACTACAAGTAAAGATTCCCTTGGTTATTTTGGGCACACACTCATAGTCATTTTCAACTTGTGCTGGTTGTGAGTGAGAGTACTGCAAAAGTATTCATATTTTTCATTTTAGCACTGGCAAATAGTGAACAAGCAGTGAATAGGCATGTAGTGCCACCAATATTATTTGGTGCACATGGTTTTCTCCCTTTGTTTTGCCCTTTGTTGATTTTCTATGTGCATGGAGCTTTGCTATAAGTGTTAACAAAAATGTTAGCCAAAAATGAAGCTTTTTAGTTCTATTAAAAATTATCATCACTGGATCGTCATTATAAGATTTGTAAAATTATATCTATTTGTATGGTGAGACTACAGGGATTTGTAGCCATCATGATGTGAGTGTAATTAATCACTTTTAATATTTATTTCTGTTTTTGTTATTAGGGTGTTGTCAAAGTCTTGTCTGAAACATACAGGACTAATGGGTTTACAGGGTTATTTCGAGGCAACAGTGCCACAATGGCAAGGGTTATACCCTATGCCTCAATACAGTTTGCTTCCCATGAACAATATAAGAAAATTTTGAGAAAAGATAAAGAAAAAAAGTAAGTCTTATAATATGGGTGGTTCTAGTTATTCAGATAATTAAAATCCTGATGGTCCAAGGGTGAGGGTAGAAAGCAACAAATAATATATGTTACATTATAAATGCACATGGCGGGTGTCTAATCTTAACAGTGAATGGAAGGGATTATAGAGTCGTTTTCGTATGAGTGGGAAACTTACCGCGCCGTACCGTGACCATGTCAGTGCCGTAATGTCTATAAAAACATTCGAAATTCATGCCGTAACCGTATCGTAGATCGTAACCGTACAGTGTTCCCACTCATACGAAAACGACTCTAATGCATGCTCAACAGGAAAAGTTGAGGTGGTTGGCTGAGGTTTCCTTCCTTTCCTCCTAAGGACACTGCACTGTGAATTACCCTCCTCACAGGGTAATTCAGAAGTCACTCTTTTGCCAAAATGAATTATTGGTTAGTTGTCTCATATGACTGCAGTGGCCTGAGTGCCCAAGGCAGCTTCTTTGCCTGGTCCAAACTGAATTGATATGGCACTGTTTCTCAGAACTATCTCTTTAAGAATGTATAAGCTACAATCATTGCCAGTATTGTTGGCACGATATGGTCGCTATGCGCGCGAAAAGTAGATGGTGATGAGATTGGCTCCCCCCGTGCCCCCTTTACAATGTTGCTGTGAAAATCCCGACACCTACGGCTCGGCAATCAGGTCGAAATACCTTTTATCTAGCAGCAACATTGTACAGGGGGGAGGGGGGTCCAATGCCACGGTCACAAAGTGTACAATTGTAGAAATATCCGTTGAATGCACATCGTGCCAACTCAAGGATTGTAGTTCAAATAGAAAGAGCTCACACTACATGTGTAGAAACAGAAAATAGCAGTGACGTGTACACTGGGTTTCATGGGTCTTAAAATGCGATGGTGATTGTAAATAAACCCCATAGAGGAGGGGGAGTAGTGGCTGTTGACAAGTGGATTAATCTCTTATAAATTTGTATTAATTCCAACAGAGTGCTGCCTCCAGTACGACGCTTCATTGCAGGATCTCTTGCAGGAATAACTGCAGCACTGTTAACATATCCACTTGATATGGTTCGTGCAAGATTAGCAATTACACAGAAAAAGAAGTAAGTTAATATTTATATATTTTAGTATGGCAAAGAAGTGATCTAAAGAGTCTTTTTAGATGGCAGCACTAATATCTGCCATTTTCAGTCTCACATGTTGTAAGGCCATTCTCCAGTCCTCACTGAAAGCACTCATAGTGAGCTAACAAGAGCTCACTGGGAATAGAACCTATTCAAAACTTCGCTACAAGTAAAAATGATTCACTGCGAATGCTTTCTGCAATGAGTGGAGAATGGCCATTGGTATTGTGATTGGGTAAATGGTAACACATATCCAATGAAACATTGGACTAGGAAGAAGACAGCACATTTTTTTTACAGTCATTAAAAAAAGCTCTAAGATGGTAAAGGCTGCACTGCATTCCAGTTATCAGACTTGTTCTATTCCTTTTAACAGTAGATAAATAAGAATCATTATACTTGATCTTCAGGATATGAGACTTTTGTGGATTATCTCGTATAAATAAATAAATTGTAGTAATTCTAATGAAAACAGTGAACACTGGAGCACATCAACATATCGTCTATTGAGTTTTGGAGGCATGCACACATGTTCTAATAGACCTTTTTCGAGTTTGTTGATACCACTGTAAAACTGGACAACAGACGCACTGGCACAGGGTTAGCCTCGAGTCAAGGTAAATTATTCAAAAATACCAGCAAGAAAGCAAAACATTTTGACTAAGAACAATACAGAAATCAATTTTAATCCCATGGGTCTTTCATGAAAAGGAGGCTAATCCTGCATAAATGTGCCTTTTGTCAAGAAGCTCAGCAGACTCTAGCAAATGGAAACTGGACTATTGGTAACCAATCAGAGTGTGTATTATATTGTAGCTTTATTGCTTATTGCATATAAATAAATAAATTGTAGTGTGTGTTATGTTGTAGCTTTCACAGGAAAAAAATGTCAAATCCCAGCTTGGAGCAAACACAGGGCTTCTCTGGGTCTAACCAGGGAATCCCTAGGAATCTGTTCTATTTTTACAAGTTTGGGTATTACAGATTTCCCAAGTGAATTAGAACAGATTCCCAGTTTAGATCCAGGGAAACTCTAAGTTGGGAATTGACATTTTTTTCCTCACTTCTCTAAAGATCTAGACCTGCTATGTTTTTAATTAGTATATTTGTGCCCAATTGCTAATCCTCCCATCTAATTCAAAAATATTCCATTTGAACTTTCAATAACTTTTTAGGTCAGTTTTCGCTTTTATTTATTAATATTCCATTTCTTTATAGATACACTGGTCTTATAAATGCTTTTATTAGAATTTATGAAGAGGAAGGTATACGAACATTCTATCGAGGCTACGTCCCTACATTGATTGGAATTATACCGTACGCTGGCATCAGTTTCTTCACTTATGAAACCTGCAAAAAATTATATAGTGATTTCTTTCATCAAGATAAAATTACACCTCTCCATAGACTTGCTTTTGGGGCATGTGCTGGTCTGTTTGGTCAATCAACTACATATCCCCTGGACATAATCAGACGGCGAATGCAGGCAGATGGGATGTATGGAGAGCGAAAGAAGGAATATGCTCATATATGGACCACAGCCAAATATGTTTACAAAACCGAAGGCTTGAAGAAAGGGTTATACAAGGGATTAAGCATGAACTGGGTCAAGGGACCAATTGCTGTTGGAATAAGTTTCACAGTGTTTGACTTAATGCAGGCGTTTTTTGATCGACATCTTTTGGAGAAAACATAAGTATGAGTCAAATGGTTCTAGGATAATTATAAACAATGCCTTTGCCTTTGACAATTCCAGTGCACCCTCGTCAAAGTTGTCACCATACGCAACTTGATGTTGATGAACTATTTTATACCCGTTATATTGATAATTAAAATTTTTTATAGAAAAGTTGTCAAATAACTGATAACGTGCTGTTTGATTGGTCAAAGGACGTGCTCTATAAGACCACAATGCACGTGCGCGTGCACGCAAGTAAATAAAAGAAGAAAAATCACAAAAATAAGTAGAAAATTGGCAGTAGTTCTTTGTTGAGTATGAAACCTCGATGGAATTATAAGAAGACCGGAGGTGCACAACGTGGCTCAACGATTCTCAACACCACACCTAACGCTTCTTTAAAACATCATATTTTTACCGTCTCCGAGAGCTTCGGCACTCAAAGTACACTGCCCCGTTTTCTGTTTACTCGGCGCGTTTCAGGTGGTGCAGCCGGCCATGCAAGTCATGAAATGAAGTTTTTTGTTGTTGTTGTTTTTTTGACTATCACAAAATCCAGACAGGAATCCTTGACCGTGGGTGCGCATGGGTTGGTGTGCCCAACTAACCCCTATTAATACTGACAGGTCTCTGTAGCGCATGCTCAACCGAGGAGCGTCGGGATCCCGCCGAGTGAACGAGTAACGAGCGTCCTGTTCTTTTACAAAATATTCTGATAATCACCTGTAAAATAGTCTGTAGACCATCCCTACTTTTCCTCTAGGTTCAGATTCACCGTTAAATTTTGTAAGACATCCTGCTTGAAGTAAGGTGGTTATACTTTTGAGCTCCACTGAAACGAGTTGAATTTTTTCTAAAAACAGTTTTCTAGGTTATACGCGGTTTTGATCTGTGCGGGAGGGAGCTTGTGTCTCGTCTCATCACTCTTGTGGCTATGTAATGGAGTTCTATTCGTGTTATATCGGGGGTTTATTCATTAACGCAGGAATGGAAATCTATAGTACTGTCTAAAAAGATTACCTGCATTCCAGTTACTAACGTTTAGAGCCCTTTGTCATCAGTGCTTTAAAGACAAAGCATTCACACCAACAACACAGAGCAACCTCTTCAAAAGGGACAGCAAAGGACCAAAGAAAAGCGTGACCCGTACGGCCCTGCTCGCGCGCTCTTAATAAACCTTTGGAAGAAGTCACGTGATAAAAAACTGTCCGGCCCTGCTCGTTACCGCGCGCTGCAATTTTATTTGTATTATACAGCTTTTAGCACTTTTCAAAACAAAAATCAGGTCATATAATAAAATGCTTATTGACTGTCGGGCCGGACATTAGTAGATCAGTAGATCATGTACGGAGTCCGTTTTATATAGATTTCGTTAACAAATGTGTAGATATGTGTCCAGTTTTGAGTGGTGTCACTATTTTGAAGATATCTGTAAGAAGAGGATCTACTATACTTTTAAACTAATTTTAAACGCTTCTGGCAGTTGTTTTACGAAAAACGTAAACATTCCGTTGCGTTCTAGCCGTTCGTGATCATTACTATATACGATAATTCCGTATAGTTCCAACTCTCCACGTGGAAAGTGAATCGAAACTATGATAAACAATTACTTTGAAACTGATCGTGTATCCGTTGAATCGAAAGGAAAGAAATTTTCTCAATATTTCCATGCCCAAATTTATTTTTCGAATCAGGCATATCTCGATCTCGAAAACTGATCACGTGACAGCTGGGGTTGGTGCGCGCACTTTATGCATTCATGATAACAAGTATATAATAGTCAATAGAAGATGCAGTTTTACGTGAATACTGGCACACCTGACTCACCACGTACAGACTGGTTATGACCCGTGTCGTGCGTAGTCTTAATTTCGCGAATTCTGGTCTTTAATTTCAATGATATAAAATTTTGAAGCTACAAAACGTCCCTCGATGTTATAATGGCCCAGGACGAGAATAAACCCACAAGTATTTTCACATGCAAAATTTTGTCCTGCCTTTGTGAGTTCCTACGTGTTACGGACAATTTTTTCCATAATATATTTCAGAGAACTTGGACTTTCCAAATCTTATGCGGGATATCTCCAAGGTGCATCGCCACTTGCCAATGCAGTTGGCGGTGTAATTTTTGGGTATAGAGTGGTTTTCGTATGAGTGGGAAACTGACTGTACCAGTTACGGTCAATGCATGGTAAGGTTACGGCAGGATTTTCGAATGTTTTTGTCGACATTACGGTACTGACACGGTCACGGTACGGTACGGTCAGTTTCCCACTCATACGAAAACCGCTCTATTGCAGACAGGGCAGACGTACGTAAAACGATTTTCACTTGTTCTCATCTGGCGTTCACCGTTACGCCACTTCTCATAACCGAATTCCGCAACCAAGACTGCGTTACTGTAGAAGCAGATTAAACGAAGTAGAAAATTCCGGAGTCTCAAGTCTTGAATCGAGATATAGAACATTGGGTATTGAGAAAGTAAAACCGCATCCAACGCGTTCTTAGCCAATCAGCATGAAGTAAGAGACCATAAGTATTATGGTGTCTTACATGACGTTGAACTTGAGCGCAAGAGCAGGAAACAAAACCAAGCAGCAAAACACTTTCCTGAATTGTAAACATGCTCATAAAAAGATGCAATTGATATCGGCAAATTGTCAAACGTTCAGCCGATTAAACGGAATGAAAGTTTGCTGACAATTCAAAGAGCCACACGAGAAGAAAAAGATAGCTTGCAAGACGAAAAGAGAGACATGAAAAGGCTTTTTATTCAAATTCTTATTATCACAATCATTGGAGATTTTCTCGGGGGAGCTACTCTCAACCTCGGCGACGCCCTGTTTTTATCGGTTCTCGATAATAAAGAGCAATACGGGAAAATTCGGTTTTGGGGCAACATTGGCCAAATGGTAATGATCCCTTTAGTCGCTGTAGTGACACATTTTACTAAGGTCACAGTCTGTGGAATTCCTCAATACGATTATAAAATCTCTCTATATTATGACTGGAACACTGGCTTGCTCTTGTCTGGTTGGCATTATCAAAGTCCAGTTCCCTTCTTCAAAGCAGAGGGACCAAACAAAGCAAGACGAGAAAGAGGGTCTCCTCAAATATCTTATTTCGCCAGTAGGAATGTGGAGCCTTTTAATCAATGCCTACTTCTATGGGTTTTTCTTGGAAGTGTATCTGAGCTTTCTGTTTTGGACAATGATTGACTTGAATCCCTCACAAGCCAACTTTGCCGTGGCCGTTTCTAATTTTTGTAGAAATACTACAGCATTGATAGTGTATTTCTTTTCTCCAAAAGTTTTGGAAAAGATTGGCTGCAGGAATGCGTTAAATGTTGCATGTGTGTGTTTTGCGTTGACGTTTGTCATTGCAGCCTTCATGCGAACTCCTTGGCTGGCTATTGTACTGGAAGTGTTTGGTTCTATTGCGTATGCATTATCAATGTCAGCTTGTGTGGCTTACATTGGAGAAGTTGCACATGAGTCATTGGCCGTCACTGCACAAGGTATTATAAATAAATTAACAATAAAAAATGTTCTCGATTCTGATTGGCTGAGAGCAGTGATGTTAATCGCTAACACGGCAGGAAAAAGTAATTTGCACTACAGTAATCGCCCTACGGGCTCGTACAATTTTGATAATTTTTGAAAAACACACTCGTGCAAATTAATTCCAAATTGAACTCGAAACCGTATGATTACCTATACAAATACTTGTTCAGATTTGATGTTTTACAACTAGTCATGCTGAATACGAATGTACACATTCACCTTCGTTTTTCATCTGCTTACTTGTCAAAACCAGAGCAGGGAAGCTTTCCTCAATCATTCTCCAAGGAAAGGTAGAAGGCAGAAGGCCACGTGGACGATCAAGAAGAAGGTGGACTAAAGATATTAAAGAGTGGAGTGGAAGATCCCTAACGGAGTGTAGTAGGATGGCAAACAACAGAGAAAAATGGAGAAAGATGACTAAACTTTGGATCTCCGACCCTCATTCCTGAGGATGGAAAACGACGATGACGACTTGTCAAAACAGAAAAAATATTCAAGCTAAGGTGCGGTGCTGACGAGCAACAAAAATCGTGCAACTTGTCGCGCATCATTGTTGCGTTGTAAGTTGTTCGTATTACCGCCCCGCGCGCAACTTCTCACGCAACAAATATCGATGTTGCAGGTTGCGGCTATTCGTTGCAAAAGAAGAAAGTGGTCCTACTTTGTTCAACAAATTTTCGCAACTTGCAACACTGATTTTTGTTGCATGACAAGTTGCACGCAGGGCGCTAATACGAGCAACATCGCTCTACAACTTGGAACAAACAATGTTGCGCGACAAGTTGCATGATTTTGTTGCTCGTATTACTGCACCTTAAAGGCTTTGTTACAAAGTGCAATTTTGCGAGACAACCCAAATTGTTTTGCAAAGCCATTGCAAGGCGATTTAGGTTTTTATACCTCATAGAATTAGAACAGAAAAATACAGGGAAAAGAATAGGGTGGATCTCTTGATTAGAAATCAGGTATCATCCCCTTCTGTCAGTGGAGTCACCTTGGCTACATGTATGCTCTTGAGCATGTCTCACCTTTAGCAGTCTTTCAGTTACCCTGGGTACCAGAGGCCCGAGACAGATTGGGGAGGAGAAAGAGAGGGGGAGGGGGCCTCGAGTAAAAAATATCTTTAGTTTTCACAGTTTCATTACTGATATTATTTTTGTAGGTCTTCTCCATTTCATGTATACAGGCATAGGTCCAGCCACCAGAACAGTATCAACAAGAGCCATCATGGACTACATGGGGCCAACTTACACATACATCACCTTCGCCACTTTGAGCATCATTCTTTTGATTTTTTCACTGCTAGTACAAATGTATATGAAGTTTGAAATACATAAAGGCCAATATCAGCAATTAATGCCCCAGGAAGAAATAAGTCTAAAAGAGATACCCTAATTAGCACTGAGTATTACTGTAGCTTCTAGAGTGGTTTTCATCAACCCTTGAAACAAAGTGTATAGTACTGATAGTATTAGTTAAAGTGTAATAGTTGACAACAAAAGAATACAATAGAATCAGGTCAGGTTGGTGCCTGCTACTGGTAACATGTAACTCAGTACTACCTGCCACATGGACAGGTTGTCGGCATCTAAACCGGCTCCCCCACCAGCTTCTTTGTTGGTGAGGAGGGTGGCATGACACCCAGCAGGACTAAAAATAAGACCTTTCAAAGGGCGGATGAGCTCAACTGAGCCAACGGCCATCATGCACATATTTTTGAGTTATGTTTTGTTGTTTTTTAATAGCTGTGGTTGTAATATGATTTTGTTTAAAGTTATTGTAAAATGTTGATTAGTATCGTGGTATGGACTGTGTAGCGGCAGCCAAAGGCACCAACCTAAGCTCTCGTCTACCTCGGTTTGTTTTGTATTGTAAAGCGCTTAGAGCAGATCTGGATAGGTGCTGTATAAATGTTGTATCATTATCATTAATACACTAAAGTAGGTTTCACGGGTTAATGAAAACCATGAAATGGAATGGAATGTTTGACCTCATTGCCATTGTAGAAGGGTTGATTGCAAAAATTTATTTTAAAATCAAAACACACTCATATACATGTAATTAGTTAATCATTAACCCTAAATCCTTACAAGTCCCAACGCCTCTAAATCTCTATCAAATGGGTCTACTGATTGTGTAAGTTGTTTATTTTGTCATATAATTAATGTGGGTATGTGTTTATCTCACAATTTCTATTTTTATACTTACAAAAACTATATTATTCTAAACTATATTTCTACCTTTTCATGCAAAAGTGAGTGGTAGTGAAGTGAAGAATTTCATTGTATAGACCAATTTCAGGTGATGTCATAGCAGCTCCATTTGGAGGACAAAACAAAATCATTTCAATCTCCTGAGAATTGAAATCTATTGTTTTGTCCTCTAAACTGAGCTGCATTCTGAGGTGCTGCAAGTGGTCTATAGACTGCAATCAGTCCCAATTTTCCTTCCAGATTCCATAAACAGGTGTTTTAGAATACACTTGTCCATATATTCTAATACATCTTTTATTATCTGGAGAGAAAAGGGACTGCTCACAGTCTTGATTCATTTTAAGGTACAGACTGTGCAGTCACAGATGAATAACATTACATTTGCCTCTTGCTATTGTATATATTATTGTAACATATAATTATGCAATTCAGCTAGCAAGACTATCTTTGGTAGCTGCAATGTAATTTTGTTTAATAAAGTTCTATTTCTAAAGTTCTATTTCTTGCTAACCTTTTATAAAATAGCACTCATTGCCCATAGAGGCAAAGAAATCCCCTACAAGTGGACAGTCAGTTTGGTTAAACTGTGATTGCAAGATTTCCATTTCATCAATGCCAAGTTCCTATGTTAGAATCAAGAATCTTTGGTTTCATATTTTATAGGATTCAGATAATTATACAGTAAACACAATGATGAGATAGTTCCAAGCAGTCCAACAACAACCTGACTCAACTTTCCACTCCACAAGAATCCTCCAGGAAGCCAATGTATGGCATTACAAGCATCTGCAACACTTCCAATCAATGTTACAACAAGCTGCCTTTGCCTTGCATGATGCAATAGCCTTTGTGAAGAATGAACTGCTTGAAGTTCTTCTGAATGTTCATCAAGATCTTTATTTCTCAGAATTCTCAAATGCCACAAGCTTTGAATGATGGAGATACATAGATTTCCCAGCCAAAGGAGAATTCCAAGAGTCCACAACTTGTCTGAAGTTCCAGTGAGGATTTTTCCATCTCGAGCCCAAGCAAGATGTTCAGTGGGATAATATGCTTGACCAAATAAATTATTTATCAAGGTTGTTACTCTTATGAATAAATCTTCTTCCTGTAAAGGAATGGATGAATAACCATGGTAACGTTTACTGTCTGGTGTAAATTTCTGTTTGGATGATGATAATGATGATGATGATGATGATGGTGATGATATATGGCTCCCATATATCACCATGTTGGAAAAACATTGACTCTTCAAAAGATAGAAGTTGAGACCAAAATGAACTTTGAGAAATGTGTTGATTATATGATTTTAAAGATCAAGCATATTGTATGGTGGATGTTTAAAATAGCGTACGAGACAAATTCTTGGTATTCCAAACACAATTATGTAGCAAATTTATAGATAAAACATGAAAATCCATATATTATTAGGGGTACCCTGAGTGGCTGTTTTGGTCTCAGCTTCTAGGTTCAATGATTTTGAAAGGGTCAATGTTGGTGCAAATACAGTAGGCATATAACTGATGTGTCAGATTGTTGTACCTTTTGGGTGTGAAAAACACATGGTTTAGTATGTTTTAGCATACTCCCAGTTGGCCAGTTACTTTTATACTTTTGTTTTTATTGGTACATGTACCTTACCTAGAGGTCAAAATGAAATTCCCCAAGGACCATCAGAACTGTCTTAAATATATAAGAGCAACAAATCTGTTCTGATTTTTGAACAAGGCCCCCCCCCCTCCCCACCAGCCCCAGCCTCTTAATGGCTGGCTAATTGAACAGTAAACTTACTTACATTTTCCCGTTGATTTTGAAGATAATAGAACTCATTGGATTAATGTAAAACTAAAGCAGAGATGACTACCCATCTAGCCCGATGCTTTAATTTGCAGGGACTGTGGAGTACACTTAAGGCCATTCTCTAGTTCTCACTGAAAGCACTTGCAGCGGGCTAACAAGTACCCATTGGGAATAATATCCATAATATCTATTTGTCAAAATTTCTCTGTGAGTAAAAATGACTGCTGCGAGTGATTTCTGCGATGAGTGGAGAATCTACTTAAAAAGTGGTGGGGCTATATAATAGACTAATATGGGAAAAAGTGGTGGGGCTAAAATTGGAAAATATAAGAGACTAGTATGGGAAAAGGGAAAAAGTGGTGGGGCTATAGCACCACCACCCCTCCCCCTCCGCGGTCCCTGCTTTGTCACATTCTTTGAGCAACATTCTTCATGGCGCGACAAAGCATGCAAAGTTGAATGAAAGTTTGTACAAACAATTAACAGTTACCTTCACTTTTATGATAGAAAAAACATTAATATATATTGTCAGATAAAATTCTTACCTTAGAACCAAGACCAAATCGTTTACAATATAAAAACATCGAGAGATCGTCAAACAATCGTAAAACTGTTCGACATTCATTCAAATGCGAAGAAAATATCGTCAGGCTTTGGGCTAAAGCGTTGTATTTGGAGTTCTTCAGTACTCCCCCGAGAAAGCAACATGAGTAGGATGCCAAACGTATGATTTTATCTCGGCCTCGGTACCTCTCTAGCATATCAGCAAGACCTCTTGCAGTCGCCTCCATTTTGCTGTCTTTTGCATCCAAAAACAATTAGCACAGGAAGCCCGCAAATCGAAATATATCACAGGGAACCCGCACGAAATACAAAATCAAATTATTTTATTAATTTATTAAAAATTGATTCCTCGAGGTGGCACAGAATTTCATCTTAACAGGGAAAGATAATTTATTGTCCACATAATCCGTGCTAGAAACTAATACTTTAAGGCCTTAGAATAATTTGGAAATAAAATAAAATAAAAAAATCGGAGGAGTCGAGTACCAAGGGTCGAGTACGAGTACCGTCGAAACCAGGACGCGACGGATTCTTGGATTGCGTGGAAACTTGTCAAACGACAAGTCACGTGACGGATTTTGCTCGCAAAGCATTACTCCAGACTTGTGAAAAATCTCTACAGCATTCGTGAATGCCAAGGTCACTCTTTCTAACTGGAGACGGGTAGGATAGAACAGCAACTTCGAATTTGACGACCTACAAGGAAGAGTATAGTTGGTCGTAGAGAATGCCGTGTTTATTAAGTGAAGGTAGGAAGCATTGGTGTATTTTATTTTGCGCCATTAGCATATTAAGTCGCTGTTGAAGCCCGGTGTTCGTTCACCGTTCGAACCACGACGACCCCAGTCGAAAAGAGCAAATAAACGTGGATTGAGATCACTCCTTATTCTAAATAGGCTAACAGAAAAACTCTCGTTTAATGGTGATAGTTTCTTGAAGAGCCTTGAACTAAAGAGATCGCTTTCGCTTCTGTGTTGCCGGAAATTCAACCTCATTAACATTCAAGAGAGGATTTATTCAAATTATCATCGCAATATTAAGACTTTTTGACGCACTGGCGATAGATGTTTTGACATTTATACATTGTAAAATCATGTTTTCTATAATTCTAAAAGACAAGAATCAATTTATTCGCTAATTGTGATTACAGTGACGATCTTAATGAATCATGGTTGATTTATGAAACAGTTCGAAATGTTAGAATTTTGAAAACTTATTTCCGCTCATATAACTCTTCGTAAACAATTCGCGTTAAAAGTATTCCTTTTTTTCTTATCAATACTTATTATCGGAGAATCTAGAGTACTCTATTTCAAATATTATGAATATATTTAAAGTGTTTTAATATTTTTAAAGTCTTCTAATAGGGTTTCTGAAGCGTGAGGATTTTTTTAGTTCCGGTTGTGGAAGCCATTTAAATGCACATACCTGTCATTCTGGAGTGACACCTGTTTTCGAGAGCTCGATTCATTTCACGTCTTTTGTTATTTTTGTCGTGTTACCTCACAACAGTGATCACTTCCCAAAGACCAAACACGGGTAAATTTCTCCGTTCGCGATCTCACTAGAATTTGTCACCTTTAAAGTTAACGTTAGTACAGCTGAACAAAGAAAATATGGTCAAAATCCGAGAGAAACTGGAGGAGTTAGATCTGCTGCAGACATTTTTGTACGAGCTGGAAAATTTAATAAGTTTCGCTTAAGTTAGTTGACCCAGTCAGTTACTTCAAATTTCGGGGTTTTTTTTCTTCTTCTTCTTCTTCTTTTTTCTTTCCCAAGCATGCCAGGCAACCAATCTTGATCAAGATTATGTAAATTTGAAAAAAAGTGTTTCAATGCTTTACATGTAAATGCTATGTTATTCATAATTAAATTACAACGGACCGTTTCATCGAACTTGATAAAACGGATGAAGAAAGCTAAATCAATAAAAAGATTTGAAAAAAACTTACTAGTAGATGAATCAAAAACAAAAGCCTTGAAAAACGATTTTCTTGGTCAGCTAGTTGCGAGCAAAGATTGCCCTATAAATTGCTTATTCAATCATTGAAAACTCGATCCCTTCCATAACGACCAATCATTGGCAAGCTACTTCAATTTAAACTCAATTGTGAAAATTGACATTATATTTCATGGAGAGTTTGAATATTCAGGGAAAAAATCTTTATTTAAAAATCATGCGTAAAAACTGTAAATGTCAATTTTCGGAGTTTTCTTGAGACACCAACTGTGACGACGTTAATTTGGGGTAGTTTTTACCACCTGCGCTACTCGTGCACGGAAGCGTATTACTCTTAAGCTATATATTTGCATTTGATCCTAAGCTGATGTTACACAAACCAATTTGCGACGTTTTTCTGGTTTTTCAGAACGACGGAACGACTCAGTGATGAACTGAAATACAAAACAGCCAAAACAGTCAGCGTATGTTGCTTCCGCTTCTGCTTCCGTTGTTCGTAAAACCAGGCTTTAGGATCGCCCACATTGATCCAGATTAATTTGAAAACACATCTTTTTTGCTATGCATGGTTAAGCCTCTTGTCCACACTAAAAAGGCATTTTTTCTTGCATCGTCCAAGGAGCGAAAACGGAGTAAAAGATGCATTTTAAAATTTCAAGGGTAAAACTTTATCCGGATTAATCTTCACGGCTTGAAATTGATGACAATTGGTTAAAAGCACGTCACTGATGCGAGTGATCAGAGCCCAATTATATATAGCCCCCACCCACCCCTACTTTCTGTGCTACCTTGTCAAATGTTCTGTTTAAAAACTGTTTGACTGAGTTGTCTACTTTATTTTCAAATGCCAGCCCCCCCCTTTTCAAGGTGCTCTGCGATCCCTGTGCGCGTGGAGTCGTTTTTCTGGTTCACCCAATTAGCTGGTCGGGACCATAGAGTTCATAGATTCTGTTTAATTTATGTTTGCTTGTTTCCAGTTCCTGTCATCAAAGCGCATCCTAAATCATGTTCAGTCCAACTTGGTAAAGATTGTAAGCTTTTCTG
Organism: Telmatactis stephensoni; assembly: GCA_029948255.1. NCBI lineage: Eukaryota > Metazoa > Cnidaria > Anthozoa > Actiniaria > Isophelliidae > Telmatactis > Telmatactis stephensoni. Next base: position 144,996 of record JALIZF010001478.1, on the reverse strand, counting down.
TCATGCAGTAGGAAAGAACCTTAGATATCGATGGTATAAAAGATCTAATGCATTAGAGGGAGAGGTAAGCGTTGAGTAATAAATACATTGCTAAACATTTCTTTTTTTAGAATGCTTATTATTTTTGTATTCATGTTTTTTTGGGTGCTGTATAGACCCCTTACATTAGACGTCACAATGCTATGACGTCACAATGCTATGACGTTACAATGCTATGACGTCACAATGCTATGACGTCACAATGCTATGACGTCACAATGCTATGACGTCGCTAGTGTGAACCAGGCTGAAAGTTGAAGTTACAAGAAACGATTTGCAAAGACGATTTTTCGCACAACGCTGAGTCAAATTCGTAATTTTGCGTTGTAAGTTGGTTTCAAACAGCAACATTACAATGTGTTAACGAAGCTAAAATTGCGCTAAAAATCGTTATAGACAAGGCGCATTTTCGAGAAATCAGATACCTGAAGGCATTTTGGGGTAGAGGCTGGTAACATAACTATTCTAAACCGATTTTTCATGCTGAATGCGAATATGACTGTTACCAAGACGTATTCTGCAATCTTATGCGTATAAGACGTGTTTTGTGAATTGCTACAGTCATTTCATACTAACGGCTTTTTCATGTAATTCCAAAAGTTCCCAAACTTAAAAACAATTACCATGGCTGGAAAGAGCATATCAAAATCAGTAAAACTGTGATGTTTGATGGATATCAGTTGAAAACTCAAGGAGATACGAATTTTCAAAAATCGAATTTGTTTGTATCTCTTGCATAACTGTAAGTGTTTTCATACAAAATTTCGTTTTTTGAAAATTCGTATCTCCTTGATTTTTTAACTGATATCCTTCAAACTTCACAGTTTTACTGATTTTGGTATGCTCTTTCCAGCTATGGTAATTGTTTTTAAGTTTGGGAACTTTTGAAATTACATGAAAAAGCCGTTAGTATAAAATGACTGTAGAAATTCACAAATACGTCATTTACACGTATAAGATTGCAGAATATGTCTTGGTAACAGCCATATTTGGATTCAGCATGAAAATTTAGTTTTGAATAGTTATGTTACCAGCCTCTACCCCAAAATGCCTTCTGCACTTTTTGCGATCGACTTTTTCAATTTTGCGCCTTGTCTATTATGTTTTGTATGTTCCACGGCATAAACTTAACGACCAAGACCGTTGCGCGAAAAATCGTCGTTGCATGCAAATCGTCTCGTTGGTAACATCAGTTTAGAGCCAATTTCGTATGACTGGGAAAACGACACAGTCACCGCACGGTATGGTTACGGAAGGAATTTCGAATGTTTTTATAGACATTACGGCACTGACACGGTAACGGTACGGCGCTGTAAGTTTCCCACTCATACGAAAACTACAGTAGGACCATGGTATTAGAGTAGATTTCGTATGACGGTGAAAACGGCACCGCATGGTCACGGCACGGTTACGTCAGGAGTTTCGAATGCTTTTATAGACAACACGGCACTGACACGGTCACGGCACGGCGCGGTCCGTTTCACACTCATACGAAATCTGCTCTATGGCCTCTTTTCGCCCGCACCAATTTGGGCTTATGTCTTGACTATTGTAGGGTAACTATGTTTCGTATTTTGTCTCTTCCCAGACCAGCTCTGTTCTCCATATACGTAAAGCTGACGTCAGTGACGCGGGCAGGTACTCGTGTATTGTAGCCAATGATAAAGGAACTGTTGTTACCTGGGCAACCGTAGACGTAGTTTCAATTATTTCTTCGCCAAAAATCAGATGACACATGCTAGTGAGGTGACTTCACTTGTTTCAGTTATGTGCCTGCTGCTGCGCCGTGAGAAATGCTGCGTGACATTTCCGTAAACTTGCGTGACATTTCTTAAACTTACGTGACAGTTTCGAGATAATTCATCATGTTCGTTTTTGTATATAACTACACCGGAAGTCTCTTTGCAGAGACAACAATTTGCACTGTTAATAACCTGGTTTCGTGAGGAATTGTGTGACTTGAACGCTTGCAAGAAATATTGCGTGACATAAATGTCAATGAGCATTGTACATCACGACCGTCGAGAAGTATTGCGTGGCACAGCCTGAGAGTTTCTTGCGTTACTGAGAACCACAAAAACAAATCATACAACGCACACCTCGCCGGCAATGATTCACGGTATAAAAACCGTTATGCCGTGAAATGGTGGGGTTTGCCAGGTACCAACGCAACACGTGTACACGTGGCCTCGATCAGCACTTGTTCAATCTTCGACTGAGTTTCGGTTCTTGTGGAGATAATTCGTCATTTGCTTATCCATGATCAAGTTAAAATGCAATCTAGCGCAAGAACAAACGACGAAGCCAGAGACGAAAACGGTTTGCCATGTGTTCACTTTGGAATGAGTAGATGCAATTTTATCATCCAAACTACTGATCTACTTTGATGTTTGATATCAACTTTTCTATGCGGTTAAGAACTGTTGAAGACTAATTTTCCGACAGTCTTACTTTGTAATTTACTTTATGAATTTTTCGGTCTTTTTCCTGGTTGACGTCATAGTTATTTTCTTTTGTTCTGTGATGTTATTCTTAATAAAATGATTTATTACGTTGAATTTAAAAATGCGACTTCCGCCACTCAAACTAGCAGAATAGAGGATGCATAGAAGAAAAGAGCTGGTGGAACTTGAGGCTTGAAGCAATGATCTAGATTTGCAAAGCATTGTAGTAAAGCTAACTAGCGTCAACTTGTTTTCAGTAAAAGAAGTGTTCCAAAGTTCTTCCATTTTTGACTTTGTTCGAACCCAGCTTTAATCTTGGTTTTCAGCCATGAGATGTTCTACTAGTCGGAGGATCTCGGGCGCAACCGTAAGCCACTTTGGCTCAGCGGAATCCGCCTGGAATTCAACCTGGAATTCAACCTGACTTTCTCCAGTGAAAGGTGTTGTAAGCAAAATTTCAAATGGAAATTCTTTGGAACAAATTAAAACATCAATACACATATACTGCTGGTACAGTATTTCAATAAACTCTTCCATAACAAACTCAGTTTATGAATTCTTGTTTGTGCATTATAACCTATATGGGAACAAAAGGGGTCCAAAACAAAATCCCATAACGTTTCTGAAAACTTCCTTCTTTTGATTTTCTACTCAGCCGCGCAGTTTGTGTCGTCACACAACGTTTCCGTCACACAACGTTTTACTCGGTTTATCTTTGCGTGACAATAAACTGGCTGCGTAGGAGACTACATCTCTGATACATCTCATATGATCAATTCGTTAAAGGAATATAGCAATGGAACAAGAGACCATAATACTAAGAGAGCGAAACTCAGTATTGATGTCTGTGCGATCGATGTTCGCGGCGACTAAGGCTATTATTAGTAACTTCGCCATTGCGCGCGCAAGGCTCTCAAACAATAGAATTCAAAAGCCGAAAGCAAACGGTCCCGTCCGCGCGCACGTCAAAAATCAAATTTACTAGGAGCCTTCTTCTACGGTATTGGGTTTGTAAAACGGCATATGCACATTTTGCGCTATAAATATAAAATTTTATTGGCCGGTTACAAAAAGAGCAAGGGACAGGGTCGGAGTTTGTAAAACCAACTCAATTAAGGTCCCAGAAAAAAATACCCCATCACATGAAAGAGTAACATACAACATGCCTGCTGACCAAGTTTAATTTGGGGAAGTTTGACTTAACAGAAACAATGTTATGAGCATTCAAACCCTGCCAAAACTACAAGAAATGTATGGTGTCCAGCCAAAACGTCTAGCCAAACCATACATTCTCTGTATTTTAAGAAAATTTTGAGATCAAATTTTCAATTCTTACTTATTTTTATGTGTTCTTTCTTATTATGAAGTCTGTTTGCAAATTAACTCGTATCTAAGAAACTTGGTCCCATTCCCCTGCTCGTTTTGTTACTTACCCTTGTCGGTACACGAGCTCTGATTGGCTGAAAGCTGTGTTTTATCAGAGAACGGAGCACAGTTCTGATATGAGCAGCGCGAGCTCGACCGCGCGCGCACCTTTTGAATTTCTGTACGCGGAGAAAATCGAACTTTTTCCCTTGAATATTTACTTCAAAATATATAATAAAAGAAATAGAACATCTTTTCTCATGCTCCGTTCAGTAATACAGCACGCAGGAAGTCATGACGAGAACGAGCACGAGCCGTAGGCGAGTGCTCTCCACACTTCTTGAGTGCTCTCGGCACTTCCTGCGTGCTGTATTACTGAACGAGCACGGAAAAAGCTGTTCTATTTGCTAAGAGGGAATGTTTTTTCAAGTTCGAGCAGTGAACGACAAAAACTTCTGAGTTGAAGACATGATAGCTGTTGTACAAAACTAAAATCATTTCTTTCAGAAAGTTTAAGTTGTTCGTAAGTAGTTTTGGCCGATGAAAGCTAAATTAAAGTGTTAATCCAAAGCGAAAATTTAGATCGAAAATGAGATTTAGGCCTTCATTTGCTCATTTGCTGTAAGTTTTCTTTATATAGTCTGCACACGGCCCGAACGGCGGGAAAATTTTCGATAAAAACGAAAAGCTGAAACTTCTTCACTTTGATCGAAGTACGAAAAAAGAGAGGAGAAAATATCACTTTTCGCTGGCTTCAGTTTATCAATTTTAAATATAGCTGACGTCTTCTTTAACTTCTACTGAGTAAAAGCTTTGGAGCTGTAAACCAGAAATATATGTTTAAACTTTGACAAGTTGTCAAGCATCATTTGGATGTTTGTCAAGGAGGCACAGTCTTCACTGATCAAACAAGAATCTTATTTTACTATAAAAGCTGAATCCGAGACTCTCTCAAAATGTCTACAATTACCGAAAACAAAGAATTCAAATCAACATGGCTGTTCAAGGACTTGAAGACGATTGCCGGAGGCTCAAATCTCTTTACTACTCAACAGACACCACTTTGTAAGCTTACTGTCAAGAGCGAGAGCTCCGCCAGAGTAACAGGATAATTTTTCAAATTATAAAACAATAGTGTACACTTTGGTCTAGCCAACTCGTATTGAAAAGTGGCAATTTGATTCTAGGTTTTCTCACAATATTGTTACCAAAAAAATTAATTGAGCAACGTCTTTTACAAAAGAGAGTATCTTTGCCTTCCGATAAAGAACTTCGTTGCTTTGGACTTTCGGAGAATGACTTTTCTGTATCAAAGTACGCTACATTCGCGAACTCATCTTTTTCGAAGATATGGAATTGAAAAACCATGCATATATCAAGCTGAACCACGTGTAACTAAAAACAGTATTCATAAATTTCTCTTTGGTTTTATAATGACAAAGGAGTACTTTAGCTTGATTTCCGAAGTAAATAGTTTGTGGTGTTGTACTACTCATTCACTCAGGCGTCTGCATCATACAATTTATAACTTCTGATATCTATCTATTTCTGAGAACTTTGTGCGAACTACCATTTTACTTTTCCTAATTAGGCACATAGCCTCAGGTTTAATATCTTCAAGATGAAATAACACGTTGATCAATAAATATCTGCTTCAGATCAAGAAATTGCCGTACTGCGGAAAAAAAATTAAAAAAGGTCCCTCCACTTATGGATCTTGATTTTGCGATCAAACAGCGGAGGTGCGCCTCAAACAAAACCCAATCGAGCCAACTACCATGTTATTGCTAATTAGAATAGAACACGTAGTTCTATATTGGCGTATTTGAAGGCCCATCTGAATTCCCTAGTAAGATACCACTTTGACACGGTCTCCTTTACTTTTTGCGTGAAACGTGACTGGCTGATTTCGTTTTGGACGTGACGTGAAAGCAACGGTTTTTTTCTTCTTCTTAACTTTAAGAGATTTTTTGACCAAATAATTTTTGCGTCAAATTTAGGCCTGGTTCTCACTACGACATAAGCAGAAGCAGAAAACAACAAAGAATTTAGGGATTAGAATACAAAAGAAAGGTGTTTTTCTTTGTTCTTTCCTTTGTTTTTGATTAGCTTGTGGTCTTATGCTTCTTGCGATGCTTATGTCGATGTTGCTTATGTCACACGCTTGACTTCATTCCTTTGCCTTTTCCTTTGTTTTCTGCTTCTGCTTCTGCTTATGTCGTAGTGTGAACCAGGCCTTAATATCAAGCAAGAGAGCATAGATACAGAACGGTGTGCCTCGTCACTGCATTCCGAATTGGCACCATTAAGCGCCAATTGTTTCGCATTTGAGTATTAAAGGGGTGAGTAAACTTCAGTTTTTTAGTTAACACTACACTTGTAAGGAATATTTAAAGTTCTCCATGTACGTATTTAACATTTCCATACCCTTATTTGAGCGTTCTATTGATTCAATTTATATTGTAAGGGTCCGGTTGTACGAAGGGTGAATAGCGCTATATATCCAGCGGATAAATCCTTATCCAGCGGATAAAATCTATACAAAATCTATACAGTGGATAACTCTTATCCGGTGGATAACTTTATCCAACCTTCGTACAACCGGGCCATGTAACTAGTAATTGCTGCCGAACGTAATGTAAAGCTGGATTATACGGGAATATTTATTTGGTTCGGCACTACAAAAGTACGCCGTATGAATTAGTTGCCGTTCCTTCGCCATGTAACACGACAGGCCCTGTCGTATTTTTGCCGTACTAAAATCTGAATTATGTACGGCAGCAATTAAGTACATGAAAAATACGCCGTCTGGACTGGGCCTTACAGATTGTTACAATTAAATGATACGTGGAAAGTCGACGTCTAAACAGTTTAGAATTTCTGATTGGCTTTAGAATGGGATAGGCATTCAGCACACCAAAGCCAGCCGAATCAAAAATGGCTCCAAGTAGAACGGCGTATAGAAAGTACGGAGTCTGGGCCCGGTTGTACGAAGGTTGGATAAAGTTATCCACCGGATAAGAGTTATCCACTGTATAGATTTTGTATAGATTTTATCCGCTGGATAAGGATTTATCCGCTGGATAGCGCTATTCACCCTTCGTACAACCGGACCATGGAAAATACGCCGTATGGACTGGGGAACAAATAGACTAAAAGTTCTCTTACACTTGCCATTAAAATTTCCTGTTTTTATTTCCCTCTCAAAATTTTATATTTTAATTGTAAATGCATTCGTAGTTTTTAGAGTTTTCAGAGCTGTCCATGGGTAGTAAAACCAGTGATCTATATATAGCACTCGTTCGCCCTTTCGCATAGTTGAGCGCTTCAAAAAAATTGAGCACGATCGTATGTAGCCTGTCGGTCTATCAGGTAACTAAGATTACAGAATATGACAGTTTAAAGATATCCAACATATATGATATTTAAATAGATTAATAAAAAATAAATAAATAAAAATAATGGCCAATATCGCTGATAGCTTTTCGCTTTAAGCCTTTCTTTTTTGTTGGCGCCAGTTTCTTTTACGCATTTCTGATTTCATGGCGGCGTTGAAGGTGGCATAACGAATCTCTATCCACGTACAATTCAAAGGAACCTCCAGCGCCAACTGTACACGCGACACTTCGCGTCGTAGTAAAATAAAGTAAATGGAATAAAACGAACTGTAAATGGTCATCGTTTTCGTGTGGACAGAAATATCTTTATGCGTTTACAAACGTAAACGCATACGTACGTGTGGACGGGTGACACTAGTGAAAAACGTCTGCGCATGCGTACATATTATGATGTTTTAAGAAATTTATGAGTTTTAGCTTGAAATGAAATGCTCGTGTTCTCGGTGTATACATAAAATTTCTCTTGTATACTTTTGTGAGAAAAATATTGTATTTATGAAAACATTATGTGAATACTGGCCCTAAGTTTCGAGAATTGACCTTAAGTTTTGACATTTTGTGAAAACTATTATTGAAAGCAAGCGCAAAAGCGAAATTTGCATAAGTTTACAAAAGCACGAAAACGTGACTACGAGCATGCGCAGACGATTTTCACTAGTGTCTGGACGGGCCATATTTTACTGAGTTAACGATCCCAGAATGCAATGCTGCGGCAGACTAGCGATACAGTCCATTCAGAAGTAAACGAAATGTACAGAAACTTGCCGAATGGCCTTTAGCGAGAGTTAATGCAAAGATAACCATACTCCAGTTCTGGTTTGATTTACTGAATGACTCTGATACAAATGAATGCTGTAGAATACTATACTCCGATGATTGATTACTTAACTCTGGTTTAGTAGTTCTATACTATAATACTGCTTACATAATATAAAAAATAAAATTTGAGTGTTAATCCAAAGCGAAAATTTCCAGGATCGAATATTTCCACGAATATCCAGGAAGTTGCAGTCCATACCAAGAGACCATAATACTAGTATTATGGTCTCTTGTCCATACTTATTTATGTGAGCCGTACCTATTGGTTACTTGATTCAATTAGTTTCAGAATCCAGACAGGAGGTATACTGTTACAGAATGGAGAAAAATCTAGCAGGAGAAGCATCTTCACGGCTCATTATTGTCACTAGTCGCCTCCCATGCGAGGTGGGATGTTGTGGGAAGAGCAAAACTAATTGTGCACCTGTAACCCTAAGGTAAAAATCTGTTAGTGTCTGGTTATATGAAGCGGGCTGGCCCGGTTAACCGCGGGCTGAAACTGCCGGGCTAGCTTGTTTCCCTTATTACCAAATACTGTGTGTTTTATAGAGAACCCGGGATCTCGGCAAACTAAATCAGCCTGTTTAACCGGGCCAGCCCGGTTCATATATTTAGGCCCTTAAACATGTTTAATGCAATTAAGGTGGCTCGATCACATAATTAAGCAGGGGTTCAAATATACTTTGAAAAAACTTGTGTGCCATGTCAAGTATATATGTTAGACTACGAGTAGGCCCACTTTTCCCTCCAGATTCAGTAAAGACGAGTTTTTAAAAAAGTAAAGTAAAGTAAAGCGACAATATTTTACGTCGAGAACTCGTGACAGTAATTTGAGTAACTGATAAACTTGCATTTGAGGTCGACGGTGCGCTCATTTTACTACCCTCTCTCCATCAGTGCTCCGTTTTAAGGGTATTTAAAGCTAATTCGAGCTACACAGAAAGGAAAGAAGTTGAATTATCAATTAGACAACAGAAAGCCGCGCGCTTTAGTTCATAGATTTTTCAGCCAATCAGAGCGCGCGTTATATGTGTCGCCATCTTAAAAACGAGCGATTTGAAAAAGACGATGACGAAGAAAGTGCGCGCGCAGTGCAGCCCATGTGCAAATAGTTCATAGCTTTCTGGCCAATCAGAGCGCGCGTAAGATTGTAGCTATGTTATAAACAAGGATGTGATATCCGGGCATCGAACTCTGGACCTCTTGCACCGAAGGCCGCGCACTTAGTAGCTAAACAACTGTGCTTTCCTTGCTCCTGAAAAAAACACGGACGAGCGGCAATGAGGACGAGTTAAGGAGGAGAGAAGAGAGAGGAAAAGTAGGGACCCTACTTTCCAACTAGCCTCCTACGCAGGCGTCTCTATAATCTAATAATTTGGGTTTTTTATTTCTTGGGTTTCCTGTGTTGCTGATAGAGAAGAACTAGGCGCTAGTGCTGGCGTTCGTTAGGTAAGAGAACAAGAATCCCACAGGTATCCCAAAGAGAGAAAATAGACTAATGCTTGTGGAGGGGGCTAGTATCCAACATCAGATAGTTGTGAAAAAGATCTCTGCTGATGAGCAGTACGTTTCTTCGGATGAATGAAGAGAATGAAGAATGAAGTGGGTTTGAACGCATTTTCTGATTGGCCAATGGAGTACAATAGGATTCAATGTTTTCACTCGCCGTTTTCAAAAGACCATTAGTTTTAACCAATCACCGCTCCACTTCAAGAGGGCTTCGTGTTGCCTCCATTTCTTTCATTTCGCAAGTGAGATTTGATCAGGTTGAGGTTGTAGTTACGACTTACTGAGATGTGTTTTAGTGTTTCTGGCCTAGTTACTTTATTACACACTGTACTGGATGGAAGTGTTGGGCAAGAAGATGTGTTATGGATAGGCGGATTGGTTGATGAGGACTTCCCAGAGACTGAGAGACTTTTACGACAAAAAAATGACAAAGTAAATATGTTTTGTTGTACTTGTTTAGTTGCTGCAAATGATAATATTACAACTTACAGTAATCATAACTACAGTTTTTGATAATCTATTGCATTCCTTCTAGTTAAGAGGTCTGCCAATCGGCATTAAGGCTTTTGAGCAACATAGAATGTGGTCCAACGACAAACTATGGCCTTTATTTCACGACAATGTCAAAGTCCCTGAAGCATTATTGCCAAGCAACACATTGGAGGTAAGATCAGCGACGAAAAAATTAAAAATGCAAAAATTAGATCCAGCAACATTTGTAGGGTACAATAAAAACCTGCATAAAAGAACCTGTGATTTTCTGTAACAGGCTAAAATAGTTTTATATAAAATGTAAATGTTCTTTTATATTGGATGCTTAATTGCTCAATTTTCAGCCTGGAGGTTCTTAATCCTCGGTTTCGTTTTTGCAGGGTTTTTTTTAAGGCGTAGAAGTACGGGCAACAAATCGTGCAACATTTCACGCAACATTGTTGCGTTGCAAGTTGCAGAGCAAATGTTGCTCGTATTACCACCACTTCTACTTTGTGCAACAAGGAAAATTTGTTGCGAGGTGTGATACGAGCAACATTTGCTCTGCAACTTGCAACGCAACAATGTTGCGTGAAATGTTGCATGATTTTGTTGCCCGTATTTCCGCACCTTTAAGGTATTTTGCAAAGTTTTGCAAAGACAAACTTTACGCCAATAACTTAAAAACCTGGCTTGGCTACGTATGTCTACACTAATCAAGATATGATTTGAATACGAATGTATTTGCTATTATAAGGTTAAGTCCTTCGTCCACACTAAAACGACATTTTTCTATAGAGACTTTGCGATCAAAACCTACCCCTATCCCAGACTAAAACGACCAAATTGTAACCCTATCCCAGACAAAAACCATACCTTATCCCAGACAAAATGTCAAAAAGGGATATCCTACCCCAGACCTAAAAGCTGAAAAACCATACCCTATAGTGTGGGAAATACCCGTATAGCAAATATAGGGGAGTACCCCCCCCCCCCCCCCCCCCCCCCGGGACATGAGCCAAAAAATCAGAGATTTTACTGTTCTTTCCACGGCACGTAACATCAGTTTGGATGACCCTGATTGTCGACCAATCAGAAAGCGACATTTGAGATAATTTATTCAGTTTCGTCTCTATCCCTCTCACCTCAGTCCTTGATTGTAAATATAATATCTAAAAACAAAGAAAAATTTCAATGTGGATGTAGATTTATTTGAATTCATTCACAAGAGTTACAAGGAAGTGAATGAAACGTTTGCAGAGAAAACATTGGAGCACACCTTGGAATCACTTCAACAAGGTCGACAGCCATTAGTATGGATCCACGATTTCCAACTTCTGCTTCTTCCTGGACTTCTTCAAAAGGTATTTTAAAACAGGTCTTAAGGAACTCAGGGAAATAGTTGTCTGTCAATTGAAAATCCACTTCTTTCAGTAATATCTATCTCCCCTGGGAGCTACATACGAAGACTAGCTTGCTTTCTCTAGTGATTCCATACGGTAGAACTTTCAAAACTGGAGGGCTTGTTAATGTAATATGTAATGTAATGATATCATCTTCGATTCATCATCATCATCATCATTATGAAAGTCACATCAAGTCCGACGACGGTCATTTGATGGGGATGTCGCCCATGGGAATGAGCTGCATCCTCCAACTCCTATGTCGAGGTTCGTTCAAGATGATGTAGTTGTTGCACAGCATCTATCACACCCTATGCTCTTCCTCACCTGAATCCAGTGACAAGCATTGAGAAACGTCTGGAGGTGATTCAGACGCAGTGGGAACTGTACTAGTTGCTTGGTAGTCTGAATGCAATGATAGCACCTAGGAATGTAGCTCAATTTGGGTGACAAAACAATAGGCTCCAATTTTCAGGAGATTGAAATTCTTTTGTTTTGTCCTCCAAATTGAGCTGCTTTGACGTCACGTGAAAGTGTTCTATTGTGATGACGGAACCAAAGGGTGTAGTGGAATTTTTTTCTTTATTTTTCAGAAGCTAACGCAAATTGGCAAGAACTGCGCAATAGGCTTCTTCCTTCATATTCCTTTTCCTTCACCGGCGAATTTTGTAAAGATCGCGAATTTTAAAGAATTACTCAAAGGAATGCTTGGTTAGTGAATTTAGAAAAAATCGATAAACTAAAAATTGGTCGCCTCAATCTTGTTCCCCCTTGCATGTCCCTGCAAGACCTGCAGCAGATCCTTTTCTGGCCTGCCACGATTAGTTTCCTTTACTGTATTAGCCACGATAACATCACAACATTTGACTACAGTTAAATCACCTTCAAAAGTGGTTTTCATGCTAGTAAAATATGCCACTTTATATAGGCGCCTTCAACCCCGACACGTTGAGCTGCATCCTAGCTGTAATTGCTTGTGGATGATTAGCCCTTCAAATTATGTTACAGCAGTGACGAGATCAAACACGGCTGCTAGGGAGATTAATAAGTCTTGTGCCGTTTTATATACACTTACACTTCCAGAATCCACTTCCAGTTATATGCTTTTACTATGCCAAGATTTCATTATAGATCTTTTTGAAGTTACGCTTCAAATTAAGGTTCGTGTTTGACCAGTTTATTGTTATATCAGGTAGCAGTATTATAGCATTTCACACCGAGGAGTTTCGTCGCAACTTTATACTTTCCTGTATGTGGAATGTGGAATGTAAAGTAGATGTCACCAACATGAAGATTTATTACGAAGAACGCGTTGTGATGGTGCGAGTTACACCAGCTGGAATCTCGTACGAGAAATGGATGTCTTACAACAGTACGGAAGAATTCTCCGAGGTAAAGTAAGAAAATCGATATTATGGACGTGTATTCCAGCCATTCCAATAAACGCAACGCCTCTTGGAACTTGTGTGTTCATGTATTGGAAGACAGAAAACAAAACAAGGCAAAACAAAGCAAACGAAAAAGAAACAAACAAACAAAAAAAGCACACACAAAACGTATTCATAAACCATTTTTCCTTTTTTTCTAGAATTGTCCAGCCAAAATAAAATCACTTTGTGAAATGTCGTCCAAGAAGACAATAATAGTCAGCGTCGACCGAATTGACTACATCAAGGGTCTCCCCCAGAAGGTACGAGCTTTTGAAGGTCTTCTCCACCAGTTCCCGGAGTTTGATGGCAAACTTATTTACATACAAATATAGCTGTGCCGTGTAGAAAAGAAAGTATTGGCTTCAAAGACCTACAAAGTCATTTGGAAACACTCGTCCGCAAAACGAACAAGGACTTAAGTGAGAGAGGGTACTCTTCCTGCATTGAGTTGATCGTCAACAAAATGACTCAGCGAGATCTGGCCGTTCTTTATAACAAAGCAGACGTTGCTTTGGTGACACCACTTCATGATGGCATGAATCTGGTTGCTATGGAGTATGTCGCTTGTCAAACACTGCGAAAGTTTCGCTCTCCAGGTGTTTTGATTTTGTCCAAGTCTGCAGGAGCTGCAGCCACAATGCACGAAGCTTTGAAGGTAAAATCTATTTAAATGTGAGTTCACCATTATGCATAAAATCGGCACAGATTCGTACATTCTAACGTCGACTGCTATTGGCCGTCATTTCCTGAACAGGTCAGACACAACGTGTAAGGCAAAAACTCCCACGTTTTCCTGAATAATCCTGTAGTTTTCCAGGTGGTAAAACGCACTATTTTTGCCGTGCACCTTTGAAAGCGATGACAGGTTCTTCTCTAAGGCATCAAGACGAATCATAAATTAGCTTATTGCAGAGATTCATCTACTTTGTTTTTGCGTATGATTGCTGATAACGGTAAGACAGCGATGTAATGAGTGATTGCTGTTGTATTTGATCAAATCCACTATAGTTTTTCTGGCTTTTTGATTACTTTGTGATTTACCCTACAAAATAGTGGATATTCTAGAGAAAGTAAAACATAAACAAAATGGATTCATATGCTTCTTGTCGTTGTGTATAGGTTGATCCTTATGATAAACAAGAGATTGTAGATGCTCTACATAATGCTATTAAGATGGATCCAGACGAACGACACAAAAGGATGTTCACCCTTCAGAAAAGAGTACGAGATCAAAGCGCACTAAACTACGTGAACGAGAACATCAGAGGCATGATAAAAAGCATCGAGATCAACAAGTCTTGTCCCAAGATTAATATGTAGATGGTGAATAGATTGATTAATTGATTGATTGATTATTGGTTGATTGATTGATTGATTGATTGATGAACTTTATTTATCAATGGTAAAAATATCAGTATTTTAAAAAGAACTACAACGGTTAAAAGCATTGCTTTAAATGTTTGACGTGTGGGAGTACGGGTCAACAAAACATAATTTTGTCAACTTCTCTTTTAAACTTAGGAAGAAAGTTGATGGCTCTTGCTTCAATATTAATGGGGACGTTGTTCCACAATTTTGCTACTGAAGCAAGATTTAAGTAATCAGGACGTGGGTTTGGGAGAGACAGCTTTTTCTTTTGTGGCGAGTTAGATTTATCGTTGAATAGTAGAGCGCGCACAAAGTTTTATAGCGCGCGCGCAAATCACGTTTTGTAAATCAAATCTTTGATGATGAATATTTACAGTTAGTTTTGAGTGTTAGTTCAAGAAGAAAACATTACAGTCTCAATTATGTCTACTTAATAACTTCAAGTCAACAAAATTGTTCTCGCCGTTCGTTTGGGTTTACGTTGTGAAGTGGAATAAACCGTAGTCAAAGTGAAGTGTTGGATTGGTTTACTTGGTCACACTTTATAGATCGATCAATCAATCAAACAATCATTCAATCAATCAATCAATCAATCAATCAATCAATCAATCAATTAACCAATCAATCATGTAGTCAATCAATCAATTGCAATCAATTAGTAAATCAATCAGTCAGTCAGGCTATCAATCAATCAATCCATCAATTAGTCAATCATTCAATCAATCAATCAGGCAATCAATCAGTCAATCAATCATTAAATCAATCAATCAGGCAATCAATCAATTAATCAATATGCAGCCAATCAATCAATCAATCAATCAATCAATCAATCAATCAATCAATCAATCAATCAATCAAACCAAACATTATGCCCAAAGCATAAAATATATGTTATTTTATCTCAAGTCATTACTGAGTTAATTGTCTAATATTCAATTAATTTTACTATTGTATTGTTTTAACCAATCATACGCTAGGGGCCGTGACGGCTAAGGGTATACTAGGTTGCCTCTCCTTACCATCTGTCGAGGATACATCTCAGACTGTAAAATCTTAAGGCAAGCCTATTTAGCAAGTCAGTTAGCACAGTAGTTAAGTTAGTTTTATCGTACTGATTTGCCATAATCGGCCAATCATGTGAAGTGGGATGAGCTCACGCAAATGCTCTCAAGGACCCTCAAGGCGGATGGAAAACGTGGATCGAGTACATTTGCATAAGCTACCCCCCCCCCCCCCCCTTCACATGATTGGCGAATTAGAAAAACCCAAAATTCAACTAAATGTCGCGATACAACCGCTTCGCAGTAGAACACAAATCGTTATTTTAGAAAGCATTCGGTTCCTTACAACGGCGATATACTGATGAAATCAGCTGCTTTAAAATTAAACGCTTGGCTTTTTATATGATTAAATTGAAGTCTTTCGTTTGAATAGGTTGGTCGGTAAAATACAACGTAACGAACTGGAGTTCCACTCGGTATTGCTGGGTTTCATCCATTCCTTTGGGAACAGCCATGTTGGATGAACGGACAAGTGACGCTAACGAGAAATCTTTTGTTGAAGTTCCTCCAAGATGGCTGCCGTGACGTCACATGCATGCAACCCAAGAATCTTTTTTACGGCTCTAAAACCATTGACAGAGGTCAAGTGATCGATCTCTTGGAGGAACCTCTATTAAGCGACCGCGTTCCGTTTACTAATATATAGTTTTAATTGAGGTACTTACTTAGATGTATTTCTTTCCATTGGGAGAGGGGGAGGGGAGGGGAGATGACTGGGAAGTAGTATACCCCCCCCCCCTTTTTCCTCGTTAATCTCCACCCCTTTATGAACTTTATATTCACCCTGGGCCCTCCCACCGAAGATATAAAGAATGAGCTTCGAGTTGTTTTTACTATCATACGATTTTGACTTAAGTGGTCGAGTCATTAAAGACAGTGCTCTAAAATGAACAAATGCAATTGACACTACTCTACACATCGAAAATGTGTCTATCATATATTTAAAAATTAAAATTTGCGTTCAAAGATAAAATATTAATGTAGGGGATTAAAGCAGGCCGTTTCTATACTGATCGGTCAAAGCTGTAAGATATCTAATAGGCACCCTTCTCGCTTTTAATACGTTTGAACGACGACCAGGCAGAGTGGTTTTACGTACTTCAATCGAGAGGTGAAATCCACTTTACTCATGCATGCATAAAATATTTAATTCACTTTTTGTTTGTCTGGATATTCCAATTATCCTTGTCTTGAAATCATTGCTCAGGGGCATTAAAACAAAAAAGAGAAAACTCTATTTTGTATGGTTTTTAGACCGGTTGATTTGTATAAAAACAAGTGTTTTTGGGCATTAATTAATCAAGTAAAAGAAACTCCAAATGGTTAGCGGATTCTGGGCTTTGACGTCATTTTAATATCCGGAACTTTGACACCTCATCGACTAGAAGTACTGTTACAGAGATGTGGAATTATATTGATGACTTTTGATAGATTATTTGAAAAGGGAAATTCAGGCACCTCAGTATATATTGACACATTTTGGATTTTGAGAGCATAACGTAATGAAAGTACACGTTTGGAGAACTAAGAAGAAAGAAAGGAAGGAAAGATGAGGGAATGAAGATAGAAAGTAGAATGAATGAATAACGAGTAAATTCAGTACTAAGGAGAGATGAATGAATTAGTGGGTGGGAGAAAGAAAGAAAGAACGAAAGAAAGAAAGAAAGAAAGAGAGAGAGAGAAAGGAAGGAAGGAAGAAAGAAAGAAACAAAGAAAGAAAGAAAAAGAAAGAAAGAAAGAATTAATGAATGAAAGTAAAAGAGAGCAAGAGAGAGAGAAAGAAACAAAGGAAAAGAGACCGCTGTTAAACCGTTCACCTTGCTGAAATTATACAAAAATAGACCCCAATAGCACTATCCATAAAAATAGAAAAAGCAATAAATGTCATTTGTCATCAATCCATGAGCCATGTTACAAGGTGTTTCATATATATATTTGTCAATCGGCAAATACAAAAAACAGCATGCTCTCTTCATTACATCGTTTTGCAGGTGTTTGCCTATTACTAAAGCCTTCGACTACCCAATGCAAATGAATAACTTTAACTGCGCTTTGAAATGGCTACGTCTCAAACTAAGTTTACGAAGATTTTCGGCCTGGCGAACAGAGCTTTACGGTGACAGTCGACTGGGAACTGAAATTTCTGCTGAGTACGTTGAGTACGTATTTTTGTTTTTTTGTTAATTAGTTCACGAAGCGTCGTGTACTTTTCCTTGATTTATTTTTTAAACCTTTTTTTTTTTCGACAAAATTTTCGTCTTTTTTAATTTATTACTACTTTTAAACTATCGAGAAAACGAACACTTTCGGGTTCCTGAGGCGAGAACACAACGAAACAAACCTTGCTAATCGAAGCCTTTTGTTTTTACTATTCGTTTCAAGGTCGATTTTCAAACAACAGTGACTTAATTAAAACTTGCTGAATAATCTGTACGTATTTTTTTAATCAACATTTCTTTTTATTTTTCCTAACTCTTTAATTTATAGCGGTCTAAAACCGGAGAAAAACGCATTGTCGTTTTTTTTCCTTATCTACGCCCAGCTCAATCGTTCTCACGTTTCAGATTATCTTCGATATATTTTTTACTCATGAATATTCAAAATCATTATAATTTACTCATATAGTGGGTAAAACAGCTCTTCAAATTAATGGCCTCCAATAGAATCTACTTCGATCTTTGTTTGGCGCCATATTGGACGGCCACAGCTCTTCCGCCGGGGATTTTGGATTTCGACGTAAAACTCTTTATTATGGAACCTAATAGGAATCGTTTTTGGGGGATTTGGTAACTTTTTAAAGCTATAATGATAAGTTTTCATATAAAAATGGACTATTTTCAGTAAAACAGTCGAGAATTCACTTTGGTATATTGAAGTGATTAAATATTGGGAAGCCATTTGAGTGCTACTCGGTGACTTCGCATCGCGCACTTTATTTTTTTCTTCTTTTTCTTCTTCTTCTTTCATATTTTTGGCCTTGAAAATTCGTCTTAGACTCTCCACAGTGACTCGTTCAAGAGCACCAGAAGTAAATAACGTATGACTACAAAATTGCAATTTTATTTATTTCCTAGACTGAATTAATCGTTCGTCAATCGTTGACTCAAGGAGGGGGAAATCCTTCTCAGTCTTGCCATGCAGTGAAGGACGTGTTTTTACTTTAATCGGATTCTTTTTTTTACTGACGTTTGATAATTAGTTGATCAGCTAAGATGGAAATGCTCCGGGGCTAAAGTGACATTAACGAGCAATGTGGTTCTATAAAACTAAAAGCAAAGTTCTTGATCGAAATAATTTGATTGCTAGCTTCGCTGAAATGGGTGGTTATACTAGACAAAATGGAGGCGCATATTCCCTAATTGGCGCTTGTCTGGCCCAATATGTAGGGCGTTCCAATGATAGTCATAACCGGTGCTAGCTCCAATCAAACTTCAAGTAATTAATCCAGGTTTACGTACTGACAACCTATATTCGCAAATATTGATGACGTTTGGTCAAAGATATACATTAAACAATCCTTGTCAATCGTTTTATTTGTGAGAAAATATGGGTTTATTAAGTACGCAAATTGTGCTCTAAAAGCTAAAGTTAGATTACAGGTTTTTATTGGAACTTAAACTGCAGATATATAGTGTTTGTTTGCTTTGTAATTATAAAACGAAGTAAAATTTATGCAGAAGCAAACTGTTCTCAGTTCTACATATTAAACGTTTTCTATAGCGATTTTTATTGCAAAGTACGACCATGATAAAACCGAGACAAAGTGACACTTGTTCTGTAGCGTTTCTACAGGCTATTCTCTATCTCAAGACACGTTTCATGCAGCCAGGGGTAGTGAGCCGGGTCGTGGTTGATATTTTTATATTCAAAATATTTTATCATAGCAACCAAATGAAGAGACAATCATCTGATTTATCAGTTTGATAGTCAACACATATCAACAAGACACCAATATAAATCGATAGTGATTAATAGCTCTTTAGACTAATCTATACGGCTTAATAGCAATGTCAATCAGTAAAGGTATTTTTGATCTGAAGATCTGAGTATATCTTGAGATTAGAAGGTATAGAGATAGCACGGACCTCGTGGTGCCGTGATCGTGTCAGTGCCGTGTTGTCTATAAACCATAGTAAGTTAACATTCAAAATTCCTGCCGTAACCCTGACAAGCCTTGACCGTGCCGTTTTCACAGTCATACGAAATCTTGATTCAGGCCCACATTTCAAAACAAAAAACAAAAACAAAAAAACCGTGCTTGTTTACCTGATGACTGGAGATTTTGAATTTATAATGCAAGTTCTCCTACTAGCTACGACGGACGCCTCGTGAATTTGAGGCTACGCGTTCACAATAATCGGCCGGATGCCGAATCTGTAAACAAGTCGGGACTTCTCGACCAGACAAAATGGCGTGTTTTTTTTTTTTCTTTTTCTTTTCTTTTTTCTTCTTTTCTTTTTTTGATAGCCGTTTAGTGTGGATAACGAAAATAGAAAAAAACTAAAAGATGCCACTTCAAATATATATCCGTGTGGATGTAGCCCGAGGCCAGATGCTGGACTAGTCAGCGTTTGAGTAGTGTGACTTTTGATATTCAATTCATGTTCGAAAACTCTTACTATAGCTATAATAACAAATAGTTTAACAAAAGATGACTAGTACTATATATATATTTTATATATTGATAATTGATATATATTATATATATTGATATTTTATATATATTTTATATATTGATTTTAAAATGCTATTTTCACCTTCATAATCAGTCATGATAGAAGCCATCATGTATGCATCCATATCAATAATTGTCTATAAGATTAAAACCGCTTAGGTAAATACTCGACTATTTATCTGTGTAGTTTTTAAGCCGTCATTTTCCATCGATAAATCCAATACAAAAAGCAATTATTCACAATTGGAACCCAGGCAAATGCGTAAGATTTACAAACGTTTAGATAGTTTCTTGCTGGTGAGCTCTGTAGGACCATCGATCTTCAACTTCTATATATCATTTTACAGCAAAAACTGAGCGCTTTGTATATTATTGCCTTGAGTTATAAAAAATGTATTCCGGTGAGGCCAAAGAACCATAATTGTCAGTTAACAACTGTCATAATGTGAAAAGTGTCTTTTTGAGTTAAATGAGTTCCTACGTAAACGATTCAAGAGTTTCCTACGAAAACAAAAACTGGTTTGGTGCACTGATTAGACAGTCAAAACCCGCGTGTTTGCATGAATTTAAAAACTTAAAAAGAACTGAAGGAATAACAGGATTAAGATTGCTGAAATCAGTTTGCTTCAATTTTGATCGCTAGATCTGTCAAAATGGTTCGCACAAGATCGTAATACACTACGTGATTCATTTAAATGTTGAAATCGGAAGCCATTTGAGTTGTCAGGATTTGTTGAGAATGTGGATTTTCATTGCCTCAACTGGAATAAAATGAGTTTACAATCTGATTAATGTTCGCTAAAACAAGTCTTAAATGGTCAAGATGTCAAGGCAAGGAGCTCATTTTCTCGGTTATTTCATGAAACCTTTAGGCGCCTTTCTAAATTATGATGTTAAAAGCTAGACGGCTGTCCATCAGGCCCCGCCCATTTTGTCAAATTCAGTGTGCATTGGGTATTACTTGACAGATCAATAATCAGCTTTTTTTCTGGCTTCACTTGAGTGTACTTTCACTACTGCAAGTTGTGAATTGAGTGGTCGTCAAGGTAAGGCTGTGTAAGTTCTGTAGTTTCTAAATCTGTACTTTGTTCTTAATTCTTAAAACGATAAAATTTTAAATATTCATTTACTTGAATTATTATAAATGTAATAATCGAAAGACCGCCAGGAATTCGAGTGAAAAAACGTCAGGGGTAGCTGGAAATCTGTCTTGGGGTTCAAACTTAAACACGCTAGTATTTTGGCAAATTTTGATGTTTGAACGTAAAGCTATTATTCACAACGCTACCATGAATTCTAGTCTAGAGTGAAAAGCTTTTTGAGTTTAGACTGATATGCTTTTTTCAGAAAAAAAAGACACTCGAGATTGGCTCTCTTAAAAAGTTCTCCTTCGTAGTTCCACGGTACAACACGGCGGATGTTTGAAAAAAAAAATTATTGTACTGACGGCCTATACAGTAAATGGAACTCCCTTTGTAATATTTTTCCTTCTACAGCATTGTCTCACTTAGTTTTCAAACGTGTTCGATTATTTCTTTTATTATTAAAACAGCAGGCCAGAGACCTTAACTGTTTTATCATGTCTTTCGCTATCAGGTTTTTTTTATGACCGCACAAACATTCAGCTAGACAAAACGAGACCTCGATCGAGATGTTGAAAGCACCAAAATGAACTTTATCAGCAAATTAGAAATATGTATTTTCGTGAAAAAAAAAAAAAAAAGATTAAAAAAATTAATGAAAAAACTGATTTGATAATGAGATGGATAATGAGTTCGATAGTACTTAGGAAGGGCGACAATAGAAAAGCCCAAACATACATGGTGTTTGAATAATGTAGAGAATTAACTTCTGTCTTCACCAATATCTTTCTAATTTAAGAATGTTTATTTCGTTGGGACGACAACCCATCAAACGTAATGCCTCGCGGACCTACTAACGTCCCGCGTTTTGGTAACGTTTTGCGTGCTGACGCTACGATAAAAACTAGGTGAATCATCTGCGCATGTCATGTAGCAATCAGACGCGCCTGCGATATTTCAGGGTTTTGATGGAATGTGAATAATGTCAGATTTTTAGAAAACCTCCGTCTGGTTATCAACACCAATAAGATAAAGCATTGTCAAGAAATGTCTGCACTTTGGAGAGCTTTAAATGCATTGATTTAAATCAATAAGCGTTAATTTCGACCATTTAGTATAAATAACGAAAAAGAGAGGAACCGAATGTTTGGCGTTTTCAATCTGTTGAAAACCGTATCTGAGAAAAAAGAAACCAATAACGAACCACACAACAAAAGTATTCTTTAAGTAATATAAAACGCACGAGCATGTCTCTGTTCTGTGATATAAACACGATGGAAGATGTAGAGCAAGAGAAAAGCAAGCTTAGGAACACGAGGCGTTAATGTTAAAAGTTAATGCATGCTACCAACTTAAAAAAATGTATTCTTTAGGAGGGAGGGAGAGAGAGAGACAGAGAGAGAGGGCTGACTTCTTTTGTTCTTTGGCCCCAAGGAAAAGAAAACAAAAGAAGTCAGCGTGCTTACCGGACTTACTCGCCTCCATATAAACAGCTCCTAAGAGCAAAAATCTCTTAAACAACCTATTAAATATCGTGTATGCATCATCTGCATACTTTAAGATTGGTGCCAGGGGGCCTGTTTCTCAAAAGACACGATAACTTTACAGAGCGGTAAACATGAAGTTGACGGGTGTTTCTCGAAGCGCACGTTATTTTCAATGTCTTTGATTTCACAGTCAAGTTTACATTCCCGTAGATTTCCCGTAAATTAGCGTACACGTAAAGTTATATATCGGGCTTTTTGAGAAAGGGGCCCCAGCCGGAGTACCAAAATCAGTGACTAATACCTAAATAGTATGGCATTTAAAAACTGTTGAGACATCTTTAAAAAGAAAGCTGAAATATATATATTGTTGGACATGATTCTGTTAAAAATGTTTCGCCAGTTTAAGTTTTTGCAGAAAGTAGGGTGGCATGGCTGGCCGAGTGGTGGGAGCACTGGCCTTTCACCGCTGTGGTCCGGGTTCGAGTCCTGGCTCGGGCATCGGATCATATGTGAATATTGAGTTTGTTTGATGGTTTTTTCTCCGGGTTCTCCGGTTTTTCCTCCCTCAGAAAAATCAACATGTGAGTTGAGCGATGTATGTAAAATATTTAATGTAGAGGTAGCATGTGAGTGTGAGTGCCGGCAGAAGAACAGAACTTGATTATATTTCCTGCAACTTTTGCGCACAACGTTACTAATGACTATTGCAGGGTTATCCTGCGTAGTGGCCCTGGGGAGAGGAGGGGAGGGGAAGGGGAGAGGGACCCAGTCCCCTCTCCCCTTACCCTCCCTTGCTCAGGGCCGCTACGCAGCTTTCACTACAACTAGCCTTTTCAAAATGGGCTATTACTACTACACGATTTCAATTCAAAGCAGCTGTAACACTAATTATATATATACTTCTGTTTTTATTTGCTTTCATAGTGCTCGGCAGGAATTCATGTAGTAAGAGACGATTTTTAGTTTTACAATATTGTGAATTTGCAATTCATTTTCCTAAAACATAACTGGCAGGGGCGTTAATCACGTCATTGTGAAGTATAAGGTTTTTGCTATTCATTCGTAGTAATTACAAACGCTTTTAACATGTTGGCGTGGGAGGGACGTAAACTTGATAGGCCTTTCAGACTAGCTATTTTACGTATAAATTTACGTAGTAGTTGAAAATGGTGTTCTGACTCATCGATGTGTAAAGCTTTTCTTTTCGGACATTTGATTATGTTCTCTCAGTGGACTTTGATGAATCTGTCACAAGGTACGTTTTTTTCTCTCTCTCACTCTCTCTTTCTTCCCGCTCTAGATCTGCTTCAAAGAGGTGACGATTTCGTGATAAAATAATGCTAACAGTTTACCGGAATAATCAAATATTTTCAGTTCAATTTCACCCTCGCTAGACATTTGATCCGTTCACAAACTAGGAATTAATTTTGTTGGTTTTCTTTCGCGAAGATATTTTTACAAAACAAATAACAGTAAAAAAGAAAAAGCGGTTTTGTAAACACTGTGCAATATTGTTCCCCGGAGTAATATAGAGTTGTTTTATTGTTTTGGTTCTTCGCACGAAAAGAAGAAATAATTTAAAATAATTTAAAAAATACAAGTTGTGTTTTTAAGCTTTTGTAAAAATGGCCAGAATTTAGTTATTTTTCGCAAGTGAACTTTATGATATTGAATCAAATTTTGTAGAAAGTGCGAAAGGTTGATACTTTTGGGTCTCTGGATGGTTTATCAGATCACACTCAATTTTATTCACGTCAAAATCTTTGCGTCCGAATTGTCCGGTAGTGATAGCCTTTTTTTTTCTTCTTCTTTTTTCTTTTTTTGCCGATTAGAAAGTTTGACTTAAAATTACGGCCTTTGTCAGAAGAATATAAAATATTATTGCTATCCATGATAGTGAAGGAGCTTGACAACCGACGAGATCTTTAATGAACGTCTTTGCTCCTACAGAGTATGAATAAAGATGACGGGTCGAAGAAAAGCCAAAAGAAGTATAATATCATTCAATAAACTCTATAAAAAACTGAAATACTAGAAAAAAACAACTCCGAGACGCCAAAAGATGGCGACTAAATTTCAAGAAATGGACTACAAATTGTTTTATTATAAAGTTGTGAGTTTGTTTTGATGGTGATCAGAGTCAGAAGAGAACAGGTGACAAAAACTCAGCCCACTGATCAATAAATTTACATTTTCTAGAGGACCATCGGCTAATCTAATGACTTGTAGCCCTAATATTTGCTTATTATGCCAAAGCTTTGTTTATTTTGATATTTTATACGACTTATACTTTGTGCCCTAAGGCTAATAATCGACGAAAAAAATTCAAATCCTTTTAGCGATAACCAAATCTAAGATAACATCACATTTACGTTAATACAGTGCCCACACAAATGATTCAATGTCTTTCAAAATGGCTGCTAAGTAAGAATTTGTCCAAAATGGGACGCGTTTTAGTGCATGAAAGCCATATTAAATCAATTCAATTTTATCGAAAGATAAATTGATTTAACTAAAGCTTCGATCGATGAGCCCACTTAACAATGCGTCAGCTATGTTGCTGCCATTGTCATGCGCAGCCTCACAATAGCTTTATTTGTATATATGGCAATTGTGGTTCCTTCGGTCGGTTGTATAAAAGACAAAGTTCAAACATTTGCGAAGTAATTGAAAGATTGGAATATGACTCGCATGGAATTAGCTGTCGACCAAAATCAAAACAAAACAAAACAAAACAAAAAACAAACAAACAAACAAACAAAAAACAGTGGCCCGTCTCTCGAAAGACCCGACAACTTTACACGCCCATTAATTTAACCATTAAAGTTTTCGCGTTTTTCTCGAAGCGCCCGTTATTTTTATACTTCTACGATTTTACTAGCAAGTTTACGGTGTGCACGTACTCCCGCCATTTTCCCCCTAAATTAACGAGCCCGTAAAACTCACGGATCTTTCGAGAAACGGACCGCCTTTAGAGTAAAAAAAAAATGCAAATTGAAATGTTCTTGGTCGACTGCAATATCACAATGAATCCTTATTGCTGATAAATATTGCAATTGGACAGACCAGATCGGCTAACGTGTTGCTATACACGTTTCTTACCCAACTTAAAACTCTGATAATAAGATTCTTTGTCTTATGCATGCATTTCGATATCAGGTATATGGATATTTCTGGAGCCAAAGTTCTCGTTCCCAGAGGTTTTGGATTGGGCGGAAACGTATAAAGCAACGCTTTAGCCGATTTCAGTTGGTCTTTTCTAGTTTTGCTTTAGAGTAGATTACGTATGGATTGAGTGTGAAACGCGCCGTGCCGTGTCGTGTCAGTGCCGTGATGTCTATAAAAACATTCAAAATTCCTGCCGTAACCGTGCCGTGACCGTGCAGTGCCATTTTCACAGTCATATGAAATCTACTTTATTAATGCGCACGACAACATTGCAAAAGCAGACTCGATTTTCAGCCGTGGGACAGGAGTGTCGATTGTGCTCTTGCCCGTGTCCGAAGCCTCTTGTCCCTCGATCGACTCAAATTGATTAAAAGGATTAGTTGCGGCAGCATCGAAAGAGCATATTAAATTAGAAAGCCATAGAAAAGAGGAAAATGAAAATGTACAAATGAGTGGTTGAAAATGTGAAAAAGTTCAGCTGTCATCTGATGTTCATGTAGGGGATGAGTATTTGTGAGAGAATCGATCAGATTCCTTCATTACATTGCGCTGATCATTCACGGGAATCAGTCAGATAATGATTCACGAAAAAAAAATGCATTCTATAACGAAAATTATAAAATATTTGAGATATAACGCGCGCGCTGATTGGCTGGCTACCATGTCTATATCAGAGGACAGAGACATGGCTCACTCAAAAAACGTCGAAAATATTTTATAAAAGCAATATAAAACGATCGCTTATGTCTCTGTACTGTGATATAAACACTCTGGAAGATGTAGAGAACTCGAAAAGCAAGAGAAACACTCGGCTACGCCTCGTGTTCCTAAGCTTGCTTTTCTCTTGCTCTACATCTTCCATCGTGTTTATATCACAGTACAGAGACATGCGCGCGCGTTTTATATTCCTTAAAGAAAACACACTTATCGTACAAGAAAGCGTTTATGACTGGTTCATTAGGAACCTTAATTCTCTCCCCTGGCCAGCCCCTTCCCATGCAAGAGGGTCTGAAACACCGGCTAGTTCATTACTACGTTTACCGTCGCGATGTTGTTGTTAGTACCTGACTTATCAAGCTGTTTTGCCTAAGCTTTTCTACCTATTAACCATTGAATGGCAGTAGTTATTAACTTTAATAAAGCCAATAGTGTTCATGTCTGAAAATAACTATTCAAATTAGAAGTTTAACGTCAACAGCTCAAAAGACTAGCCAATGACAACGCTCTTATATATAATCACTGCATAATTGTTCATCAAATTCATTGCATTTTGAAACAAAATTCAAAAACCTTGGTGAACCCTTGGTCCATGAACACATATTCACATCCGCTTATTTCAAAAAACGTTGTCGTGGTTCAGAGCAACAAATTAAATGAATGCTGGCTTTGTTTGTAATGTATTCAAATCAGACTCGTTTCTATTGAACTAATTCCAAAATGTGAGCATTTTCAAGTCCTTGTTAGTATACGTACTGCACTCAATTCTTTTGATAACAAGTCTTTTGTGAACACATTATCGATTATTAGCAGCACAAAACCAGCATTCATTTCGAGCTTGCCTTGACGCTTGTTGCTTTGAACCGTGACAACGTTTTTTGAAATAAGTGTATATTCACATATATTCATATATAATGAAAAAGTTGTTACTTGACAAGAAAGAAATCGATCTATAGCAGCGTAACTACAATCGAAATAATTGCAAAGAAAAAGCTGATTTTTTTGTTCAGTAACATGATATAAGTATTTTGATCCTTCGGTTCGAGGAAAATCTTTTTTAAGAATGGCTGTAATAATTTTTGACGCACTTTTAAATAATTAAAGCTGACGCACTTTGTAATAACCACATTCGCACTTTGTATATAGGTTATTCGTCAAGAACAATGTTAAAACATGCATGCATAAACATATAGGTGTTGAGGCGGTGGTAATTACCAAGTGCGTCAGCTTTTTATTTCAAAGTGCGTCAAAATTATTACAAAGTGCGTAAGCTATTTCAAAGTGCGTCAAAACTATTACAGTGTGCCAATTATTTCAAAGTGAGTTGGAACAGGCTGTATTTTTTGCCGAAGATATTTTCAAACTGGAAGTGTTTACGGTTTCAGTTTTTGTGGGTGAAGCTACAGCAATTACATGTTTAAAAATTGTTTACTCTTCGACTCTCCACGGAAACTTTCGAAGATTTTAAATTACGTAAATTATATTGTAACAGTTTTTTTGAATTATTTATAGAAGAGTTAAAGGTGAAGTAATTATGTTTAAAATAGCTTTTTTTCTATAGAAACACAGTCGGCTTTGGAGATATTTGGACAACGAAACTGTATTTATTGAGTTTTGTTTTTCTTCAAAGGCTAATTAAATTAATTTGGAGTTTGAAAATATCTTTGAGCTTCAATGTAGGCTATAAAGTCCAAACTAAGACCTGACAAATGTGAAACCATATCTTTGTTAGACAAAAGAAAAACTCCTTTGTAGAACGCCTAACATTTACAGAATGATTTGTTTCGAATATGAAAGTAGTCTTAGCTGTAGTATAAAGACGGCAGGAAAGTGAGCGTCGGAGTTGTTGCAGGTGATACTGTCAATTTGAGTCAATGTAAACATAGCGGCAAATGGCCTTATTATGACAAGTGGCAACTGACAAACTACCATATTCTGAGCGTACATGTGGCGCAGTTTTTTAATTACGTTTAGCTTAATGAAAATGTCGTCGTTTACATTCGGTATAATGGCTTAGCTACTTATAGACTTTGCACACAACAAAATGTGAATTCGCTTGATAAAACTAAATACTTTGTTTGCTTTCGATATATAGATAATAGTTCGGTTTTATTTGGTAACTTTATTTGTTTAAAGAAGTGGGGGATTTTGACAGATTGGAATCATGCAAATATGCTTTAGAACCGACTGTCATTTGACAAGTAAAAAACAGCTTTTAGTATAAAACAGAGCTTACAAGCCATCACTTGATGCACGAACGAGTTCTGTCTGAATGTATTAGAAAATTCAAAATGAAGCACGGATAATTACTCATAACTCAGTTGGATAAAAGAGCGCTGTTTCACAGTAGTACGGTAAAGTATGTCCATGAAAACACAAATACTCTTTCTATTTGTGAATTCTTTAAATTAAAGAAAGACGAAAAACACCTGATGTTCTTGGACAGCTCAAAACAATGGATTACCTCAGTGTCTGCCTCTCTTTTTAACGGATATAAGATTTTTTTATAGTTCCGGATTTTAGGAACACCCAATTCCTAAACTAAATATTCGAAATGAGTTGGGATTTCATTTAGGAATTTAAAACCATTTTACTGTATAATTAATGGTTCATTAGAGCAGTCTGATTAATTGCTAGTCGATTTAAACTCAAACAAAGAAGACAAATTCTAGAAGAATTCTACTAAATCAAGATAGACCCTCTAAAATCAGATGCTAATTACGAACGAAAAAGGCAAAACGTCGTCTTATTTTGTAGTTTCAAAGAGCAATCAATTATATTGACTACAATAAAAAGCCCAGTAATTAATGAGGTATTCCTTCTCTCACTTAGGGACTGAAAGACGGTAAACATGTACAGCACAGGTTACTGAAGCCAAGATGGCGGCCCAAGCAGATTCACTTGGCCCGGAGGCTCTTCTCCAAGCCAGTAGAGATTGTAAACTTCGTCTAGTTCGTCTTCTAATAGATGGTGGAACATTGGTGAACGTACGAAATGAGAATCAAGAAACGCCCCTTATACTGGCATGTAAATCCGAGAGCGAGGAAAAGGAAAAAGTGGTCGAATTTTTGATAAAAAATAGAGTGAAGATGAATCTTCAAGATGTTGATGGAAAAACTGCTTTGATACATGCCTGTATTACTCACTCTTCTGATAATCTTATTCGTATGCTGGTAAACGCTAAAGCGAACCCTTGGATAAAAGACGATAGCAAAAATACAGCATTTGATTATGCAATTAACGCGGGAAACATAGGAATTGTCAAGGTGATGATTCAAGCGTGTCGTGAAGGAAAAATCTTGACAAAACCCGGCAGTTTTAATATGGAAATGAAGCGATTAGAAGATCGTCTGGAAACAGAAACACGAAAATGTTCTTGGCCTTTGATGGGTCCACGCAGCAATAACAAGGAGAAAAAGTCTTTACAACGTTCAGAACTTTTAGCTGTAAACGAAGACGACGAAAACGAAAGTCCCACACGTGAAAGACGACGCAAAAAGTCTATATGTCATTTTGATCCGATAGATATCGAAAGCGACATAAACGACGCTACTGCAGACAGTGCCGATAATATGTCGAAGTCACCACGAAAATGTTCGCTATATTCCGTTGGTCGGTCGTCTTCTGAAGATGAAAGAATAAGTCTGCATTTTTCTGACTCGGATAATTCATCATTTGATCGCTCGTCTGCGACTTTTTCAAGCCTGGAGCGTTTGCTGAAGCTTCGTGACTCAATTACTTCTTCTGTTGAGTCCAATGAGTCCCTTACTTTTCATGCTGCCCCGGCCTTACAAGCAGGCGCGATCTGGAACTTAGAAACAAACAAGAATGAGCCTAAGGCACGGAATACTTCTACAAAGGAAATAAGCCCAAATGATGCTCAAGACGAAGTGACTGGATCAAAACATGATGATCGCAAAGAGTATAGCTCTTCAAAATCCGACGCAACTTGTGTTAAAAACAAAGAAGTCGCAGATAAAAGCAAAGGAGATACCAAGCTTTTTTCCACAAAATTACGGAAGAAAAGTAAAACAAAAGCTAATGAGGCAAAAACTGACGAGAACATTGATCTTGCCTCTTCGATGTCTTTACGTAAGAAGGCACCGTCTCCCGTCGCATCTCGTCGGAAAACGTTCGGATCCTTCATGTCACGAAAAGATGACGTTCTAGAAGGCGCGAATACCAGAAGCTCTGGAAATGAGGGCGGTGCAGTTAGAAGAGTCACTGTTAGTACTATGGAAGGCTCCTCTCTTGCCCCTTACTACCCTACAGGGGATTTATTTGGAAGTAAATCACCTAGCAGCCATACAATAGAAAGCAATTCTCCGGAAATAAAGCTTTCACGAGAGAAAATGCGATCACCAGAAGTCGACTTCCCTTCGAAGATGACTGCTCATTCTGAGAAAGATTCAGCTTTGCAACTCGATAATAAAAACACCCGGAATTCTCCGGACACATCAAGAACTAAAAAGATTGAGACCTCAAAAACTGACTTCCCCAGATCTATTAACCTTCCCATAATTTCAAAACCAGATGAGATTGAAATTCACGACGAGGAAGGCAGTAAACTAGCTAAAGCTACTCCAGTGGAAAAAGTACTTGTAAGAAGGACCTTGTCTGACAGTATGTGTCAGGGCAACAGAAGGGCTAGTATCGTCACCACCCGAAGTGACAACCGCTTAAGTGTCAGTAGAAATGAAACGCACTTTTTTGAAGAGCATGCGCAAGTGACCGGGCGCTTTCCCGCTCAAATGCAGGCGGATTATCGTGAAAGAAGCTCCTCGTCACCTCTCACGCCCGTCTCTAGAAACACCCCTCCAACCGAAAGAAAACCATCATTGACTACACGTTGTGACGTCATTAGTACGACAACAACCAATCGCGATGCAACGTTGAATCGAGGCGCACGGTATGCAAGTACAGATTTACCTGATCTTGTCTTACCATCAGCTGCGCGATCCCGGTCGCCTAGCAACAACGAGCTACAAATGCAACGTCTATCAAGATCTTCAACACCGGAATTACTTAGCCCTGTCAGTCCCGGAAGCCAAGGATATTTGAGCGAATGTTACAACTTTTTGCCCGGAAAAGCATCCAGTGGAAGTTACACTCATTTACCGGAAGTAGTAAGCAGTACCACAGGTAGCCCAAAGGAGAAAGCAGCGCCTTTTTTACCCCCTTTGAACATATCGCGTAAATCTAATGATGCAGAGGAAGGGTACTTCTCGTGTTCTCCTTCACCAATGGACCTTGAAAGCCCGAATAGAGGGAAAGAAAAATCAAGGTACTCGTTTAAACCTTTATCGCCACGTTTGATGACCAGGCCTGTTAGAAATCTACTACCTTAATTTGTAGTTCTGACTCAAGAACGTAATAAAAGAGAACCGTGGTTTATACCACAGGGATCCCACGAACTGAGAAAAGCCGGCCACTAATGTACAGCTCAAAAAAATGATTTAAACGGCATTGAAACTCTGATATCTGCCGGCAAACATATATACAAAGTTTGGTTCATTTTAACAAATCAAATTTTGAACATTCTGTGATGTCAAATCCATTGTCAATAAGAGTACGGACAATTGAAAAATCAGAACAGCGAAAAGTATGATTGAAAAATTTTGTACGTCAGTAGACTTCATTGCACTACTGAGCTAGATAGTCTAATCTTCTATCCAAATGAAATTTGTTAAAAGTAAAACCTGTCTAAAAACAAAAATCTAAAGATATCTTGTTTGTCGGACATATATAAAATGATTCCATTGGGAAATCTGGCTAAAGACTGATTAAATGACTGCTCGTTGCGGACTGGGACAGGATGTGATTTTCGGGTGGGACGCGTCTCGTCCCGAAATTCAGCCCGGAACGGAATCGCCGTTGTAAACGCAGCCTTGGCCTCAAAAACATCATGAATGACGGGGTTTTATAAGTACGTACCTTGAAATAAACTATATATACTTGGAAACCCAAACTATGCTTTCAGTTACTCGGGACTATTTGGATGCGAAGGTCTTTTAATTTGGTCCCAGCTAAAATCATTTGTATTGAGGGTGCGTTTACGTACATGAATGATTTCGACCCAGAATGATCAGTTCTTCACGTAGTCTCCCTTGCAGCAGTGTCGTCACGCAATGCTTTCTCAGGGGAGACAGCGTTGCGCGACGACACTGGTAGCGCCATTCATGATCACATGGTCATTTTTTCCCGCGGGCTGCATAGTTCGTCCCGCGGGACAAGTTTAATCTCAGTGCCCGGTCCTTGCTTTCTTGTTGTATACATGATTTTCGAATTAGAAGTCTTCGCCCCGATTTGATCCTTTTCTTCAGCTGACCAAGACAAAATTTCGGTTCAGGATAAAATGAGATACAAAATTCGAGTAAACGCGAAATACCCAGGACAGAACAAAACTGATCGAGGCGACTGCACTACATGGACGATTTCGTCTCATGTAGGCTGTTATTCGCGGGACGATCGAGGTCAGTTTCCCATGGTTTTCGGTTGAGACAAGAATTCATTCACGTAATTCACGTGAGTCTTTCCTACCCGGGGCGACATGAAAGTCTTCTCGTCTCGGGCTAAAAATCTTCCCGTTACGAATAGTCTCCCTCGTACCCCCTCAGTTGATTGGTTACTGTGTTATGGACTGGAAACGTAGATAGAAATGACGCACCATATTACGTAAGAGTGAAAATGTGTTGCCTCGGCGGGCCAGGTTGGGAGATGCAAAATATCATATTAAAGTTTAATTCGCATACAGCGTTCCGAGGTATCCCAGAATTCTTTACGATTTTGTGCGTGTAAGCGAAGTCAGGGGTCAGAAGTCAATAATGTCTTTGATGAGAGAGAGAAGGGAGCATGTAAACCTATTATAAATAATTTAAATTTTCTGACATTTTTACAGTGTTGAGCCAACCAAACGTACAGCTTGGACTACCTGTGGTCAGCCTTGATCTCCAGTGTAAAATGAACAAATAAAGAAATAATTCAATTATGTGATTTTGTCACTTAGCTATAAAGTGCTTTGGTCACGCCCGAGTCAACTATATTTCTGTTTTGCTTTAAGTCTGAAAGAACTGGAATAAAATCCAAATAGAAAAAATGGAAGGGGGCGTCTCGTTCAAAAGAAGTAGAAATCTAATTGGATAAATTAGATGTTTGTTTATCAAAATTAGTAGAAAATGCAAAGGCAAACCGAAATTATCTGAAGCGTGTGACTTAACAGGTGTTTCATGCACAGCTTTTCTTGTTCTTTTGACACTTCATTAGGTCATGAAAGAAAATAACAATTTACGTAAGAACAGGTCTTTCAAGGGTGTTTACAAAAATATACCTTAACGTCAGATCAGAAATATCAAATGTCCAAACCTTCACAGAAGAAAGTTGACAAAGCTACCGTTTTAGCAAAGAGCAATGCAATTGTGGAGCGTCTTTTTGGCTTCCCTTTGTCTCTCATTGGTTGTTGTCATGGTTTCTACACAGCCTTTTCAAGGTTTGCTGAGTTTTAGTTGTTTAGTGAGTTTTCCTGTGATAAAACTTAAAACGGGTCATTTGTGCTTACTTATAAGTTCACTGCAAACTCAAAATGAAATCAGTAAGCAGCAGAGGTCTTTAATTATTTGAAATACATTTGTTTTATTTCTCTTGTATATTTAGAGCAGAACAAATTATGATATTTTATGATAAAATTACGATTTTTTCTCGGAATTTGACTTCGTTAAATAATCACCTTTGATTCTTTAAAATATTTTGTTTTTCAACCCCATATGCGACAGTTGAGATATCTCAGTGTAAATTAACAACATCCATCATATAATGAGCTTCATTATATTCGCTCATATCATATTTAATTTGTTTCTACATCGATATCTCACTCATGACTGTTTGCTTGCAGGCAAGCTGAAGGAAATACTGGATAACAAGCCTACGGGATACATCGACCCTATACTGAAATTAGCTGTTAGAAAATTAATGGTAGGTTATTTTTTGGTTATATCCAAACTGAAACAATCAAAGTGATGATGTAGGGTTTGACATGTTTGATGTCCGTCGGTTTGCACTCAATGTATAACTAGGGAGATACGCTGGAAAGAAATTTTACTCCAGAACGTGATGCGTGACTATTAAAATGCAAGATAGTTTAAGTGTTAAAGATACTAGAGGATTTATCATGTCACGTACTACGATAAATCTCTATAGTATCTTTAACACTTAAACTATCTTGCATTTTATAATAATAGTCACGCATCACGTTCTGGAGTAAAATTTTCTTTCCAGCGTACCCAGTATCTCCCTTATACATTGAGTGACGTACATCTATCTATTTCAAAAAACCGTTACAAACGCATTATTATACGCCATGAAAACTACAATGATATAAATTTCATCTTCTAGTAAGGCTGGGACACGCACGAAGCAATGCAGGCAACTCATCCTTGGGGAGGTGCAGGCTCGTCGCAAGCATATTGATAGGGGAGGTTCGATTTCCCGATATTCGACTGGGATTAGGGAGTGCTTAAATTATGACCTGTATAAATATCAGAGGTCTAGCTGGCTTTTGGAAAGTGGAATGAAAATTATTTTTATAGATAACTCTTAATCCCATCGGGGAATTTGTTTTTCTAAATTGCGCAAAATTTGAAAGCATCAGGCTAATCTAAAGAGTTTATGTAGTTTTTTCATAAAAGATCAGAAATTTAAGCCAAATTAAGAAAACTTAGAGAAATAGAATCCATTAAGAACAGAAAAAAAAAGATAAAGAAAAAAGAAAAAGAAAAGAAAAAGAAAAAGAAAAAGAAAAAGAAAAAGAAAAAGAAAAAAGAAAAGTAAAAAAGAAAAAAGAAAAAAGAAAAAAAAAAAGAAATGTTTTTGCGCAGGCAGGACTCGAACATGTTAGCCAAATAAATTAGTATGCTAATTTTATGCAAAACCTCAAAAATCGGACCATGCATCCAGACAAATCGCTGAATCATCGCATGTTACGTATAGGATGGAGATTTCGGCCCCATCCGCGCTATCCGGTAGAACACAGCGAGCTTCGCAGTCAAAGAGGGAGGAAACAGTCGGATCCTAGGCCATAGATAACTGAACCTTACCACTAGGCTAACTGGTCTACTGAGGGAATTGGAGAACAAAATAACCTAGTGTATTCTTTGAATTGGCTATCTATTGTTGTGCAAATTACGCGATCCCGTGGCGTAGTTGGAAAACCCTTGAACTGTGAAGCAAATGAGCAGATGTAAGAGCCGGGTTCGAAACCGGCTAGGGCCGCATTTTTTTTTTTTTTCGTTTTTTTCTTTTTTTATTTATTTTTTCCTGTCTCAAAATCAAAATTAGTTAATTAAAAGAGAGAGAGAAAAGACAGAAAAAGAAAAAGATTATAAAAAAATAAGGGGCAACTGAGAAAATTTATTTTAGAAGGAAAAACAACTATTCTTATGCGCACAATAGACCGGATAAAAGTCATATCATTCTAAAATATGTTTTTTGAGCGCGCACGTGGCAAAAACAACCCACTCCCAAAAATTGGCTCTTTTAATTAATCTCGATATAGCGCCCCTCCCTGTCAAAATGTCTAGATCCGCCGTTGTTCCAAACATTGCAAAAGTGGCGCAGAAATATCTAATAATTATCTTTTTCAGTTAACAGCAATTGAATGACTGCCAGAATCATCAACTGAATAGCATCCAATTAAAGTTTCGAACACTTCATGGCAAGATGTATGGTTCTGTAGAACATGTATGGCTACAAGCTCGAAAGGCCAGGACTGTATGACATAAGATCCTAAAATTGTAGCCGTCATTTTCTCCACATACGCCTTTTTCCAAAAGGTTGTCGGTTGAGCAGTCGAAAGATTACTTGTCTAGACCGAAAGGGAGTATGGGTAGATGCCAATCTTCACTCATTTTTGGGCTTTGGCCTTGATTTCTAGATGGGAATAGTCCAGTTCCTAGATATATACTACACCTACGACATGCAATGGATTTAGAGCGAGGCTTAGTGCTAAAACTTTTGTCTTGTCACAAATGACTGAGCTTTATACATCTCGGAAGTCAGCTATTGTTGTGCTGATACTGGTGTGGCTTGATATCTTAAGTAGTCTTTATCCTTAACTTTTGGGTGAATAGCATAGGCTATAGGTCAACTTTCATAGATCGATGTAATGATGTCGTAAGCTAGAAGATATAATATCTTAACTAGCTATGGCCACGCCCATTACCACCGTGTGCATAATTACGCGTCCAGCCAGACTAAAGTCTCGATTGGGATTTGGTCAATAGGCTACATAGACAAAAGGGCTCCTAACATAGAAAATCTTAGTGATCAATAGACAAATATTACTGTACAGTAATAAGAACCTGTTACAGAAACAATCCAAGATTTAGAGTCACACTTAGCTCAGATGATTTCTCACCGCAGACTTTGCATCTTTGCCTAAGCAAGGCCAAAAATAGAGCAAGTAAAAGAGCACATGGTGAGAAAAGTGCTTTGTGTTGCAGTTTCCTCACACAGTTTCTCAATGTGCGGCTTCAAGTACACATTACACAAAGTTGGCAAAGTTGACAAAATAATTTGTCTTTATTTGCATTACAGACTGTACAAGTTTATAATAACTTAAGTTATACCGAAATGGAGGAGTATGATATAAACCTAGAAACTACATGAAACAGTCATCGTCGACTCGACAGACTGCACAACACACACCCACACACCTACAAAATCAATGACAATGCAAGAATTCTCTCCATCTAGTGGGTTGCATTGCCTTTTATGGCTTCATTTTCTTTCATAAACACAAAAATTCATAATAACACCATTCTCTTCTATGGGTCCCTGTGGTATGTTCTTGTCACTAAAAGATACAAGCAACACTTTTATTATCACCACACCACCACCACCATCAATCATCACCAATAATCATCAACATCATCAGAGTACTGTTCTATATTTGCATCACCATGCATCATTATTGCAGCTCTAAATCTTCTGTCCCACAATATTAATGTTGTCTTTCTTCTCCTATAACAGTCATAGTTGCAGCCCCTGCTCTTACTGCATAATTAATTTATTAATGTAATGCATTTTAACTTATTCAGTTGAATGTTGTTGCAATATTTGTAAGAAAGAGCATATCCATTTGATGTGTAAGAGCATATTTACTGTTATGGGTATTGCATAAATGCATTGCATTAACTTTCCAAATAAGGACATAAAACAAATTGTGAATCATAGGTTGCAAGCAGGACAAGTCCAGTCAAAGTTATCCATCGATTGATTGCAAGATGAGTTGCAAAAAATCTTGCTCTGTGTAACAGTGCCTTATATATATAGGACACAAGTTTTCTCACCTGCCAGGTTGATAGACATTTTTGTCAAATTCAGGAAAGAAGATATCGCAATCATAGTCTTTGTCCATCTCAGTAATGTAAAGCCTTTGACAAGATTCACGTTCAATGGCATCCTGTAACGAAAAGCGAAACTTTGGAAGATGTAGAGCACTTGAAAAGCATGAGAAACAAATGGCTATGGGCGTCTTGTGTTTCTAAGCTTGCTTTTTTAATTTGCTGCTCTTCATTTACCATTAACTTTAATTATTATATCATAGTATACAGAGACATGGGAGCATGTTATATGTACCTTATATACAAAACTTCCTCCAACAACAAAGAGACTCTCTACCTTGCTGGCCAATGGTTCTTTGGCTAACATATCTAGTGCATTGTCAAAGCTTGAACACAAGTGATCAACACCAGCTGGAGCAGTCCTGAAAATTTATTGATAATACATGTGTTACTTAACAAATAGATTCCATTTTTCCGTGCGTCTGTACTCTAATCGATGCACAGATGACGTCAAAATGTGGTGAGAACAAAAAAGTACGCCACGAGACGAAGTCGAGTGGCGTGACTGTTGTTCTCACCACATTTTGACGTCTTCTGTGCATCGATTAGAGTACAGACGCACGGAAAAATGGAATCTATCTGTTTTATATAATATTTATCGAAACATTCCAACCAATCAGAGCGCGCGTAAGATTCGATGACGCCATCTATGCGTGTGTACTCTAATCACACATGGTTGTTCGACCAATCAGAGCGCGCGTAATATTTATCATTTTGAGTAACACGCACTCTCACATAGCTTTTCTGTGCAAATGGGAATTGAAAAATTGAAATGAAAAAGAGAGATGTTAATGCAACTAAAAGTTTGATCTTGTCATGTGATGGGTAACTCAGTCTGTCCCAAATGCGAAGGTACTGTAGTATAGTCACTTGTTGATTAGGTCAACCAATCAGCATCCTGTATATGTAGACTAATTACAATAACTGATAAAATGATAATATAATAAATTTTGACTTCCAAACAAGTTACAGTTACAGCACAAAGCTCACAACTGTGACCAGTGTTAATTTATTCCTATACTTTTGTCTTCTCATCCTCCAATTAGCACTTAGATAAGAGATAAGCAGGGCTTTCGCGCAGCTGATTTTTTACCACGCCCGGGGGGTCGGGGGGTGGGGGTACTCAACCCCGTTTTGGATAGGGGTGTGCCGCGCCGGAGTTCTAGAAACCTGACCCTGTTTAAGACACTGGAAAGTAAATAAATCATACCCTGTTCAAGACAAATGAGAAAAAAATCGACCCTATTTAAGATACGTAACAGGGTAGTCTCCTTTTAATGAGACGAAAAACGGCTGCAAAAGAGATAACAGAGCCGTCGTCAATTACGATATCTCGCACGGCGAGGCGCTTTTTGGAGTATTTTACACAAAAACATGATATGATTTGCAATCTCTTT
Organism: Telmatactis stephensoni; assembly: GCA_029948255.1. Classification (NCBI taxonomy): domain Eukaryota; kingdom Metazoa; phylum Cnidaria; class Anthozoa; order Actiniaria; family Isophelliidae; genus Telmatactis; species Telmatactis stephensoni. The sequence goes on along the minus strand of JALIZF010001478.1, from coordinate 105,767 downwards.
TCAGAATTATAGATTCTGTTTAAGACAATTTTGGGTAAAATGTATACCCTGTTTAAGACAGCAGGGCCAAAAACCATACCCTATCCATACCCGTATAGCAAATATATGGGAGTACCCCCCTCCCTGGGTAACCACGCTTTTTCGATGTCATTTTGGTAAAAATGGCCGCAATATTAGTGATTTCATTTCGCGTGATTATCCGGGAGATTTGGGCCTTTAATCTGGAGACTGGGAGATACGGTCTAAAATCTGCAATAGAAGCAATAGAATGATATCCCTGGTCATAGGCAATTTTTTGGTTTTAAATGGATTTCAGCTCCTACTTACTTCAGTGTTTTACTCAGGACCATGTTTACCCTATGAGGAAGTGGCCTTAAATCGTCTGGGATGGCCTCCCAAGTTTTACGTCCCATCAGAACTGCATTTTGTTTTCCTAAAAATCAAAATAATTGGGCTTTATACAAAATATAACACATCAAAATTCATAAGGAATGGATTTCATACAAATACTGAGACCAAAACTCCAAACAGGGGGTTGAAATTGTAGCTTTGTTAATTGGTGCACCAAAGCAAATTTGGAAAGGTCTTACCACCGTGTGCATAATTACGCGTCCAGCCAGACTAAAGTCTCAATTGGGATTTGGTCAATAAGCTACCGGGAAGCCAGCAAAGTGTACAGACATTGTATAGAAAACTCCGCCTCTGTCTGGATTTTTGGTAGCCTATTGACCAAATTCCCAATCAAGACTTTAGTCAGCTGGCGGGACGCATAGTTTTGCACACGGTGGCAAGGAGGTTTAATCAAAATAACAGATGAAGAAATGGTCAACACCAGCGTGTGTCCATTGCTCAAGCATGTTAAGGCCTGGGTCAGGCCTTTATTTAGCATAAAATGGTATTTTTTACATTTCAAGAGAAATATTGAACATTTCGCTTTCTAACTTGGAGACGTGTTAGAATTGGTCGATTTTGAAAAATTCTCATTGACAAAATGGGGAACGCTTGGTCACGTGACCATCTACGTAATATAGAAAATGACAAAAATTCAATGGAAAATGGGCCGTATAGAGACGTAAAGTGAAATAATGAATGAGATGTCAATTTATGACTTTTGAGGTTGTCTTTCAAAATCTGCCTGGAATGGTGGTCCATCATTGATTGTTAAGGAGATATTTGGTAAAAGAGGTCACGTGACCAAACCAGGTATTTACAAATTTGCATCTTACTCCTCACCGTTTAAATGAAGTCATCCATTCCAGGCAGTTTCTAACTTATCTAGATGTCCTTAACAGTTACACATCAAAAACAGTCTTCATTAAATGCATTTTCACTGGCCCATTTTCAAATTAATATTTTTTCATCCTATAGGTCACGTGACCTCCGAATTCTGACCATACACAAATAAAAATGTTAAGGAACCTGATTACGACTATGGGCCAAAATTATATCTAAGTACAATTAATATTGGTAGAGATATTGCAATTTTAGGTTATTTAGTTCGGCCCAATGACCCAGGCCTTAACATGCTTGAGTGAGTTATGGATGCACGCGGGAGGCTGCTAAGCACGAGAGAAGCGTAAGAGTCGCACGAGGCGTAGCCGAGTGCGACTATAGTTTCTCGAGTGCTTAGCAGCCGACCAAGTTTAACCTAAATAAAAATACTGATGACCTTCAAAGTTCTTCATACATGGCGCGCTGTAAGAATAGGAAACATTGACGTCAGCGTGCTGTCCATCGAATTCTGGACGCACGCTCGCGCGCGCTTATCATCCAGTCAGAGCGCGCGTTATATATTACCTATGTTATAATAGTTTTTATACCTTCTTGTTTCACATTTATAGTAAGTTTGTTAAAGTGGTCAATATCTGTCCTAGAAAATAAAACAATGAAATGGAAAAAAAAATGAATTTGTTGAATATGAATTTTGAGAATGTGAGACTAAAAATAAAGTGATTTTGATAGCAACAAGCTAGGAACTACTATCTAGTATACATTGATGGTCTACCAACTGTAGGTTATACATCTATCAAGGCTCGAGGCTTACATGGACTTTGGATGTGGATCCAAGGGCAGGAGAAATTTATTTTGTGTTTTACTTTTATTTCATATATTCTGGCTGATACTGAGAAGAAATTACATGGCATGGCAACCACTTTGGAACAAGACATGCATCCACTTTGTCAGCTAGAGCATTTGTTATACAGAGTCCTGTCTACATGACTGTTTGGCTATGTCTTCCAGGTAAAAAGACAGCAGTAGATGGACTACCCACACACACACATCAACCTGGTTGGAAATTTTCTCTTCATATTTTGAGACAATTTATCCATTTCATAAATATGCTTTTTAAATATAAGAAATTCGTTCATTGCATTTGCCACAAAAGTTCACTCCCGGATTTGAGTTCGAGAATAAACTTAGCTTATGGGGCTTATGTTCATCCTAAAGTTTTTATTCAACTTACGGCAGAGGATGCCATGGCATTGTGTTTTTCGTCGCTATTCCATATTTAGAATCCACAATCGCTACGCAGGAGAAAGGAATTCGGTTCGCCATCAGATACTAAGAGCTCTGAACCAAAACGAAAACAACTTTGCATGCAAACTGGCCACCTTTTTGCTGCGAAAAAATATATATATGTATGCAAAAACAGCATTAGAGCAAAGTTAGTAGAGCGGAATGGTTTGGAAACGGCTCGGCAAACATCAAAAGGACTGACAAAGAAGCAAACATATGGATGTTGAGTAAGGCCTTGACCGCGCACAATCTTTTGTTTTACCTTCGTTTTATTATGCTTGGACTGACCTGACCCAACGTTTTCATTGGCTGATTGTCTAATATGTAGGAATGCTTTTGTTTTGTGCGCGGTCACGGTTGGAAAAAGTGAACAAATTAAAAAGATAGAACAATGGGTTTCCTAACCATTTTGCTCTATTAACTTTCATTAGAGATAGGACCAAGATAATCTGATAATGCGAAAGTCATTCAAGGTCTTTATCCCCGGGCTTTATCTTTGAGATAAAGAATGGATTGAACTTTATTAAGTTGAATTTGTAAATACATATTTTATCAGATTATATTTTTATTATTTTGTCCATACGGTGGCCCACAGGGGCAAAACACATGCAAAATTGCTTTGAAAAAACAACAAAGTTTCGTGGAACACAACAATCTTTCACTGAAAACAACAAAGTTTCGTTGAACACAATGATCTTTTACTGAACACAACAAATTAAGCTAGTTTCGTAGAACACAACAATCTTTCACAGAACACAACAAAGTTTCGTTGAGCACAACAATCTTTCACTGAACACAACAATGTTTCGTGGAACACAACAATTTTTCACAGAACACAACAAGACCCAACAATGTTTTACAGTACACAAGTCTTTCACAAGCAACTAATTAGTTAATGAGGATGAGAAATTTCTTTCAGATTTTTATATTTTAAAATGTCGTTTTGGTTAAACATTTTTCAGGTCCGTGGACATGGAGCTTCAAAGTGGACGAACAACACTGCTAATTGTATTAGTTCCATTATGTTTTATATTGTATATAAATGGTAAGTTAATCAAACGTTTAATAACGCCGCTTGCTAAAAAAATAATGCAGCAGTTATAATACATGGTACTCGGATTTCCGAACCTTCTCCATTCAGAGATCGAAAAGGGTTAAAATTCGAACTATGTTCATAGGCTCTCACGAAAACGAAAACCATGTTTTATGTCGGATCTTTAACGATGTAAATCAGAAAACCGTTTTATCTATCAATCGTTTAATAGCGCTGCTTGCTAAAAAATAATGCATCATTTAGAATACATAGTGCCATATTTCGACCTTCTCCATCCATTCCATCCAGAGAAGAAGGTTAAAATCCAGACTATGCTCATATCTAGGCTGTCAAGGAAACGATAGGTGTCAATAGACAAGCACAAGGAAAAAGCATACGGACTTTAAAGACGTTTATCAGAAAACTGTTTTTATCTATGATTATAAGTGTTTCATTTTAGAACATGTGTAAGAATTTTTGTTCGGGCGACGTTTGAACTCTGGCTCTGCCCACAACAGACGTATGCTTACTTGAGTAAAAGAACGAAAAATTCGTCGAAATTTATCCGAATTTTCGTTAGTGAAGCTCCGCACCATCTGGAATGTATGCATTAGCTTTGGAAATGGTAGTTACTAAGGTTTGAAATACCAAAATCCAACTCATAACAATTTAAGTAGTCCAAGGTTATTGCAATATTGCGTGCAACAGAACGTGCATGTGTTAACCCCTGCAACAGGCGCGCGCAATGCCCCAGAAAAAGCTCGGTTGTACTTCTGTAGCTGTTGCGCAAAACGTTGCTCGATCTGTTGCAAGGTTGGTATGGCTTCAGAAAAAGAACTCGTTTCTACTTCTCTAACTGTTGCGCGCACCTCTTGCAGGGTCGGACACACGCACGATGCATGTTGTGTACAATGTTACAAGCTACAGGGAAAATAACATCTTGTGTTCTGGGTTTCTACAAATTAAGCAGCAAGCCCCATTAACAATAGCCCCAGCGCAGGTCGCATGAGAAAGTCAGAGGGGTAGTGAAGGGTTCTAGTTCTTTCCCACCCCCACCCCACCTCCTTCCACGCCCCAAGATTGATATGGGATATTAAAATAGGTACCATTTATGATAAAAAACAGCTTTGGACATCAGTTCTTCAGTTTTCGAAATTAGTTCCCGTTCCCTAACCACAAGACTAACATCAAAGATAACGAATAAATCCAGGAGAGTATAATCAGGTGACTGAGACTCCGCACACACCCTTATAAAAACCTTGACGTGTTGTCCCCCATTCGATTTCTTTTTAGAACACGATTCGAACGAATTCACCTCGCGCTGGAAGCAAATGAATGTAAATGCTCAAAATTGACGAGCGCGCGTAAGTGACCTGTGGTTTAAAAATAGCTCAAATGCGGTGAAACATGTCAAATCACGTGACGTGCGTGTCTTCTTACTCTGGTTTTTACAATCAATTAGTTATCTTGACTATGTTTAGGATAATTCGTCAGGCAGAGCAGTGAATCACTTGAAAGATTTCATCATGTAATGGAAGCACTATGAAAGATTTAAAAGGTTTACTTTTTTGTGTTATTAAGTTAATTTCTAGGCAGAAATGACATTTCCCAATATTTTGAATACGACAATATAAAAACTTGCGCGAGTTTGGCATTCTGCATTACGAGATTCTCTGTGGAGTTTTCGGGGATACATTTTGACGAGATCAATTATAATTTTATTTCTCTTCTACTTTCACAATTAAACTCAAATCGACCATGTAACTAACAAATTTGGTGTTAATATTGAAGAACAAACGCGTACATGTAAATAGCTACGAGCTTTGTTTTAAAACGATGAGCTAAAAGTATCAATCCAAATTTTAAATCACCTCAACTTATAAAATAACTTACCCTTGCTGATGTCTTAATCTTATTAGTTCTAGGGATATTCCTGAAATACGAAAAAGTGGATTCCAACTGAACATCTTCAGTGAGGCCGATCATTTCACTTTGGAACGGAAATAATAGCGTACGTAACGGCTTGAAGCTTGCTGTACTTAAAGTAATCATGGAAATTTATTGATCCCTCTTCAATCGAGTAGATTTTGATTGGTTCTTCTATCTCCTTGGGGAATTGGGACAAATCGATGGACTAAAACAATGCAGACAAGCTCGATGTTCCTGAAAACATATTCTTATATTTTGTCTTTCTATTTATTTACAAAACAGCTATTTTTCGATAGCTGGACTCTGATTGGTTCATTTCTTTCCCTGGGGAGTATTAGCATTACAATGAAACTTCGCCGAATAGACTACCCCGATTAGTCATTAAATTTATTAAGTGTCTAGGTAGCGCAGCGGTCTAAGGTGATATCTAAAGGTATGGATTAGGGTCCGGATATCGTCTCCCTCCCTGGCCTTCGGGCTAAGATAACTGTAATATGTAGCACCGGGATAGCGTGGATGGGGCCGAAATCTTCATCCGTAACGTAAGTCGATTCGATGTCTCAGCTTCTCAGAATGTCTCGGGAGAATCGTCCCAAAATTTTCATTTCTTTTTTTTCTTTTTACAGTTATTCATTCAGTCTGTTATTTTATTTCCGGGGGGTGCTCTTTAAGGGGTTACAGGTTCGATCCTCGTCGACGCCGGGTTCTTTTCTGACTTCTTTTTTTCTTCATTTTTTCCGTTTCTTTCCCAAGCTTTAAGTTAAAATTACATCTTTTGAACTTATTTTCAAATGTTTGGTGTTTTTAATATTTTTTCTGATAAATTTCATTTTCATTTTTTATTTTTAATTATAATTATTCATATATCTCACTGCATTGTTTCTGTGGGGTGCATTTCCTAGACATTACAAATTTCTTTCTGTTTTGCCTTTTTTTCCTTTTCTTTTTTCGAATGTCTGGACGTTTTTTCCTATTTTTTTCTTTTTTCGAATATCAGGACTTTTTTTCTCGCAAGTGATAATATTTTTACTTTCAAATACCTATTTGAATAATAAAATTGGAAACCATTTCCGTTACAAAATTCCTTACTTACATTAGAATTTGTCCTCGTAGAATGAATTCAAATCGCTTTGATTTGATTTTATGCGTCGGGTAGCAAATACATACAATTATTTTATCCTATACTAAGCCCATACCATAGAAAATACAGCAAATAATGGCAATGTCTCATGGGAAGAGACAGTTGAATACCGCCGAATATACAATGGATTTCCTGCTTTCTGATTGGCTGTATTTCCTATGGTGTGGGATAAAACACGATATAAAGCCTGGTTCACGCTAACGACGCAAGACGACACAAGACAACGGAAAACCACGCAAGACCACGCACGATGACTCAACACAACGCAAGACGACGCAAGACAACGCAAGACGACGCAAGACGACGCAAGACGACGCAAGACAACGAAAGACGACGCAAGACAGCGAAAGACGACGCAAGACGAAGCAAGACAACGCAAGACGACGAAAGACGAAGCAAGACAACGCAAGACGACGAAAGACCACGCACGATGACTCAACACAACGCAAGACGACGCAAGACAACGCAAGACGAAGCAAGACGACGCAAGACGACGCAAGACGAAAGACGACGCAAGACAGCGAAAGACGACGCAAGACGAAGCAAGACAACGCAAGACGACGAAAGACAACGAAAGACGAAGCAAGACAACGCAAGACGACGAAAGACAACGAAAGACGACGCAAGACGACCCAAGCCCGCGCAAGAAAAATAAAACCTTCCGTTCTTTTGAGCTAGCGTTTATACTTGCGTAGCTACTTTTACATCCCGAAGGGACAAGCACTAAAGAAGCAGAATACGAGCTCGTGAAGAGTACCTTTTTGTCTCTCAAAAAATGCGTGTAAAATAATGTAATAGTGTAAAATAGTGTAGATTTTTTCCCTCCACGTGCTGATTTTTGTAAATATCATCTTTTCCCTCTATTTTTTTGCTACTTTTGAATGAACAATTTCATAGAATTCTCTGATAATGGACGTGGATGGATGATTTTGGAATTTATTGGTTTATTTATTGAAAATTCTTATGAGAGACTCATTTGTTTTGTTGTTGTGACGTCGATCCTTTCTGATGTCTCTGATCTTTCCACAGGCTTACCATATTGTGTCGGTGTGATGGTTGGGCTTCCTGTGGATTTTAACGGTTCTTTCTCGATGTATCAGTCCCGAATTCTTTTCCAGCAATATGTTCCTAATATCAGGTCTCCAGCTAATACCAAGTTTCAATTCCACAAACAAGTTTAACCTTAGGCTTTGATATTAGGACTTGATATTAGTGCAATGTTTTAATACCGAGTTGTATAAGGGTTTGTTGAGCTTACAATTTTAATACTAAGTAATCAAAGACAGTTGGGACAGTTGGGACAGTTGGGACAGCTGGGACAGTTGGGACAGTTGGGACAGTTGGGACAGTTGGGACAGTTGGGACAGTTGGAACACTTGGGACAGTTGGGACAGCTGGGACACTTGGGACACTTGGGACAGCTGGGACACTTGGGACAGCTGGGACACCTAGGGCAGCTGGGACAGTTGGGACACTACAGGAATCCCAACATATCAGTTTTATGGCTAGGACACTTGGGACAGCTGGGACATTTGGGACAGCTGGGACACCACAGGAATCCCAACATATTGGTTTTATGGCTCTTGGGACACCACAGGAATCCCAACATATCAATTTTATGGCTAGGACACTTGGGATAGGGGATAGCTGGGACACTTGGGACACAGCAGGAATCCCAATAATACGTACAGAAATATTTAGCAAAGAAATCCCAATCATTGTACACAATGAACAGGGATCCCAACATTCAAAAATGTTTATTTTTAGCCTGGATGAAACAATCGTTGTTAATTAAAGAGGATACCTTTGGGGCTGACGTCTAGTGTCCATTTGAAGAGAGTACACAAAAGTGAGGTCTCCAGTACATAACGCATTACATATATTGAAGGATTGAAAACCATTTTATGCATGGATAATTCATGATTTCTCACCGCAGACTTTGCATCTTTGCCTATGCAAGGCCAAAAATAGAGCAAATAAAAGAGCACATGGTGAGAAAAGTGCTTTGTGTTGCAGTTTCCTCACATAGTTTCTCAACATGTGCAGCGGGCTTTAAGTATGCACACAAAGTTGGCAAAGTTGACAAAATAATTGTGTTTATTTGCATTACAGACTGTACAAGTTTATAATAACTTAAGTTAACCGAAATGGAGGAATATGATACAACCATATGTCCCTAGAGACTACATCAAACAGTTATCATCAACTCAACAGACTGAACACACACACACACACACACACACCTATTTAATCCATGAGAATGCAAGAATTCTATCCATCTAGTGGGTTGTATTGCCTTTTATGGCTTCATTTTCTTTCATAAACACAAAAATTCATAATAACACCATGATCTTCTTGGGGTCCCTGTGGTATGTCCTTGTCACTAAAAGATACAAGCAGCACTTTTATTATCACCACACCACCACCACCACCAATCATCACCAATAATCATCATCATCATCATCATCATCATCATCATAGTTATTAGTGTTCTATGTTTGCATCACCATCACTATTACAGTTCTAAATCTTCTATTACCCATTGCAAAATGGGTCGCAAAAAATCTTGCTCTGTGTAACAGTGCCTAAAAGGACACAAGTTTTCTCACCTGCCAGGTTGATAGACATTTTTGTCAAATTCAGGAAAGAAGACATCGCAATCATAGTCTTTGTCCATCTCAGTAATGTAAAGCCTTTGACAAGACTCACGTTCAATGGCATCCTGTAACGAAAAGTAAAACCTTGGAAGATGTAGAGCACTTGAAAAGCAAGAGAAACAATTGGCTATGTCTTGTGTTTCCAAGCTTGCTTTTTTGCTGCTCTTCATTTCCCATTACGTTTAATTATTATATCATAGTATACAGAGACATGGGAGCATGTTATATGTACCTTATAAACAAAACTGCCTCCAACAACAAAGACTCTCTCTACCTTGCTGGCCAATGGTTCTTTGGCTAACATATCTAGTGCATTGTCAAGGCTTGAACACAAGTGATGAGCACCAGCTGGAGTAGTCCTGAAAAATTATTGATAATTATACAGTCATGTTATTTTATTATTGTGTAGTTCCAGAAAATATCCATACCCCACCTAGGCTTTTAATCTTGAGACCAGGAAATATGGTCTAAAATCTGGAGACTCCGGCTTATCCATTAGAGTTGACAGCCCTGGACAAGATAAGAGAATCCTTGGATGCTGATTGGATGGTTGCTCTTTCAAAAAAACTGTTATTACATTATTTATAACTGGTCATACTTTTGGGCTTTGTGATATAAAGTGGCTCTTTGATAAGTATTGGCTTTTGAAACAAAGTCTAACAAAGTGTATTCCCATGGGTATTTTTCAGTGAGAATTCAAGCAATAGAATGATATCCCTGGCCATAAGCAATTTTTTGGTTTTGAATGGATTTTAGCTCCCACTTACTTCAGTGTCTTACTCAAGACAATGTTTACCCTATGAGGAAGTGGCCTGTATTTCTCTGGGATGGACTCCCAAGTTTTACGTCCCATTAGAACTGCATTTTCTTTTCCTAAAAATCAAAATAATTGGACTTTATACTAAATATAACACATCAAAATTCATAAGGCCAAAACTCCAAACAGGGGGTTGAATTATTGTAGCTTTGTTGGTGCACCAAAGCAAATTTGGGAAGGTCTTAAGGAGGTTTAATCAAAATAACAGATAGTTTTTGTACCTTCTTGTCTCACATTTTTAGTAAGTTTGTTAAAGTGGTGCATATCTTTCCTAGAATAAAACAATGAAATGAAAAAAATGAATTTGTTGAATATGAATTTTGAGAATGTGAGACTAAAACTAAAGTGATTTTGATAGCAACAAGCTAGGAACTACTATCTAGTATACATTGATGGCCTACCTACTGTAGGGTTATGCATGTATCAGTGGCTTCCCCATGGGGTCGACCCCCCAGGAACCCTGGGCGTTTCCTGGGGGGACGTATAAACTACTGACCTCAAATTACAAATTCCCAGAGTCTGTCCCCTGGGTTCGAACTCCTTGAACAAAAGTGATGTTTTCCACCACACCCTTGGGCAAGAATTTTCTGAAAATCTCAACAAATCCCCCTGGGTTCCCGAGTTCCCTGGGTGCCCAGGGGCTCAACCCCATGGGGAAGCTGCTACATGCATTACACTTTGAATGTGGATCCAAGGGCAAGAGAATTTTATTTTATTCTATTCATATATTAACTATTTTTTTGTGGCTGGTAATGAAAAGAAATTACAAGGCTATTAGCAACCACCTTGGAACAAGACATCCACTTTGTCAAATGTCAGTCACATGCTCCCCCCCCCCCCCCCCCACCCCCATCTACCTGGTTGGAAATTTTCTATTCATATTTTGAGACAATTGATCCATTTTATAAACATGCACTTTAAATATAAGAAATTCGTTCATTGCATTTGACACAAAATTTCACTCTCGGATTTGAGAATGTTCATGCTATTTTGGGAGAACGTCAGGACGAAAGTTCTTATTTTATAAACTTACGGATGATGCCATGGCAATTTGTTATTCTTCCCTATTCCATATTTAGAATCCACAGCCGCTACGCAAGCGAAAGGAATTCGATTCGCCATCATTCTATAAAGCTACGAACCAAAACGAAAAGAACTTTGCAGACTTCAGTCATTCATCAAAAGCGCGCCAATTATACACAGGAAACCCGAACATGCGAGGATATTCAAAGTATTAAATTGTTTGTGGGGGGAGGGGAGTAGAAGCTAGCAGTCGGAAAATATGCGCTCTGAAGACTCTGACGCTCATTTCCACCTTTTGCTGCGAATATATATATATGTATGCAAAAACAGCATTAGAGATAGGGCCAAGATAATTTGATAATTTGAAAGTCATTCAAGGTTTTTATCCCTGGGCTTTATCTTTGAGGGCAAAGTTACCCGTGGGGACCATGTGACGTGAGTTCTTGTTTTTCTTGATACTACGAGGATGATGATTGGTTAATTTTAAAAGGTCGTTGAAGGTGGCATCTCAGCTTATTGGTTGAAAATAATGTATAAAACACAATCTCATTGGCTAAAAGCCGGAGCAAAACAATCCAACACACGACAACGACTCAGAAGCCGGTGAAGAGCAAAGAAGGTGAAGAGTGAGACCAAAATATTTGAATGTTGCCTCGTTTTTCTCCTTAAAATGGCCGAAGCCCGAGCTGCTGTAACCAGACCAGATGTACGACTTCATCCCGAAGGGACAAGCACTAAAGAAGCAGAATACGAGCTCGTGAAGAGTACTTTTTTGTCTCTCAAAAAATGCGCCTTCCGTACACAGTAAGTGACCGCGTTTGCGTAGTGTAGATTTTTTCCCTCCACGTGCTGATTTTTGTAAATATCATCTTTTCCCTCTATTTTTTGCTACTTTTGAATGAATAACTTCCTGGAATTATCTGATAATGGTCATGGATAGATGATTTTGGAATTTACGGGTATATTTATTGAAAATTCTCAAGAGACTCATTTGTTTTGTTGTTGTGCCGTCGAGCCTTTCTGATGATCTTTCTGTCACATTTCTCTCGTGACACCAAGAAAGTTTTACTATTTAACGCTTTCTCCAAGACTTTTTAATAGACATAAAAATAGCAAGTGTTATTCAATCAACATCACATATCGATTTTGTTTTGGATGTTTCTACGATCGTAGATTTTTCAAAAGTTGACATATGATTCATTGATTACAACCCTCGCTATTCATTCATTCATCTAACTGAGTCATATGTCCAAAGCAACTCGTGTAGATTTCCAAAGGACCCTGAATATAGTTCAGGATCTTTTGTTCTGAAGTATAAGGCTGCTATTATCACCTTTAGAATTGATTGTTTTGATTTTTGAATTAATGACAATCTATTAAAATATTCACGGTTCGCATATTGGACTTCGGACCCTCTTGAAAAATATGTAGCAGGTACTGTATCTATTTTGAGTTCAAGTTGAGGTTTTATATGAAGTGTGGTTTAACAGTTATGTATTCGGTTTTCGTTAATTCTGGCCTTGTAAATCAATTAAATAAATTAATCTGAATCTGTAGTTAATTTGAGTGCCTAACAAAATCTTTCCTGGTCTGCCTAATTAATATGTCCATTTCCTCATTCTTTAAACAGGATACTATTTTTAGAGTTTACTTGAGTGAGCTAGAACCACTTTGTATGCCTTTTGAAGAAGACTAACTGTTAAATGTATCTAGGTGTGTGCTTCGGATATGCATGGGGTCATCTTATCCACATATATATGGACCCTTGCTGTACACTATAATTGTGAACTTGGAGACAAAACACTGAAAGCATTTTGCATAAGGAAAGTTTTGATTCTCAAAAGGAGAGGAAGTATTGTTTGGTTCCGTAGACTGATAATAACATTGCTAGTTTCATGCTTTCATGAAATTAATGGTTTGTAGTGACAATAATTATCACAAATGAAATGGAAAAATATTGTTTTTCTTGGTTTTTCTGACTCGAAGGGGTGGTTTTGGTTTTTCAACTTCATTAATTAATTTCATTTAATATTTTAATGAATTTATGACATGTTATAAATTAAAATGCATATTTATAGGATTGAACTGAAACATGAATTATACAGAAGTAAAATAAAATCCCCAAAATGAAATGTCAGAAAAAATTAACTGCAACATACATGTAAATACTGATAATTGATTATGTTATCAGCCAACAGATAAGGAATGGGCTTTGGCCAACAACATGGTCCAATCTCCTTGGTGCTGTTCTTGTTATTGGTGGGATCATCCACTTTGATCATCACTATCAAACAGATATACTGGAACCCTTGACAAAAACTATATGGTGGCTTGGTAATCTCATTTACCTGGATGACTCCTATAACTTTAACTTTAGGGTTCTAGTACTGTCCATCATTATTGGTGTGGCTTTCTTTGCCATTATGCTATATGTACGGCAGTATGTACTTCGGATGTTGCTTTCCTACCGAGGATGGATGTGTAAGTATATCTATGCTGTGGTATGAAATTCTTTTTTTGATTTCTGGTATGGATTGTCTATGATCATTATGAATTATAATTCAGGACAATAGAAGATAAATCAAACTGGCTTGAGAATTTGGAGAATCATATTAAAACATTGTCAACTCTGTTTTATTCATTCATTTATTCATCTGTGCATTTGGTTGGTTGGTCAGTTAGTTGGTCACTCATTTATTACTTCGGTTGTTTATGTATTTTTTATTTATTTATTTGTTTGTTTGTTTATTTATTTTAGATGAAACTCCTAGATCTCAAAGCATGTTAACCCTTTGCTGGGGTGCTCTGGTACGATTATTCTCTGGTCATCACCCAACACTCTACAGCTATCAAAACAGTCTACCACGTATGCCAGTTCCATCTGTGAAAGAAACATGTCAGAGATTTATGCAGTCCATGAAGCCTTTGCTAGATGACAAAGAGTATGAAGAATTCAGAGTTTTAGCTGAGGTACAGTATAATACATTATTTTGTAATACCTCAGAATCACCTGTATGAGGATTTTTTTTTTTTATGAGGAATTTTTATTACTCATTACAAATGTAGTCTTGTACCTTGAGTCTGCATTCCTCTTGGCCAGCACTGAGAAATGGAAGATGCTTGGGGAAACTGAATTTCCACTAGCTCTGATATTGGAGTGCTGGTCCACCAATTTAAGCTTTTAGTATATCTTGGTGGTTCAGATTTGACTGTTAAAATTCAGTTTCCCCATAGTCTTCTGTTGCTTGGTCACACTGGCCAAGAGCAACACAGGCTCTGGGTATGAGATCGCGCGAGTTTTTATTGACAAATTTTTCTATAAATCATTATGTAGATTGTTTTTGAGTTGGGAACATCAAATCAATAAAGAAAATGGGGGGTCACGGTGCTAGTTTTGGTGCTATGATAGCTCGAAAAGAGCGAAATCTCGCCTTTTCGAACGAAAACAACAGATTTCAGAGTCTGACCTCTAGCGTACGTTAGGTCTTTGCAAATTTGCAAACTAAAGGCTTTCAGACATGCTAAAGTAGACAAAGTATCATGAAAAGTAATATGTCTTCACTTATTTGTATTGGGTAAAGCTGAGTATTTGCAATTGAAAGATGAAAATCAGGTGTACTTACGTGCGAATCGGACGTTCATTTTGACAATTTTTTTGCGATTTTCTCAAAAACCTATCAAGGAATTTTTTTCCTTTTTTGATATGTTTTAGTTTTTGTAAAAATTATACGTCAAAAAAGCAAAAGATTAGGATAGGTCGCGGTGCTAGATTTTAAGTTATAAGGCTTATAACTTAAAATCCGCCATATTGAAATATTTTAGAACACAGGAAGCCCAATCAAATTCGATATCAGCGCGCGCGTGCAAAACATGCGCAAACGTTATGCGCACAAATGCGCGAGCGCATTACCTTAATTCCTTTACATGGAGTCATCAATTTCTTAATGCATGTTAATTACCATGTTTATTACAATTATTAATCATTCATCATAAAACAATGTTTTTAGGTATTTTGAAAAACGCTTTGATAAATCTCAGGAAAGGTCAGCAGTGATCTAAAGTATCAATTTGGTTGATTTATTGAAAAGTGCATTCCACCTCAAATTTAAGTCTGCCTGCTTCCCAAATTTGGTGTATGTATTTAATAAAACCAAATGTTCATTAGATTTGGTTTAAATACAGCCAACACTAATAACAATTTCTCCATATAATAGGATTTTGAGAAGAACGTTGCCCCAAAACTTCAGTTCATCCTTCAGTTAAAGTCATGGTGGGCACCTAACTATCACACAGACTGGTGGGAAAAGTATGTGTATTTGATGGGGCGGTCCCCATTACCTATTAACAGTAACTACTATGGAATGGATCAAGGCTGGTATCCAACTAGAGAACAGCCTTCAAGGTAAAGCCTGCTACTCATTGTACATCTTATAGAGAGATTTCATGGCAAAGTATAGAGGTTGTGTTCAAAGTATAGAGCTTTTCTCCTAAGAGAAATAAAATACTGCTATATATATATAGCTATTTCAAAAAAGGTTGTTGGGGTGAATGGTGGATGACAATCAGCAATTGGTGAATGCATGACTGAAAGAAATTTGGGGTAACAAGAATTGCTTCATTTTCATTAATAAATACCCAAGCAGTGCCGGTACCATGCAGTAAAGACCTTATTGAGCAAAGTGGTCAATAGGCGATTTATATCTTCACACCAGATAGTGGTCTAATAGCGTGACCACTGTTCCTTTCAGTGGAATCGCTGATTGCCATTCACTGTTCGCCCTGTCAACCTTTTTTGAAATAGCTATATGTGATCAACACAATACTAAGTCTGCATGATTGTTACTTGCACCTGGTTGCATGTTACTTGTCTTGTTAGTGTTAAACAGCCTTCAATGTTCATCTTGTCTTATTATTTCACAACAGGGCAGCTGCCATTTGTTACTTCTTTCTGAAGTATCGACAGGAAGTTGAAGCAGAAACACTGGAACCATTAGTCATAAGAAATACCATCCCAACATGTATGTGGCAGTACGAGAGGCAGTTTAAAACTGTAAGGTAAGCGAAACACTTTACATAAAGTATAGAAAGTGCTGTATGACTCCTAAGGGGTGTAGAATGGTCCTCAAAAAATTCAGTCTCACAAAATTTTGGTTAAATTTCACAAGTTTCAAAGTAGTTTTTTCACTAAAAAGCAACTCCAAAAGGAAATCCATGAAAATGTATCTCAGGCTTACAAGAAAAATGCTTATCTCAACATCTTGCATGCAAAGGCTTAGTACCTAGTTGACCATTTCACCCACTAATACCATAAGGCTTTGTTTAAAAAAGTTAGTTACAATTATGCACTTTAGTGCTGCCCTTGCTATTGGATCCCCAACCCCCTGAACAATGTTGGTGGTGGCCATAAAGTCTGTCAGACTGATTCAAGGTAGTAGGCCCAATGATTTCACAGGCACATTGTAAACGGCATATAGGGTGAAGCAGTCCGTAAATCCATTGCGTGCACATCAAAAAACAATCATGCCGACAATTGTGGCAGTAATAATAATACATGTAATAATAAAGCCTTTATTTGAAATGAGGGTAGCATGTAATAGCATAGAATACTAATAAACATGTGGCCCTCAGTGATTATTAAGGACAGTATTAGTCGAATAACTACATGATTTGATAATATCCTTAATCTTTAGAATTCCAAAAGAAGACATTGATGAACTTGTTCACTATGAACATACAGATCAAGAGGTATGGCTTAATTCATACAGACAGTATTTATAGTGCATAGTCATTTTGCTAATATTATTTTATACTAAATCATGTATTAATATTGAGCTTGTATAATCTTGTCTCCAGCATCTAGTTGTTATTTGTCATGGTCACTACTACATGGTACCAGTCAAAGACAAGTCTGGCAAGATTCTGTCAATTCTTGACTTTGAAAGTCAGTTTGACTGGATTATAGCAGATGCCAAGCATTCTGATGGTGAGTAATCAATCAATAATTGATAGATAGGCGGTAGTGTAGAGGGTAGTACAAAACTTCCAATGGAACGAGTAAATAAATTAGGAAATATTTACTATAGCATACAGACACATGTGTCCTAAAAACCTGTTACACTGATGGTCAGGGCAATATCCTGGGCACATCTGGATAAAACCCTTGTTTAGTCTGTTCTCTCTCTTTTATTTCAAAATGATGCTGGTGATTGACTAATATAATGCAATGCTGCTTACCACTGGATACATGTACTGTATTTAGCTGCACTTGTTTCTCATGTCATGTTGGTGCAAATGAACATCCAATATGAAACTTATAGTGTTAGAATGACCTTTACGATCATTATGGTTAGCCAATCAATCATGAGAAAGACAGTTGAGGGTCCAGTATATGGCTTGTGTACTTGTTATTAGGACAGGCTAAATGGGGTTTATCTCAATGTGATGCAGTCTATACAATGGCAAGCAATCTCTGAGTGAACCACAAGAGAGCAAGCCATTCAATGATACAATTTTTTTTGGATTTTTTCTTCAAGAAATCAAAAACAAGCCAGAAGGATGTGTTGCAGCTTTGACAGGGTTACCAAGAACTGAATGGGCAAGGCTGAGAGAAACTCATTTTAGTGATGGACTCAATAAACAATCTCTTGAAACTATTGAGGAAGCTTTGTTTATAGTGAGTACTGTACTACCATTATAGATATATCATCCCTCCCTCCCTCCCTCCATCCCTCCCTCCCTCCCTCCCTCCCTCCCTCCCTCCCCCCCTCCCTCCCTCCCTTCCTCCCTTCCTCCCTCCCTCCCTCCCTCCCTCCCTCCATCCTTCCCTCCCTCCATCCATACATCCTTCCCTCCTTCCATCCCTCCATACATCCCTCCTTCCATCCCTCCATTCATCCATCCCTTCCTTCCATCCATCCATCCCTTCCATCCATCCCTTCCATCCATCCATCCCTTCCATCCATCCATCCCTTCCATTCTTCCCTTCCTTCATTTCTTTCACCCATCCATTGTTCCTTCCTTCCTCACCCTCCCTTCCATCCTCCCTACCTACCTCTGTCCTTCCTTTTCTTTCCTTCATTCCTTCCTCCCTTTCTTTCTTCCGTCATTCTTTCCTCCTTTTCTTCCTTCAATCCTCCCTTCCTCTCTCCCTCCCTCCCTTCCCTCACTTCCTTCCTTCTTTCCTTTCTCCTTTCCTTCCTTTATCTCTCCCACTCCCTCCCTCCCACTTCCTTTTTTCATATTCCTTCCCTCCCTTGTTAATTTAGGCATCCCTTCATTCATTCATTCATTCATCTCATTACATGCAATTTGATATATTTCCTCAATAACATTGAGCACTGTCTTCTTTCTAAGGTTGTGTTAGAGGAAAGGAGCTTCCCAGATATTACAAAGAGAGCAAAGTTCCTTATGCATGGTGATGGTACCTCATTTTGGTTTGATAAATCATTTAACTTAATGGTATTTAGTGATGGCAAGTGTGGACTCAATGCAGAGCATTCCTGGGCTGATGCACCTGTAATGGGACACTTACTGGAGTATGGACTGACGTATGAGTAAGTAAACCATACAACATACTATATTTACTGTGAGTTATAAATTCTCTCGCTGTATAATATAAGTCTTATAATTAGCCCATACACAGAGTAAAAGAGCAAACTTGCTATATTAATATATATTTGTATATATCTCAATTTATTTTTGTTGTGATCATTTTCTAGGTTTATCTATCGTACATACAATGAAAAAGGTCGATGTGTGCCTATAGGAGGGGCCCACAGAAGTTCTAAAATCAGAACTCATAACTTGCAGAGACCTAGCAGGCTGTACTTTGATATTACTCCACCTTTGGCTGGACAAATTGAGTATGCTTGTGAATTTGGGCGCAAGGTAAACTACAATATTATTAGACAGATAATTATGATTCCCACGTACAAAGAAATTCTAAATATTATTATTATATGATTATAAGAAATGTTATAAGATATTCTACATGTACGTTACTATTAATTGTAAAATAATGTATACTGTGTTGAGATGTTATTTTATTTTCTGACTCTCTTTTCTGGTGTGATTCACATTATTTTATATTTCTATAATTGAAGGGCTCCCTATGAAAACAGCCTAAGTGACTTTTTTGATGATTTTTTTCAATGGTACAAAATGATATCGATTAACTTTTCTGTGCCAAAAAATCAATGTCTGAACATCCATCAAAAAGTCATTTAGGTCATTTTCACAGAGAACCCTTCAATTTATTATAATAATTTCAATCTATTCATTCTAGAACAATGATGATCTTCAGCATAAAGTTATTACACATGATGCTTTTGGAAAGGGATATATAAAAACTGCCAAGGTTGGTCATATTGTAATTTAAACTTTATTATTTTTGAGACACTGGAAAACCAAGAGCATGTACTAGCCTTTTTGATTTTCATCAGAAATTTACTTTGAATTTGCATGAATAATAGTTTTGCCTTAATAGCCTACATTTAGCTAGCCCTCAAGGGGGAAGGGTCTGACAGTCACATTTTACATTACCCATAACATTAACAACTGCAGTTTCAACTCTTTCCAGTTTGCGAAAAGCAAACTCCAGTTTGCGAAAAGCAAACTGCACAAGGGCAGTATCAAGTATCAAATTCCATTGTTTTATAGTGATTGATGAAAAATGATATCATTTGATTAATGCTAATTACAGAGCAGAGGAAATTGAATTACTTTAGTAGAAGGTTCTCCTCTTTTCCCTTCTTGTGAATTGTAGGTTGTCAAAAAGCACTGGCAACTCATGATATCACTGCAGGCTACTTTGAGGTTTTCTGTGATATCACCAGCTACTCTGAAGTTTTGTGGGTCTACTACAGTTCACAGTGCTGTCTACTAATTAAAAGTTTATTCTCTGGCTGCTTAAAATCGTTTTGACAATAACCCTGAAGTTGTCCTGCCCAGCCCTTTTTCCATTCTCCAGTCCTCCTCTCTTTGAAGGCCAGCTGTACAGGCTAGGTTTACCTAGATATGTGTCTCCTTTTTTATGATCTGTAAACTAAAAACACTGACAGATGCCATTTGTGAAGACTTCAATACTTCACGCTAGCAAGGGAAACTCATATAATTCTTCCACAACAAGCAACTGAGATTATTTCCATTAACAATGTTGATTTTAGATAAGTCCAGATGCATTCATTCAGCTCGCTTTACAACTTGCTTACTATAAAGATTCTCAGGGCAAACATGCACTAACTTATGAGGCTTCAATGACTCGCCTTTACCTTCAAGTAAGTAGATGAATTAATAATAATTATTATTAAAGTAGACTTAGTGCATAGCCTTCTAAGTGAGAGCTCCATGGTTTGACTACCATTGTTTTTGAGGCAAGGCAGAATGGTATCCATGGACCAGGGTATCCAATTTCCAGCTGTGGAGGATTTTGGATAAAATTCTTATCCTCTATCATGGCTGGATCACTGGTCTGTCTATCTTAATCGTCAGTGATGTCACTTCTGCTAGATTTACTGGAATTGTGAAAACAGCTACAACACAGATTCTCAAGCTAAAAAACCTACAAAATAAATGATTTTGATTTGCTTTCTTTATTTCTCAGAAAGGTAGGACATTCCAGCTGAATATTTGCTGGATACTAACTTCAGTTTAGGTCAACATTCCTTCTCCGCTTGGCTATTTCAAATTTCAAACAATTTAACTTTTTCGAGCTTAACACAGAAAATAATTTGAAATATTAACTGACTTTTGTGATACAATTGGTACTAGTGTGCCTTATGGGTAAATCATGAAATTCTGCACTTTTAAGACATAAAGGAACTTGTTTTTAACCGATTAGTTTTTTACTGTAAATGTGATCTCGTCAACCAATCACAAGAGAGCCTGCTAGAATCTGGCAGGCTTCATTCCTATTGGTTTAAAATAACAATGGCCAAGACCAGTGAATGGCCAAGACCAGATGAGGATTTTATCCAAGAACCCTTTGCAGCTGAAAATCAATCCTAGGTTAAGGGGTATGGGATGTTAAATATCATACTTTACTTTTTACCTTCACCGTGCAGTTTGAGTTATTTGAGACTCAACACTTGAGCATCTAGCTTAAACAAAAAAAAAACAAACAAACAAAAAAAAAACAACAACAACAACAACAACAACAACAACAAAAAAGTTCTGTTAATTGTCCAAAATTGTAATTTAAAAAAAAATGAAATTATTGTAAAAAAAAGGAAATTTTCTGTTATATATGTAAAAAAAAAAAATTATTGTAAAAATCTATAGTGTTAAAATGTAAAAATTTATTTATGTGTGAAATAAACAGATGTACTGCCTTATAGGGGGTTTACTCTTTGGGAGAGCAATTTGCTTCATTCAGAACCTAACTTTCAAGTTCATTATTTTTCCTTAGGGGAGAACAGAAACAGTAAGAACTTTGACTACTGAAGCTCGTGACTTTGTCAGGGCTTTCATGGACAAGAGTGTACCAAGACAGGAAGTCATCAAACTAATGAAAGCTGCAGGAGCAAGACATGCGGTGCATTATAAAGACTGCATGAATGGCAAAGGATGTGACAGGCATTTGTTTGCACTTTACATTGTCAGTAAAGGGCAAGGAATTGTAAGTGCTATTCTACAAAAAGCATAATTATGGTATTGTTGTTAAATCTGATTACAAAAATACCTACAATAGACATGTACTGTATTTTGAAAAAGGTTGTCTTTGATTTTTTGTTGCATATTGCATTCAAAAATGTCATTGTGTAATGTGGTAAACAGATTTCAGTTCAAATCTCAGCAGACTTTTCCAAAACTTTCCTGTGTATTTTCAGTGTGAATAATAACAGACATTTCAAATTCACATTGAATTACAGACTGTCTAGGAATGTTTATCAATTAGACAACAGAAAGCTGTGCGCCCATGGCATTAAAGACGCACGAGAGAAAAGATAAAGAACGATTAACAAACGTAAGAGTGGCACAAGGCGTAGCTGAGTGCAACTCTAATTTGTTAAGAGTTTTTTATATTTTTTCTCATGCATCTATAATGCTATGGGCGTGTGGCTTTCTGTTGTCTAATTGATTTATAACAGAGCCTAGAACATTAAAAATGGAGTCATGCAGCCCATGGGGAAATGGTTCATAGATTTTTCAGCCAATCAAAGTGCGCATTATATGTGTCGCCATCTTAAAAATGAACGATTTGAAAAAGACGATGACAAAGGTAGTGCGAGCGCAGTGCAGCCCATGGGCAAAATTAATAGTTCATAGCTTTCTGGCCAATCAGAGCGTGCATAAGATTGTAGCTATGTTATAAAATATTATGCATCATAACCAAGGCTATGCTCTAACTTTAGCATATCATACTTCATTTTCAGTTGCCTGGGCATAAAATAATGCTAGTTGCCTGAGCTCAGGCACCCATGTTGTAGCTAGTAGAGCACAGCCTTAATAATTATGCACAGCTTTTTTGAAATAGGTATACAGCATTATGATTTGAACCCTGCAAGCTTATGTTCACAATAATGTTTTTCTATAGCAAGCGATCAATTCCCAGTCACCTCACACTTGTTTTAAGGTCCTTTCATTCTGTGTCGCTAGGCTGTTTTACAAATTTAGATTTGATTAAACAAACCATTGCAGGAAAGTGAGTTTCTAAAAAAAGCCTTGTCTTTACCATGGACCTTGTCTACTAGTCAACAACCTCAGCAGCAAATGGTACAAGCTCACTACAGTGTTGCAGAACCAGAACTTATCAATATGGTAGGTGATTCTGTCACAAATGGTGTGTGTTTTACCACCATGTGCATAATTACATACCCCACCAGACTAAAGTCTCAATTGGGAATTGGCTGATAGGCCACCGAAAATCCAGACAGAGGTGGATTTTTCACCACTGATGTCTAAACACTTGTCTTCAAGCTATCAACCAACTCCCAGTGAAAACTTTAGTATGACAGAATGTGTTAGTGCAGATTTTGTATGAGTAAGAAAAGCACCGCGCCGTGCCATGACCGTGTCAATGCCGTGTTTCCTATCAAAACATTCAAAAATTCTGCCGTAACTGCGCCGCGACCGTGCTGTGGCCTTTTCACACATACGAAATCTGCACTATTATTCAAATGGTGGTAATTACATGGAAATCGGTTTTCATTTAGATTACAGTATGCCAAAAATGATGATCTACATGTACTTTTCGTTTTATATTGACTCTATCACTGTGACTATTTTTTATTTAATTATAGATCTCCCCTGGCGGTGGCTTTGGTCCAGTAACAGATGATGGCTATGGAGTATCGTACATGGTTCCTGATGACAACAGAATCTTCTTCCATGTGTCTTCTAAAATATCCTCAGGAGTGACAGACAGTAACCGCTTTGTTGAATACCTGTTTGAAAGCTTGTCAGAAATGAAGGCACTATTTGACACAGGTGTAGAAGGCAAAAACTCTGTAATTTCAAAATCGAAGGATTCTTAGAGTTGCACTTTACATTTTAGTCATCATTTTAATGATGTGAAATTCTGTTTGAATTCATTTATTTATTTCTGAGTGATTAAGTGAGATGGAAATCTTTTTCACAAAATCTCTCCAATTTCAAAATCTAAAGATTCTTAGGGCATAAACGGTGCCTAAGTCTTAGCCAGTGTTTTTCTATTGTTTCAGACAATGGCTAGACATTGTTCAATGTTAAACATTATTTGAACAATAGGCCCTTTGCAGCTAGAGGTCATGTGACCTGATCTCCCCTAAATCAAGCAGCATCATTAAAATGAATTCTAGAAATGAAAAGAGCACCTCGAAATTAGTAAAAAGTATAAATTCGTTTGGGAAAAAAGCACTGGAGAGCATAGTACATTTTTCCAAACAAATCTTCTAAAATTATCTAACATTATATTTGCTGTCATCTTTCATGTTGTTTCTTATTGAGCTAAAACTTTGCACTTTTACTAATTTCGAGGTACTCTTTCCATTTCTTGATTTCAATTATTTAGCTGCTTGATTGAGGGGAGATAAGGTCACGTGACCTCTAGCTGCAAAGGGCCTATTTACACATGGAGTTTGAGTTGAATTTTTAATGATGTGAAATTTCATTCATTTATTTATTATTGAGTGATTTAAGTGAGATAGAAAGACTATAATTCTGCTGCAGCAATATATTCTGACTGGGACTGTTATCTCACTGAAATAATACCAAACAAAAGATGTCATTGTTTGTAAATCTTGTGTTCAGTATTATTTTACTGAGCTAACAATTGCAGAATGCATTGCTATGGCAGACTAGTGATATAGTTTATGTCCTCTTCATGATGTTAATATTGTCAACAGTCATTGTGACAGTTATTTATTAATTATTGTATCAGGGTATGGGGTGTCCTTTTTCATGTCATATCACTTTATTTTACTGTACCTATTGTTAGATGGACCTTAGAGATATAGATTTTATGTCCAGTGTTTTTAGAAAAATTAACATACCTGCCAACCCTTCATAATTCTTAAAGGGAGAAAAAATTGGATTTTCCTTGGCTTCTTCAGAATCAATGCTTTGTTGGGGCCTATGGAAGTTGCTACATTGAAATTCAACTTCTTTGCGTGCCCTAAAAACGTTGTCTCAGTAGAGGGAGGAGGGTGTAGAACACGCTTTGATTTCACTACTTAATATCAGTGTAAAATGGAGCAGATATGAACTGTCAACAGACTACACACCCAAAAAACCTTGTGTCAAAGGCAAGATTTGCGATTGCATGTGAGATTTGTGTTCAAAAACATGAGACTGGGAAATGAGGTCCAAAATCTTGAGACTCCCACCTAAATCGGGAGAGTTGGCAAATATGAATTAATTAACACAACTTAGTTGCAGTGCAGCAGTTTTGGCTCACATTTTATAGTTAGTGATGTGAGTTGTCTAAGAACCCTTACAATCAGTAATGAAGTTGAGAACTTTGCTGTAATATTGAATTTGTTCGTTACCTTACATGGAACTCTCACTACATGTATGACTCATAATTTCAAGGCAGAGTTCTCTGATTTAGGATTTCATTTAACAGACATGACCAGTCAGGGTGCCAAAGGCAAGTTAAGTTGACATGCAAAGTTAAGCTTTGTAGCCTCACTAGGCAGCTTAATGTCTTCACAGCTACTCAGATTTCAGCTTAAATTGCAAGGCCTTGTCGAGAACCCTGACTGACTTAGGTTTAAGAGAGAGAAATTTTATTAGTTTAACTGTACAGGTTTTTCATACATTTTCATGAACAATTTAAGTTAACTCACAAGTTGATAACCTAAGGGCTAGCTAACAGCAAAGTAAATAGATGAAGACAAAACAAGAGATTATTCTCAGTCTACTCAATATTCATGTTTACCCTTGTGTCAGTCTATTTTAAGTTTGCCATTTTCATGATTATCATTACCTTTTCTCAACTTTGCTGGCAGCCAGCCCACAGGCAGACCAAACAATATTAGTGTGCATTTTCAAATCTGCTCTTTTCTACATATCTTTAGTAATATCTTTACTAAATTACTAAATTACATTACTTTAGTAATATCTTTACTAAATTACATTACTTTAGTGTTGTAATATTTTTACTAAAGATATGTAGAGAAGAGTAGATTTGAAAAAAAAAAAAAACACTAAAAGTGTTCATATCGTGCTAAAACTTAAGAAGGCACTAATAGAGGTAAGAGCAATGACTCGGTGACATAAAATCTTTTATTGAAAAAATCATGATATTTCGCATTTCCATTAAAAGTCCTATGGTTACACTAGTATTGTTTGGGCTTTTACACACTATTGATATTGTGGATTTAAAAAAGTTGGCTCATGCTTAAATTTATTATAAGTTCTTCAAAAACAATAGAATTTAAATTTTAATGTTTATATAATTTATTTTTATGTTTTGTTGTGATATACATTGTAGATTTGAATTTTCAGAGAAAGTATGCATGAGTTGTAGGTAATTTATTGATTCATGCTTTTCATTACCATTATTTTTCTTTAGCTTTTCAATTATTAATAGATTATCGACAAAAAACATGTGTAAAAGTATTGAAAGTAGTCTTGAATTGGTACACATTCATTTGTTTTGAAATGCTTGATTAGTTGTTTTTAGCACTCATCTTCCCTGGAGTCCAGAGGCTTTGAAATACTCTTAGTGTTCTCTTGGCTTTTTAGTCCCAGAAGTTTGTAATTATGAACTGTTGCAAATGAAAACAAGTATAAATGATAGAAAAAAGATAGACAGAAATGGACATGAGAACCCATAGATGAGTTAAAGCTCCTGGTCCCCCTGATCAGTAAAGTTTGGTTTCACAGATTTATTCTTGTCTGCACCTTTTAATAATAATAATATCTTCCACCAGACAGGATGTATTTATTTGAAAATACAGTTGATATTATACTTGCTGTATAGTCATCTATTAAATGTCAAATACCTTTGACAAGGTCAACAGGCTAGGGGAAACTCTACTAACTTTGTGTAGGTATTGCTAGGGATCTACAATCCTCAACCCTAAAGATATGAAATTTCAAAACATTCTCACTCTGTGCATACCTATGGTTTACCCTACCTGGAATTAACATGGCTCCAACATGTACAGCTCTTAATTTATGCGTACCCTTTAGGGGTTGTTTTCAAGACTGATTGCCAATCATCCCTACCACAAAGGAGTACCCCACATGCGGCCTTTTCCCTTCCCCCTCCCCCCATATCCTGTAGGTAGGCTAACCTATGGTCCACCACACAGCAGTCAGGTTACTTGATGGAAGTAAAATTGAGTTCTAAGCTTGTGAAAGTGAAAAAGAATTTCACTGCACAAACTTTAGGAATGAAATATGATTCTGTATTTCACTAATTACTTTGATGCAGTTAACACTTTAAATTTGCTGACGAGATGCAAGATAGTCAATAAAACTGATGCATTAGTATGCTATACACTGGAAGTGACTATCTAAAGAGGGTGACATGATAGCTTTTGCCAATGACCCTGTGGCCCTCTGAATGGAAGTCATTACATGGTACAGTTAGCACATGGTGAAAAAAAGTCTACTATTAAATCATTGACTTTTAAACTACAGTAATACAAGCAACAAAATCACTCAACTTGTCTGCAACTTTACTGCGAAACAAGTTGAAGAGTAATGCTGCATGCACATTTTTCCACCTGAAAACAAACTTGTCTCGTAACAAAATAGTTTGCTGCAAGTTGAGTGAATCCCGCTTCTTATTGGATCAACCCTGAACATGAAGGAAGCCATTTCACAGTTTGCTGCAAGATAAGTTCAGTTTGAGGTAGTAATGCACACAACATCATGAAATTCTGTTGCAAAAAGTAGAGCGACTGTCTTCTTGCTGCAACCATAGTTAATAGAGGGGACTGGTTATGAAGCCTTTTGTTATATGTCTTTGTTCATTTTTTTCAACCGTGACCATGCACAAATCTTTTATTTTTTCATTGTTTCGCCTTAATTGCCATGGTTGAGCAACTGAACCCAAATGTTTCTTTTCCGCTGCTTGTTCGATGTATTCTAGTTCAAAATTAATTATATTAGAATATTTCAATAAATAATCCAATAGACAACATTTCAGTTCATTCATATAGCCATTTTCTAATGAATTTAAACAAACTTTGTGCACGGTCAAGACCAGTTCAACATCCAGACTAGAACAAAGAAATGTAACAAAAGGCTTCCTAACCATTCCCCTCTATTAACTATGCTGCAACAGACTTTCAACTTGCAGCAAACTATTTTGTTACAAGTGAGACAATTAAGTTGCAGGTTTGTACATGGGTGGAAAAACGTGCAGCATCACTCTTCAACTTGTTTCACAGCAATGTTGTGAGACAAGTTGAGTGATTTTGTTGCTCATATTACCACACCTTTATGCAGCTGTGAACATTTAAATGATTTAGTCATAGAGATTTAAACCTCACATGTTGTAGGCAACCGCCATGTCAATACTTCCAGTGTGAGAATGGGTAACAACAAGTGGACAATATTTGTGCATAAAAATTTTACTGATTTGAAAACTGCAATAAGCAGTAATTAATTTATAATTTTCAATAAAAATACTAATGAATAAATATTTGTTTTACAACTTCAACAAATGCATGCATTCAAAGGCAAATGAAAATAGTAAACTGAATGTACATTATCCAAGAAGAATAAAAACAGGCGATTCAGTAACAAGACTTGAGAATGTAATTGCAATCTTCCTGAATTCCATAAAATGTAATTAATTAATGTGTACTAGGTTACCTCGCCACAGGTAGCCCAAACACAGGACAGACTAACTACGAGTCTGTTTTATTTCAACCCTTAATAAGTACAGGGTATCTTGCATAGGTAATACAATGAAATCATTTATTGGTAGTCATCCTCAAATCCCAGCTGAAAGCCTGTACTGTAATTACAAGATAAAATATCTTAGTTTGTGTAAAAACAAATCCATACCAGTCAAAGAAGCTGATGATCTTCACATGTGTCCAAGTTTGAAATAAAAATATTTTTATTCATAATAGCAGCAAAATGTCTTGAGCTGAGTGTCCACAACTTCTGTGCTCCATTTCACCTCAAGTCCTTGTTTAGGTATAAAGTCTTTAAAAACTCCTGAACATTATATTCTCTTGTATCCATATGTTGCATTTGTTGTGTTATATATTATATTGTAATTTTTGATTTGATGGTCTTTATTTCTTTTTCTTCTCTTGTTTCATCTTTCTTTTTTCTTGTTTAGCTACTTCTCTATCTTTATTGGCTTTGATAATCTTATAAATAAAGAATACTGTGGACATAAAATAATAACTTTATTAATTTGAATACATCATTTCCTACAGTAAACTCCCTTGACCCTTGTAACATGGAAACCCTTGAGCAGCCCCCTTGAAATGACATTCCTTTTCTTCTGGATGCTTTTACAAAACACAGTATAGGTCCTATGGATGGTACAGTCCCATCGGTAGGTGTGCTGCCAATTAACCTCTCACTAGACCAACATTTAGTGGTGGGGGAAGGGGAGGGAGCTAAAGGTCCTTGGATCAACCTGTCATATTTCAGCATCTCTATTGTCCTAAAGTAACTTGTCACTAATTGTAGCATTATTAATCACTGAGCAAGACCAAAGAAATTTTATACTGGGTACATTGTGTGTGGTAGATGGTTGGTTAAGTGATTTGTAATGATCTGAGAGAACTTCAGAACGCATGTAATCAGCGATCAAACATTGACTCCACCCCCTAACAACACTTGACACTCCGTCTAACAACAGCACCTTCAAAACACTCTGCTGTTTAAGTTGAAATGTTTTAATAAATATAATTATCGTGGAGTACCGATCCAAATATAATTATATTAAACAAATAGATTCCATTCTGCTGTGGGTCTACTCTAATAGATGTACAGAAGATGTCAAAATGTGATAAGAATGACAGTCACATCACTTGACTGTGACATACTTTTTTGTTCTCACTACATTTTGACATCGTCTCTGCATCATCTATTAGAGTACAGATGCATAGAAAATTGGAATCTATTTGTTGAACAGGTGATATAACAATACATGTAACAGGGCTTTTTAATGCAATGTTGGGTATATTTTCCCATCCTTTCACACTTTATTTACTCCTAGAGAGTGCATTTTTGGTAAAATTTCCCTATAAATAATCATAAATTAATTTTATTGATAGATGCAGAAGTGGGAATAAATTGCACAAATACAGTTTGGAGTAACTGGAAAAAAGAATGGGCAAAAACAGGAATTGAAAAGATCTGTCATATATTGTATTACTTTTGAACATCCAAATGAAGTATTTTATCACAGGTTACTTTCTATGTATATTGTAACCTAATTACCACTGTTTACAAAACCTGTGACTCAATATAAACTTCGCCTTTTTTCTAAGTACTTTCATTCATTTTTCACACTTGATTCGCTGTTTTACTGATTGTTTTAAAACAATCAAGATCATAGCAATTGATTATTTATAGTCTTGAGAGAACTCATTGATCAAAGTAGTTAAAACAGGCCATTTTACTAACCTACTAAAGCAGCTAATGTAAAACCTGGAACCAGTAGAAATTGTACATCGACTTTAAAACTCTCTGGTGACTTGGGGTTATTCAGATCTACCATTTTTAACCACGATTTAGTGATATTAGCCACTAGTTTGTTGTAGTTGGTGGACGAAACTTACGTGGAACAAGTTCCTCACTCGCCGTGATCTATTGTTTCTATTTGACCGCAAAAGCCTGGGTCTGTTGTCTCGTACCTAGGCTATCTTGTGTACGCGGGCAGTCTTTCTACAGGAATCCTGCGTTATGTTTTATAAAAAGCTCCAATAGGAATTTAATTTTTTCATTTCTTTACACTTAATTTTCTATTTCTATCCATTGCATCAACTTTTCAGTACTGGTTTCTTCTTTTCTTTTCTTTTCTTTTCTTTTCGTTTCTTTTCTTTTCGTTTCTTTTCTTTTCGTTTCGTTTCGTTTCTTTTCTTTTCTTTTCTTTTCTTTTCTTTTCTTTTCTTTTCTTTTCTTTTCTTTTTTTTTCTTTTCTTTTCTTTTCTTTTCTTTTCTTTTCTTTTCTTTTCTTTTCTTTTCTTTTCTTTTTTCCTTTCCTTTTCTTTCCTTTCCTTTCCTTTTCTTTCTTTTCCTTTCCTTTCCTATCCTTATCTTTCCTTTTCTTTTCTTTCCGCTCACGTTTAGTTTAAGTTCGTTTATCGATAAATCTTTCAAGAATGTAAACATTTTCTTTGGTCATTATCGTCCTGCGATGACAGTCATGTAGGACAATTATCTTACATTGTAAGGTCAAAAGGTCTTGCAAAACTAGACTGATTTACTGTTACTGCTGAATCACTGAATAAATTTACTCCTTGATTTTGAAAAGGTGCAGTCCGTAACTTCCGTTCGAGCTGGACTGTTAGAAAAATGGCGCCTTCAGATCTAGAAGGAACCGGCGATGAATTGCCTTTAAAGGCACCATCACCGCCATCTAGTCCAACAGATGGAAAGATAAAAAGAGAATTTCCAGGGCTGTTTTTGGACAAGACGAAACTGATCGTTATAGCTGTTGTTGTCATCGTGCTAGTCGTCCTGATTATCATTTTAGCTGCACTGCTTGGACACGCGAATTCGAAGCTTCGTCGCCAAGGTAAAGTTTATCTCGTTATAGCCTTACAGGCCCGGTATAGGATATGCCTACAGAATGAATCATTCGTGATGAACGAATATGAGCAAACAAAGTGAAGATTTTGGAAATTGGAAATATGTGCTGAGACCATGAGTTCGAAACGCGCGCTTTGGGTTATTGTATGTATATGTGAAAATAGGAATTATTCCAACATTTAGCTACTCCTATTGCTCACAACACGCTTATTTATAAACTAAATTGTGCCAAGCGTTACTATACATTCTTGAAATGTCCATTCCAGAATCGCTCATCCGTTGTTATCGACGCTGTTATGTTGCGTGAGTGGTTTCTACAAGTGTATTCAGTCTTCGTGCAGCCTTTTGTTCGCCTGCACGCAAGCTATCTTTTAGAAGCGTTGGACAAATTGATATGACCAGGATGACCTTTGTCATAACTCGAAATGCAGCCATATGTTTGTTATTTTCTTATGCAAGACAATTGTACTTGGATAAATGTCTGGCAATCACAAGTGTTTATTATCCACTACTCAGGTGCAGCTATCGAAACAGTTGTTTTAAATTCAACATTTTAGCATACGATTTACGCTCCAAAAGATAAACCTCAGTACTACACGCGGTTAAGTGAACATTGGAAATAATATCTTCAGCGAGAAAGATTCCGAACTTGATAAATATCCACTGCAAATAGCACATGTTTGCACGCTTGAAAGACAAAAGATGTAAAGTGAATTTATTATCATGATGCACAAGGGCATATGAAAATAATATTTATAGCGTTCATTTGCATAAGGGCTCAATTAAAGACTTAACCTCCGGCTATTAACTTTTTTTGCTGTTATTTTTTGTAGAGAAAATGTTGACCCAGTTGATCTTACATAGTGCGTCCATAAAAGGCTCTTTTTATAAAGATATTTTGCCATGAGTATATTTTTACTCGGAGAACAAGTCACGGGACTCCATTACTTCTCATTCTCGTGTTTTGTTGTGCGAGAAACGTATCGTATATTCAATCACTTTATGTTATTTAGTAGCTTTATTGATGATTGAAAGTATCTATGAGTTAAACGGTACCCCGGAGTAAACCGGTCTTCGTGACATATCGGTCCATTATTTATTAAAGACAACATGAATTGATGGATTTGTTCTTTTTCAATAACAACAACAATAGGCGTTAATACGTTATATATAAGACGGTTTTTACTGGGTGTTAATGCACGATTCGTCGGTTTTCTTTATTATTCGTAAGTTACCACTCAGGGTGGTCTTGTCAACTGTGCTAAATTTCAAGCGTTCAAGGAGACAGTATGGTCGAGTGGTCAGAGCGTCGGTTTCGCAATCTATCCGGAGGTCCAGATTTCTTGCCCGTTCTGGCCGCTAACTGAGGCTGAATTTGTTCCGGGCTCGCCATGTTCAAGTTCAGCTTCTCGACCATGCTTGTATATAGCCAACTGGCTTACCTCCTTCTGATTGGCATAATGGTGTACGTAGCATGGTCGAGTGGTCAGAGCGTCGGTCTCAGAATCGGGTGACCCCGTCTCCCCCGCAGGCAACTGTTCGCTTTTTCGCTGGGTCTCCTGTGTTTAAGACACGTCCCCAGTCTTTTTTTCTTCTCAAAATTTCGCACAGGAAGCCCAAAAGGTTGCCTGCGGAGGAGGCTAGAGTTCGAGTCCCGCTCTGTAGCTGAGACTATTTGTTCCGGGTTCGCTATGTTCAAATTCAGTTTCTCGACCATGCTTGTAAATAGCCAACCGGTTTGCCTCCTGGCCAGTTGGGTTTTTTAAACACTTTATGTTTCATTTACATTATTTAGTTGTGATTATTTCAGTGGAGTGCCTGGAAACTAGCTGGATAGCTAAGTTCTCTTCCACTATAAAGAAAGCATTTATTTACATTTTTACAATGAAAAGTACATATACTAGGTTACCTGTAATCAGTATGTCACTCTCATTAAAAATAAGGTACTTAAATATTAATCCCGGACAACGAGGCTGATTTCCTGGACCTGAGATAAATCAATAATTTTCTTTAGATTAATTACTTGCTCCTGATCACGTGACACAAGACACGTTTGTTGAGAAAATAGAGTGAAAACAGTTCACTCTCGAATCATGTAAAACCGCTGGAAGTGTCAAATTTTTGACATGGTGATGATTCGAGAGTGAACTGTTTTCACTCTATTTTCTCAACAAACGTGTCTATTGAAAAATGTTTCCAATCCAAACTTTTTTATAATTTGATATAATCTAGAAAACAAGAGTGAGATGCGGTAATATGTGGAATAAAAAAGAGGGTCACCGTTCTCTTTTTTGAAATATTTTGCAAAACGTTCCACTTTAGTGCGTACATATGGTGTTTTCCGTGCGGAGACTGGGGCGAATTTCTACGAAAAAGGCCTTTGCTTCTGTGCTGTTCAAAAACCCTATATCGCTTTATTTTCCTACCTTCATTATATTCGTTTTAGTTCATTATTGTTCATTCGAGTAATTGTTATAGTTTCATGCCGTTTTCAGCCTCTTGTCCGAACATCCGCCATTTTGAAAATCGAACGTGCGCGCGCTCGCACAAGCTACAAAATCGTGCGCATGCGCAATTAAAGTCTCGATCTTCTAACTAGCCCGCGTTGCTGGCGGTCTGCGGTATTGGTTTTTATTTTTCCTCCCCCCAAAACCGCAGACCGCAACGCAGTTATCTCCTTATCTGGGTTTGCTTCTATTAAACTAGTTCACCTAGTAAGGTTGTAGTTGCCAGTATGAGAAATAGCTAGTGGTTCGTTTTGTCCGCATATATACTGGCTTGGCGTGTCACAAAAAGCTCTATACCTAGAGCCCTAGATCTAGAGTAGCCTACTTTCTTTAGCAACTGAGTCACCTGGGCCGCTTGGTCTTACTCGTAGTTTTGAGTCAAAATATTTTACAGAGGACCAAATTCCGGTATGAATTGGAGACGCACTTTCTTAATACTTGTTGTCTTTGGCCTCAGCTTGCTCTTCGCGCTCGCCAAATCAGTATTTTAAGAAAAATCCCTCTTGAACCCAGGGTACCTCTTTGGTAGATTGCTGACTAACTCAAAAGTAGCCACATCCTCCAAGTAAAAACTCATTACGATTTCACAACAGCAAAGTAAACTAACCAAGAAATTTTGCGAGATTAAAGGATTAACAGTAGATCCCTACTAGTTTCCACCGACGTTTACATTCCTTTATGACCTCCGATCTTAACTAACTTCAGGGGGAGGAGTAAGGTGGTTATTGCAAGCAATTCTAACTAGTTTGTTGACTTTTAAAGGAAAGCGCACGTACACACCTGTGTTGTAATTAATTGATTTTACCGGATTAAGGTTTTTACTGCGGTTTTTTGGGAAACACTGAAATAGTTCTTTGGTTGTACAATTGACTAAAGGTCTATAAATCCCTCCTGTCAGTTGACTGATAAGCTCACCAGCTAAGCTTATTATATTAGCTGTATTCCGTTGGTGTTTAACCCCTTATTTCCGGATTGAATCCGACAAGAAGGATTTCATTTCAAATTTATGAAATAAGACCTCTAGGTCCCAGTATTCTTGGCATCCATACCCTCAAATCAAGCGCACCACACACGCTACACTTGGTTGGTTTTGCCGGATTTTTTGGTCTCCAAACATGGCATACGCCACTGCTATTGCAGGCAACCTGCCTGGGATTTACCTCAGCAAAAAGAAGCTCCTTTTTCTGGGTTTCGTGATAGTTGTGTTGGTTGTAATTGTTATTGTCCTGGCAGCGTTGCTAGGGAAGGCCAATTCCGAAGCCAAAAGAACTGGTGAGTTATTCTTGCTTAGCAGTACCTTTTTGTTGTATTTACTTATCGTTTTTGTAACCTCTGTGGTCATGGACATCTCTGGCTTGATTTTGTGTCCTCAGTTCATATTGTTACTGCACAGCTGTATCAACGACTCGGTGCCTATCCACATTGATACATTGGTTTATCATACAAAAACTCACGAGTAAATGACATTTCACAGTTTTCACTCTAAAATTACTTTCTAAGGCTAAGACTCGTAACGCCAGTAAACTGATGACTATTCATCAGTCAGGAAGTGTCTATCACATACGTGGTTTTCAACAGGGTCCTTCAAATACCTTACATCTTTATTTTTAAAAGATTTTTATTCAGTTCAAAAATGAGAATAATAAATAATACAGCAGAATCATATTCGAGTGAATAGTTTTACAAGTAATTACACTATGAGAGAAATGTTGATGGATCATCGCCATGTGACCAACTAGCGAGGCGGTCGTTCCATTGTTTGTGTCAATGGCCCTGTCAGGCTCTGCTGTTGAAAGTCGCTTGGCGATCCAAAAGCTGCCGCACTAGTAAGGGCACCATGTCTGATTTCTATCTCAGTGCAAACATATGCGCGCCTCAGTTTATACAGGGACTTATATAATCTGTAGGCGGATAGCGATGATAGATAATCCAGTGTACTCAGTGTTAATGAGGCAAACGATATGAAATGGCCTATCGCTTCGGTATTTTTCTACTAAAAAGGATTTTGTGGTTCCGCTTCCTCGTAATTCTACTTTAACTGCTGCTACTGATATCATTGTAAGAAGAAGATAGTTTATAACAGAATGGATTTATAGCTAGCTGTGTATATCGTGATTTATGAGTTCTTCATAACTTATTGTACAAATATTGACACTTGCTTGCAGAAACCAAAATGGCTCCGTCCTGGGTGCACTAGTTATAATTGAATTTTCATATGTTTTATCTTATGAATGAGTTTCATAATCGCGTCTGGAATACCAAAATGTGTCACGTGTATGTGCTTCTTCAAAATCTAATCAACAGATTTCTGTGTTTCTAATGTTCAATGATTTAGAAAGGGTCAATGTTTGTGCTAATAGCGGTATATATCAATATACACTGTAAATAAATACAGAGAAGGAGTTGAGAGGGAGGAAGGAAAGAAGGAAGCTAGAGAAAGGAGACAAACACTGCAAAGATTTCCTAATTCAGTGCCACTTTGCAATGGGAAAGTGTCTAAAACTCTTTTAGATTTTATTGGAGGAAAATTCATCGAAAGAATTGATAATCCTGTGATTCGTTTGTCAATATATTTACAAATATGAAAGAACGAAGTTTTTGCATTGCTTGCCAACAGAGAGATGAAATACAAATCCATTGTAATTCCATGCCAAGGTCAATTACTATTGGCTTCGCGCTCACCAAAGAGACAATTCTTGTAAAAAATCCCTCTGCAATGACCCAGAGTAAACCTGCTGTACTTGCTGACTGAGTTCTCAGCTAGCTTTGACTCCAGTCCGATTTTGTTTCGGATATATTTTTAACCAAATAGAATGCAAAATAAGGCAACAATTGTTCGGTTCTACTGGTTCACAATGTTCGTTTGTCGTTAGCGTTGTACGTAAAATAAAAGGTCGTGACTCCTTCCTTCCCTGTTGACATCCAAATCACTGAGAAGAGACTAAACGCTGGGCGATGACAATATAACTGGTGCGTCCAAACATTTTTGCCGCGTATATACCATGCTGGTAAATACAGATCTGCCGCTGATAAGCGCGCTGTGGTTAAAGTATAAAAAACAATGCCATCAGGAACGTAATAGGCCTCTTTTCAATATTTTGTTGGCTTTTTGCATCATAAATCACGTCAAAGCTACCAGTAATGTTATTTTAGCCAGATAGGTTTCACGAGAGGGTAATGAAAACAAACGGGAATATATACAATAGCATATTATGCAATTATATATTTCTGTATTAGAAAAAATTTAAGCGAAAAAATAAGTCTGTAGAAATAATATATGGAATTATAAATAATTTACAAATTTTCATAATGCTAATAATTCGATATTTTATTAGAATTACGGAAATCCGCCACTAACTTTACACGCGCAAAATTTTCCTAATTAAATCCAAGAGCCTCGGAGCACCAAAATCCGCCACTAATTTTACACGCGCAAAATTTTCCTAATTAAATCCAAGAGCCTCGGAACCCAAAAATCCGCTACTAACTTTACACGCGCAAAATTTTCCTAATTAAATCCAAGAGCCTCGAAGCACCAAAATCCGCCACTAAGTTTACACGCGCAAAATTTTCCTAATTAAATCCAAGAGCCTCGGAACCCAAAAATCCGCTACTAACTTTACACGCGCAAAATTTTCCTAATTAAATCCAAGAGCCTCGAAGCACCAAAATCCGCCACTAAGTTTACACGCGCAAAATTTTCCTAATTAAATCCAAGAGCCTCGGAGCACCAAAATCCGCCACTAAGTTTACACGCGCAAAATTTTCCTAATTAAATCCAAGAGCCTCGGAGCACCAAAATCCGCCACTAATTTTACACGCGCAAAATTTTCCTAATTAAATCCAAGAGCCTCGGAACCCAAAAATCCGCTACTAACTTTACACGCGCAAAATTTTCCTAATTAAATCCAAGAGCCTCGAAGCACCAAAATCCGCCACTAACTTTACACGCGCAAAATTTTCCTAATTAAATCTAAGAGCCTCGGAGCACCAAAATCCGCCACTAACTTTACACGCGCAAAATTTTCCTAATTAAATCTAAGAGCCTCGGAGCACCAAAATCCGCCACTAACTTTACACGCGCAAAATTTTCCTAATTAAATCCAAGAGCCTCGGAGCACCAAAATCCGCCACTAACTTTACACCCACTAATTAGCTTACACGCGCAAAATTTTCCTAATTAATTACAAGAGCCTCGAAGCACCAAAATCCGCCACTAAGCTTACACGCGCAAAATTTTCCTGAGTAGAACCAAGAGCCTCGGAACCCAAAAATCCGCCACTAAGTTTACACGCGCAAAATTTTCCTCATCCGCAAAACAAACAAACAATACAATACAAAACAAAAACCAGAAATTGAAGAAATGCTCAGACAAAGAAAATCCAAAATCAAACAAACAATTTATTACAACTTTGCAGTTAAATACAACAAATCGTACTTCAAAAATGTTTAGAGTGAAGGCATTTAACCCGTGAAATAGAAATTTGGTGTAATAGTCAAATAGACACAAATTAAAGAAAACAATGGAATTAGGGTCTACGAAATCGTATTAGTCTATACCTGAAATGGTTTGCCTCCTTGCCAGTTGGTGTTTTTAAACATTTGATAGATTAGTAGGTTAGATAGTACATGATGAATGAAGAGATACACTGTGGATATGTCATCATTAACACAATTATTTTTATTATTTTATTTGATATCACCAGGATAGTCCATGCCTGAGGGACGGAAGCTTATGCGAACAAAGCTATTATAGCCCAGGCGGCACACTTTTTCTACACGGGAAGAGCATTGTAAATTAAACTTAATGTTTGTTTTGGAGTGGCGGATATTAATGTATAAAGAAATTAGGATTGATATTTTTAGGAAAATTTTGTGCGACTAACTTTAGTGGCGGATTTGATTTTGTAAAACATATAGGAAAATTTTAGTTATTGATATTTTTAGGAAAATTTTGTGCGACTAACTTTAGTGGCGGATTTGATTTTGTAAAACATATAGGAAAATTTTATTTAATATGAATGTGTCAAATGACCGAAAACGAACGTAACACTTCCGGTTGAAGCGGATTTTGCTCAACACAATTACACAGGTACTCAATTCTCTGTTGGTAGCAATGAGACCGGAAACACTGGAATTCATTTGCGCAAAATGGGGCCGAGTAAAACATAGGCTCAAGAGAAGGAAGGAAAATGAATTGTTTTGGCGAAATTACCAGGGATTAGCGATCAGAAACATTGAAAATTGCTCCAGACTCGTATCCTGAGCAGTATGTCAAGGATGACTTCAGAGCTGATGCATTTTGGAGGGGATCGGGTTGGGGGAGGGGAGAGCTCAAGGAACCCCTGGAGCTTCTCTCGGGCTTATTTCGGGACGGGACTGACCGAGCATGGAAGAGGAGATGAGAACTCATGGATTTCAAGGGATATCCAATCTCGTTTGCAGCCGTATTTAAGGAGCGTTGCGTGACGATTCTAAACATGGCTGCGAAGCCTGAATTTTATTCCAAAACTGGTTTTACCAATTTTGAGACCTTAAAAACCGGATACTGACTCGACATACATCCATATTAGCAAAATATTAGGAGTACCATCCCCAACATCCCTCTAGCCTGAAAAAAAAACATGCCAAAAATGAATGAAAAATAATCACAAAAATGATCATTTTTGGAATCTTTGCCTATTCTACTAGGCTCCGTCATATTAGAGTTATGCAAAAGTCCGCTTAGACTGATCGAAACATGCAAGCTAGCATGCTTCCTTCCTATAGACCCTTATCACCTTAGCGTGACATAATAGAATATTTGATTTATCGGGAACGGTGTTTACAATCAAATTTGTCACATTGAAAATAGTAAAGTTGCAAAGTTTCGTAAGGATTGCCCTTAAACTGACGAATTTTTAAATGTAAGCATTTGGTGAAAATTTTTGCAAAGAAATATGTGTCTAGCCTGACAACGAGGCTGGGTGTGCATGCGATGCACGTCCACAGTACATTTCTTTGTAAAAATGCTTACTTTCAAAAATTTATTTCTTCGTCAGTTTGAGGCCAACCTTTATGAAACTTTGCAATTTTACTATAATCATTGTGAGCAATTTTATAGTAAACTTCTTTTTCCGATAAATCAAATATCTTATAATGTCACGCTAGCGTGATAAGGGTCTATTGAAACTTACAAATGCGAAAACAATTGATAAGGCTACCCGTATAAAATACAGTAAACACCCGCGAATGAGAACCTACATTTTGTGGAGTCTGGCAAAAAGGTCAGTTTTGTATAAAGGGTTAGTTGCTTGTAATTTAGGCAAAATAAGTTCTAAGTAATTAGGTTAATTTTATTAATAAAAATTTTCACAGCAGCCGCTGCAGATGGTGGCAAAGATGGAGGAAAGACCACTGTCTCACCAACAGGACCCGTCCCTACCACCCCAGGGACGGAGGCCTGGTGGAACGTCCGGTTGCCAAAGAACATTATACCAGTCCATTACGATCTGCTGTTGGATATAGACTTAGAGAAATTACGTTTCGGTGGGAATGTCAAAATCTTAGCCAATGTGACGTCATCGACCAATCTTGTCCTGGTGCATGTTAATGAGATGAATGTGACGTCAGTAAAGGTAGCAACTAAAAATGGAGGTTAGTTTTCCTTATATGGTAATGTAGTTCCATATGCATATTTGGATTATATGTGCGTTTCCATATATGGTAATGGCATTTCATATTTTGATTATCATTCATTTTATTTCTATTCTACTTTCAGACGAACTTACTATATTTCAACATTTCTTCTTTAAGAAGAATCAATTCTATGTTATGCAGCTGGATAAGAACCTCGAACCAGGACAAATTCTGATATATATGACATTTGAAGCATTCTTGACCGGCTCACTGAAAGGATTGTATAAAAGTGAATATCAAAAGGCTAATGGACAAAACGTGTAAGTGCAATTGAGTGTACATGTTACAGACACACATTTTTGGTTTCTTTTTTTTTTCGTTGAT
Organism: Telmatactis stephensoni; assembly: GCA_029948255.1. Taxonomy (NCBI): domain Eukaryota; kingdom Metazoa; phylum Cnidaria; class Anthozoa; order Actiniaria; family Isophelliidae; genus Telmatactis; species Telmatactis stephensoni. The sequence continues at coordinate 64,984 of JALIZF010001478.1, read as the reverse complement.
CAATAGATTTCTTAGGTTCTTAAAACCAGTTGTTGAATGGGAGGAAATTGCGGCCATGTACACATTTTTCCCTTCCTTCCTTCCTTCCTTCCTTCCTTCCTTCCTTCCTTCCTTCCTTCCTTCCTTCCTTCCTTCCTCCCTTCCTTCCTTCCTCTCTTCCTCCCTTCCTCCCTCCCTCCCTCGCTTCAAACCTTCCTGCCTCTTCTCCTCCATTCTTTCAATTCTTTTTTGTTTTGAAACCTCACCACAACCTTCAGTAACCGTAAAAGACAGACTCGTAGCTCTTTTCCACGCCATACTAAAAATCATTTATATTTTTACAGTACAATTGCAACAACTCAGTTCCAACCAACCGATGCTCGTGCTGCCTTTCCATGTTTTGACGAGCCTGCACTGAAGGCCACGTTCTCTGTTGTTATGGCGCATCGACCTGACTTCGAAGCTATCTCTAACATGCCTATCTATAAGAACGAAGCCAAAAATGGCAAGAAATATGACTATTTCCAGAAGACAGTTGTCATGCCAACGTATTTACTGGCTTTTGTGGTCTGTGATTTTAAACACATTGAAATTAAGACAAAGAATAATGTCACGGTAAGAATGCAGTATGAAAATTACCTGCTTCGTTTCGTAACGTTTCGCTTTATTGTTTTGTTTTGTTTTGTTTTGTTTTGTTTTGTTTTGTTTTGTTTTGTTTTGTTTTGTTTTGTTTTGTTTTGTTTTGTTTTGTTTTGTTTTGTTGTTTTTTGTTCTGTTCTGTTTTGTTTTTTGTATTGTTGTTTTGTTTTGTTTTTTGTTCTGTTTTGTTGTTTTGTTTTGTTTGTTTTTTGTTTTGTTTAATTTGTTTTGTTTTGCTTTGCTTTGCTTTGTTTTGGATTGTTTTGTTTTGTTTTGGATTCGTGATTTGGTTCTGTGAAGAACGTTACATGGTGTGACCCGACCCCTCCAACTTTTCAATGTTTGAAATTGAACTTGTTCTTGCTTGGCTGACAAGCTGAAAACATTGTTGGGAATCACGTTTTATCGGCTGACAATTTAAAGCCTTCACTACGTAGCAGACCTGATAAAACATAATTTATTGGTGCGTATGACACTACAAAAGCAAAGAGGACGGGTTGACACACCGAGCGATTTGTCTTCTACTCGGGTAAAGGCTCTACATGCGCAACAGCAAATTACGTAAACGTACTGACGGATCCGTACTGCATACGTCTTCCAACAATCAATTCTTCTTGCCCGAAATATGACAGAGATCGAGCCAGAAGATCTTCTTCTGCTGGTCTAAAAGTTGCCAGTACCTACAGAATCGTGTTCGATCGATTGTAGTAACGAGATTTTTGTTTTGTCGATGTAGATGCGATTCTACGCACCACCAGACCAAATTCACCAAGCTGAATATGCTGCGAGTATCGGAGGGAAAATCATGACGTATTTTGAGAAGTATTATGGAATCGCCTATCCTCTACCAAAAGCAGGTTAGTTTGTATTTGGAGTAATATGCTTCCTTTCTTCCTTCCTTCCTTCCTTCCTTCCTCCCTCCCTCCCTCCCTCCCTCCCTCCCTCCCTCCCTCCCTCCCTTCCATCCTTCCTTCCTTCCTCCCTTCCATTTTTTATTCACTTTCATACACTTTCCTTTCATTCACTCTTCCTCCCTCCCTTTCTGTTGGCATCAATTTCGCTGTTTCTTCTCTCCTTTCTACTTCATTCCATCTCTTTCTTCTTTTCCTTCCACCAACCTTTAACATTAATTCTATTCTTGTATTTCCCTTCTTCTCCCCCACTCCACCCTAGCTCGTCAGTCATCGGTTCCTCCCTATTTAATTTTTTTTATTTTTTGCCTTTTTTCTTCTCTTCTTACGCTCTTCTTTTTTCTTTTAATCCCTCCTTATTATCACTTTCAGACATGATAGCAATTCCCGACTTCGCGGCCGGAGCTATGGAGAACTGGGGACTAATCCTTTACCGTGAAACTGCGTTGCTATGGAAAAACGGTTCGTCATCAGAGAGCAACAAACAAAGGGTTGCTGTAGTGATAGCCCACGAGCTGGTTCACCAGGTAACAACGCGGAAGATAAATTTAAACTTCTAATCATGATATATTTTGTAATTCACTCGTGTATTGGGTGACCTGTGGTACCACAGGGAAGCGTGGAGACTGGGGAGATGGGCATAAGCGAGAAATGAGAAACGTTTTTCCGATCAAATGTTTAATTTTTTTCTTGTCTTTTTATTTATTTGTAGTGGTTTGGTAACCTCGTAACTATGGAATGGTGGGATGATTTGTGGCTGAATGAAGGTTTTGCAAGTTACGTCGAATATCTTGGTGTAACTGCAGTAGAACCTGATTGGGGCATGGTAGGTTAATAGTAGAGAGGTATTAACACTAATTAACCATCTTCGCCATCTTTGCGTTTTCGATATTTGACGTTGGAATCCCTTCGGGGAGACGGTGCGCAGACTCCCCCCCCCCCCCCCCCCTCTTCATCAGTTCGCCGTCTTAGTGGTATTAGTTAAAACAACGATGTGAGAATAGAATTAAGGTAGCGCACTAATTAACCAACTTCGCCATCTTTGCGTTTTCGATAAGTAAATATAGAATACAAAAGGTGCGCGTGCAAATGTAAAGAAATGAGATCGGTCAGTCGTTCAAAGAGCGCTGCCTTACTATGTGATGCAACTCATCATCCTCAGTGCAAACCTTCTAACGATTTTACGAATTTGCGCAGGAAGTTCCAGGTTTGCCAACGAAGTTCGTTGTGAATTTCCAAAGTACAACTTGACATATGGGACCTCCTAACAAACTTAATTGAAAAGCACTGCAATAATGAATAAATGATGCAAATGAATACATAAATGAATGAGTCATGATCAATCAGTCAGTCAGTCAGTGAGTCAGTGAGTCAGTGAGTCAGTGAGTCAGTGAGTCAGTCAGTGAGTCAGTCAGTCAGTCAGTCAGTCAGTCAGTCAGTCAGTCAGTCAGTCAGTCAGTCAGTCAGTCAGTCAGTCAGTCAGTCAGTCAGTCAGTCAGTCAGTCAGTCAGTCAGTCAGTCAGTCAGTCTGTCTTTCAGAAAGTAAGTAAATATTTTAATTGACACTCCGCTGAAGGAGCTTTTCAGTAATAATCACTCCACGCTCACTAACACTACATTCAATATACTGTACATCGGGGGCGGATCCAGGACTTCATTCAGGAGGGGGTGCACCATCATTTAAATAAATTGGAAACTGCCGAGAGGATATTTTGGAAAAATATTGGGGACTTTCTTCAGGAGGGGGTGCACCATCATATAAATAAATTGGAAACTGCCGAGAGGATATTTTGGAAAAATATTGGGGACTTTCTTCAGGAGGGGGTGCACCATCATATGAATAAATTGGAAACTGCTGAGAGGATATTTTGGAAAGATATTGAGGAAAAAGAACTCAATGTAGTCTCAGGAGGGGTGCACACCCCCTCACCCCTCCCCTAAATCCGCCCCTGGTACATACAACGCTCAACTCACGTGTTAATTTTTGCTGAGGGAGGAAAAACCGGAGAACCCGGAGAAAAACCCTCGTGGCTTGGTAGAGAACAACACATCAAACAAGCTGCATTCACGTATATGGCCCGAGAAGGGAATCGAACTCGGACCAAGGTGAAAGGCAAGCGGTAAACCGCTACGCCACCCTTGCCACCCAGTTTGCAACATATGATGTTCCAGTGGTAATGTAAAAATTTAAAATAAGATAATGATTACAAGGGTTAATTAATGTTTATGTGTGTTTCCAGAACGATCAATTTGTCATTGCTGACATGGCATCAGCATTCTCTTTAGACGGTCTAGCATCATCCCATCCAATCAAAGTAGACGTCAACCATCCTGATGAAATCAACGAAATTTTTGATTCCATCTCATACAACAAGGTAAGGTGACGTCATAGTTATCTGTATGGGATCCCTGCATGTGTATGCTATTCTTGGTTTTCATGTGACGTCATCAATAAGCAGAAATCTAGCCTATATATATAAGATAAGATAATTCATCGAACTTGAAAAAGAGTGAAAATGAGTGTAGAATTCAATCCTGAATTTATTATAGGTTACACAGTTCTTTAATTTCTGTCCACTCTGACTGACTTTTAGGGTGCCTCTATACTTCGCATGTTGGAAAGTATATTAGGAACCAAAGTCTTTACCGCTGGCTTGACGGTGAGTATAAATCTACCACAACCTCGTACCCAGAGCCTGCGTTCCTCTTGTCCAGCGCCGTCTGCTCTGTCCCGCTGACCAAGAGCAACGCTGGCTCTGGGTACAAGATTGACTTATAGATGAATGTCGGCATTATCAAGTTTAGATGAGAAAATTTACTGAAGTTCCGACAGTTTTTCGACGTTAGTACCGTTTTTTATTTTTATTTTGCACTAACTTTAGTGTGCAATAACATACTTTTGCTCTTTTCATTTGCATTCTCGTAGAAACGTACGTTGATCAAACGGGCGCAGCGCAACATTTTTTGAAACAGGTCGCCGTTATCAGTTGCGTTGCAGCCACTGGAACACCCTGTTGCAGGGGTGCTGCGTGATGTTGCATGGTTTTTGAGTCAAGTTTTGTTTTAGTCAAAGAGTTCACCAACATCGAATGTTATATGTTTTACGTTTCGCCCGTCTGACCCGCCTTTACGCACTATCTTACGACGCGCGTAACAGTGTTACGCACTATCTTACAACACACGTAACAGTATTACGCACTCTTACAACACACGTAACAGTATTACGCACCATCTTACAACACACGTAACAATGTTACGCACAATTTTATAACACACGTAACAGTGTTACACACCATCTTACAACACACGTAACAGTGTTACGCACTATCTTACAACACACGTAACAGTGTTACGCACCATCTTACAACACACGTATTAGTGTTACACTCCGTCTTACAACACACGTATAACAGTGTTACGCACCATCTTACAACACACGTAACAGTGTTACGCACCATCTTACAACACACGTATTAGTGTTACGCCCCGTCTTACAATACGTAACAGTGTTCCACGATGTGGCGTCAAGTGTACAGTCAGAGGATCAGTCCTGAGCTCGAGTTAAAGAGTGCGCGCCGTATTTGTGATATTATATTATATAATAATTGGCATATTACGCGCGCTCTGATTGGTCGAACAACCATGTGTGATTAGAGTACACACACATAGATGGCATCATCGAATCTTACGCGCGCTCTGATTGGTTGGAATGTTTCGATAAATATTATATAAAACAGATAGATTCCATTTTTCCGTGCGTCTGTACTCTAATCGATGCACAGAAGACGTCAAAATGTGGTGAGAACAACAGTCACGCCACTCGACTTCGTCTCGTGGCGTACTTTTTTGCTCTCGCCACATTTTGACGTCATCTGTGCATCGATTAGAGTACAGACGCACCGAAAAATGGAATCTATCTGTTAAATAACACACGTAACAGTGTTACGCACTATCTTATAACACACGTAACAGTGTTACGCACCATCTTAAAACACACGTATTAAAGTTACGCCCCGTCTTACAACACGTAACAGGGTTCCACGATGTGGCGTCAAGTGTACAGTCTGAGGATCAGTCCTGAGCCCGAGTTAAAGAGTGCGCGCCGTATTTGTGATATATTATAATAGTAATTCATATATTGTGCGGTATTTCTATGATTTTATACAGAAATATCTCAAGAAACACGAATATGGTAATGCACAGACAGATGACTTATGGCAAGCTCTACATCAGGTAAATGCAGAAATTGTGGTATTGTTTGGTTTCAATCGTTCCTTTAGAATGAAAGCCGGATAAAGAAGCGCGGTAGCCATGGATGAACGAACGAACGCTAATGAGAAATCTTTTGTTGACGTCCAACCATGCAAGATGGCTGCTATGAAGTCACTTATAACCCAGCACGTCGGTTTTGGAGATCACGCGTGATCACGCGTGTTAGCTCTCGCACTTTTTGTGCATTTTTGCGCGTTTTTGACTTACAATTTGCTCGTTTGCCCTGTGAACCTGACCCACTTGAAGTGGCGTATAGTGTATTCCAACAATTGGACTCCAAATGGTACTGAAAGACAAGGCGATAGATTGAGTAGTCAACTTTTTTTAGTTTCGGTTTTTCTACGTAGCATATATATACTGTCTGAATTTATCGCCCATATATTTTTATTCTTATAAACAAAATTGGGGTTCGAAAGAAAATTGAATTGCATGAGTGATAACAGATTCGATCAGAGTTGAGGCTCAAGGAAAATAAACTAATAATTAGAAACCAAGAAACTTATAAACGTAAGAGAGAGAGAATCACGTACACGGGGAAACTGCAGACAGCAGAGAGGATCATGTGACCTGCTTTTTTCGCGTCTTGTGTTAATTGTCGTTTCAACGCGAGAGTGAGTTATTTCATGTTTGCCATAAACGTGAAAAGGCACTGTCTGATTTGAGAGCCAAATGCGCAACGCCTGGCGAGGAAAACGTGATCCTCTTTGCCGTATGCCGTGATGCTTAATTCCTCTATACTGTGAACAGATTCTCTGAACGAATACACCTCGTGGTCAACCAAGAAGCTTATACACCTTTTTATCTCCTTCAGGAAAGCTGTGCGCAAAAAAAATGTGTTGACGTGAAGAAAATCATGGATACATGGACACTACAGATGGGATACCCTATGGTTACCCTCACCAAGAAAAACAGCACTCATTATCACGTGACCCAAGAACACTTCCTGTACGACCCCAAAGCTAATGTCAGTGCATCGAAATACAAGTCACCGTTTAAGTAAGTAGGTATAGTTAATTCAATTCAAAGATTAAGACACCTTCGGCGCAGCCAGTTCTTGTTTGACTAAGAGCGAGCTACTGGGTCTAGATTTAGATTGGCTAGTCTGAGAAAATAGCCAATAGCCGGAATACGGCTGTTTTCTCAGACTAAAGAGAGGCATTCGAAATAAACTGCGAGCAGTCGGACCACTTTTCCCTCCACTTTTCCCTCCCATTGTTCACGCGACCTGGTATTCTAAAGACTCGTCTTTACTGAATCTAGCTCAGGTGTTGGTCAGACGGGCGCTGCACAACGTTTCTTACAATCTCCATTGTGACAACTAATGTTGCATCCACTGGAACACCGAGATGTTGCACGCTTTTAACATGCAGTCTACGTATTCGAAGACAACTGGAGAGTGAAAATGTCTTTCCTAGGTTTACGCCTTAAAGCAGTTTCGTCCTGGAATCAGTTTACTTTTAACTGAGGCCCAGATACAAGATGCAATGTTTCTTGCAACTTTTCTGCAACATTGTACGTAACACAGCTGCATCATGTATCCGTGTCTGAAGGTTTAAAATCGAGTTCTACTTATGCAGAACGTTGCGCGTGACGTTGCGGGAGTGGACGTACGTGCGCACGGTGTAACGGTGCTGTGCGCAATGTTGCAGAAAAAGTTACACATCGTAAAGTTTCGTTACACCGAATCACATTGGAAAGCGAATAATAGAAATTACCATGAGTATAGAAGAGAATTCGTTGTGTCAAACTTACAATACTCTTGATTGGTGCGCTTTCTGCTGTGTCAAAAAAAGATAAAACAATTCAGTTCAGTCTCAATATTAACATTTATTAAACAATAAGAACACAAATCAAACTCGTGTGAAGAAGAGAATCTAGAATGTGCTAGATTCTCCCTAAGGTGAAACGTATTGTTTTTCATGAGTTACTGACGTTTTAATGACTTGCTTAAGCTGTGCTCCGTGATCAGACATGCATGGGTCGTATGGTGGCTGCTACGTGTATGTGTACGTAAATTTGTATGTAAATGTGTGTTGTGTGTAAACCTTCGACTCGATCACGTTGAGCTGCGTCCTTCGTAATTCAGCACTTAGCTGCAAGGAAGGGTGATGAGCTACTCCTAATTTATTTATTTATTTATTTTATTTTTATCTACATAGCTACAAGTGGGAGATTCCTTTTACTTACAAGACAAGTTCACAACCTACTGTTCAGAAAAAGCTAATGGACAAGGGCTCAAGTAAGATTTTTCTTTCGAAGAGGTGTTTGTTTGTCTCTTACTTACTTTAATTTTTCTCCCATCCTTTTTCTTAATCTTCTTTGCTTCCTCGTTATTCTATTTACTAGTTCTTCTTTCTCCATTTCCCTATCTTACTTTCATTCTTTCTTCCCTGCTTGCTTGCTTGCAATTCTTCCTTAATTCTTTCTTTACTTCTTAACCTCCTCCTTCCCTAGCCATATACTTTTGTGCTTGCGTTCTTGTCTTAATTGGCCTCTCCCTTTGATATTCTATTAAACAAAACTCAATTTACGTACATTTGATCCAGGCGCTCGAGCTGAGACTCGAACCCAAAAGGCCAGTGCATAACCACTCAGCCAACCATTCCACCCCTATTGTCCCCTATTGAAGATACTAATTCCCCCTTTCTTTTCATATTTTAGTGATTCACTCACATGTTTCCCGTATTCTGTTATGTAGTCGATATCCCTTACGACGGCAAAGGATGGATTAAGGGCAACTATGGACAGTTTGGATTTTACCGTGTCAACTATGATACATCCCATTGGACTGCTCTTGCAGAACAAATGAAGACCAACCACAAGGTTTGGAAGTCTATTTTGTATTGATTTTTGATAAAATATTATTTTTCATTTCTTATAGATTCTTGAAAACTCGATCACCTCCATGGTTTTTACTCACTTTTTACTCGGCGTGCCGTCGTCACAAAATGTATACGGGTCTCTACTGCGCATGCTCAACTGAGGAGGACCGAACGCCCGCCCAGCTCAACGAACGTCTTGTTCTTCTTTTAAGAATTTTAAAAACATTTTTTGAAAATGTTTCTAATCTATGCTCTCCGATTTCTTTCTGTAGATTTTAAACACAACTGATCGAGCTGGGTTGATTTCAGATGCCTTTGATTTAGCCAAGTACGTACAGTAGTTTGTCTATCAGTTGTTCTAGTTAACTATATCGTTATTCGTTCCCTGATGAAGGATGAAAGGTCCGAAAGCTTGGAATAAATAGGTTAATTAACGTGAAAGAAGCACAAACACTGTCTAAATATGATTCCCACGCACGAAGAAATTCTAGATTACATAAATAGTGTTGATATATCGAAAATAAACTAAATCACTTACTGGAAAATTAAAACTGTGATCACGTAAGATGACATTTCAAGTATCAGTTCTAATAATGGTATGGGTTATGTCACGTAACGGTGTTTCGTAACGGTACAGATGTCACGTGACAAACGACGTTAGTAACGCTTGGTTGATCGTCCCAGATGTGTGATAAGTGGAACCTGAGACCCTCCTTTCTTATTAAGGGACGGGCTTGTTATCCTCTAGCTCCTTCACACCGCGCGCTTAAACCAGTGTACTGATATATTCTCCTAAAGTAGACGAACATTCCATTCTTGAGCTCGGTTCGTAACGAGCATCTGCTTAAGGGGGATGGTATAGAGATACAAACTCTAGAGTCTCGTTATGTGGGTTTATTTTCTCTTCTCTCCGGTCCCTCCCCTCTACGACTTCGTCTTAAAACTCGGACGTCGAATTTGAAAGCCAAGCAACCAAAAAAGAATCGAGCAAAATCGAGCAATGTTTAACCTCAACAAAATTGCCTCCAACACATTCAGAGACGATATGTGTGCTTGCCCTTTAGCACTGCACGCAATGGATTGCAGTGCTGGAGCCGATTGTACGAAGCCTGGATAAAGTTATCCACCGGATATGAGTTATCTACTGTATAGATTTTATCCGCTGGAAAGCGCTATTCACCCTTCGTACAACCGGCTCCTGAACCGTGTCTTGGGGGTCTTTCACTTTCATACTACAGCAGAACCTTCACCCTTGGGATTAGTCACGCCAAGTGTCTCCTTAGTGGGCGTGTCCCCACAGGCAACCCAAGCTCATAACTAGAGCTGTTTGACTGGATTTTTGAGTAAAAACTTTCAAAATTTCTTCAAGCGAGAAAACAAATTACATGAATAAACGTACCTCAACAACAGAAGTGATATTATGTCATTTATTTGTAAATTCAGTGATTTTCTTATCCAGTCAAACGGCTCCAGTTTTGAGCTTTGGTAGCCTGTGGTTGGACCGTTCATTTTTTATATGGTGTAATAATGTTTCGAATATTGTTTTCAGAGCGAAAAAAGCTGCTTATTCCATTGCCTTGAATATCACCAACTATATGAGTAATGAAACTGAATGGGTCCCATTGAAAGCTGCATTAGGAAATTTTTGGGCACTGGACAGACTAATATCACGAACTAGGCCAGCCCACAAATATCTAATGGTAAGACCTCTCCTCTCCTCTCCTCTCCTCTCCTCTCCTCTCCTCTCCTCTCCTCTCCTCTCCTCTCCTCTCCTCTCCTCTCCTCTCCTCTCCTCTCCTCTCCTCTCCTCTTTTATTACTATATACTCGTTATATAAATATTGTTAAAGTTCTTTATTATCATCTTTATATATATATAATCATTGTAAAATTAATATGCTTTTGCAATACTTGTAATCAAATGAGTCATGCAAATAAAGCAATTACCTACCTACCTACCTACCTCTCCTCTCCTCTCCTCTCCTGTTCAATCTTTTCTCGTTTCTTTATCTTTCTCCTCTTCTCTTCTCTTCTCTTCTCTTCTCTTCTCTTCTCTTCTCTTCTCTTCTCTTCTCTTCTCTTCTCTTCTCTTCTCTTCTCTTCTCTTCTCTTCTCTTCTCTTCTCTTCTCTTCTCTTCTCTTCTCTTCTCTTCTCTTCTCTTCTCTTCTCTTCTCTTCTCTTCTCTTCTCTTCTCTTCTCTTCTCTTCTCTTCTCTTCTCTTCTCTTCTCTTCTCTTCTCTTCTCTTCTCTTCTCTTCTCTTCTCTTCTCTTCTCTTCTCTTCCTTTAGTTACCTCCCATCCCCTTCTCTTCCTGAGTTCCTCTTCCTGCACCTCATTAGCATACAGCAAACAATGTATATTAACATATCTGTTTACCTTGGCCTTCATCTAGAAATACCTTGTTTACCAAACAGCAAGGGAATACAAGGAACTAGGCTTCGAAGACAAGGGATCGCATCTTGAGAAGTGAGATTTCTCTTCTACCACTACTTATTTGCAGTCGTCCATCGCTATATGTCGAGTGGGTTGATGGGGCATGATGAGTGTTGGGGTGGTATAACCTGCAAAGTAGGTGTTCTTTGGGGTTTTTCGAAGATTTGGGATTCCTGTGAGAATATAACGGACGCGTGAGAACTGAACCCGAGGAGAAATAGGGATGACGGCTCCCTTTTTTGCTAGGTCTCATTTCTCGTGCATCCTTTTCATACAGGAACCCGAATACAAAAATACCAACAAAACGAAACATTATAAAATAACTATGATATAACGCGCGCTCTGATTGGCCAGAGGACGCGTGTCGCGCGTTCTCTATGAGAACACACAGCACGCGCGCGCACATTTTCAAACTTTCTCCGACGAAAAAAGAAAATAAAACTTCAATTTGTATTTTATAAAAGAAATAGAAAACTCGGCAGCAGTGCTATGTTGAGTTATAGAAGCACTTGGGAATTGTAAGAAGACTCGAGAAGTGTTGAGAAGCACTCGGCTACGCCTCGTGCTTCTCCTAACACTTCTCTCGTCTTCTTACAATTCCCGCGTGCTTCTATAACTCAACATAGCACGCTGCCTCGTTTTCTATTTCTACAAAAGAACGCCAGCATTGCAGGCTCGTAGTGCTAGGGTCTTAGGGATGCATGTCAACGGACCGTACTTCGGTCATCGTCATAATTTGTACTGACTAAGAAATTGATCGAGAAGAGTTTATTTAGTTGTTGGTATTTTCTGTACGTGGAGTACCTCAAGGATCTACTCACGTAATGCATAATACGTAATGCTAGTAATTGCACTGCTCTTGATATAATATTCATTAAGCTTCTATTTCTAAAACATTGTCTTGAAACTGAATATAGAACTAGTGACAGAGAGAGGAACGTTAGGTATATGTTCAACTCATGTGTCATATAGTAAATGATTAGCCTCCTCCGCAGTCTACTCCTTTCTATTGGATTTCCTGTGGTAAATGAGGAGAGGGAGAGGGGGACTGGAACCAGAAGAGAGGAAGACTGGGGACGAGGGGGAGGAGAGAAAATCGCTCCCAGTCTCTCTTCTTTGCAACAGGAAGCCCAAGAGATAAAAGGAGTTGCCTGCGGAGGAGGCTAGTAAATGATATATTTAGTTGATTTTAGTTGATTGAATTTGTGTAATTTTAGATACAAGCGTGCGGACATATTGGACGTCCATTGCACAGCCTCAGTAAAAAGTTGCCTGGACAGAGCTAGTCAGTATTTCAAAAAGTGGATGCAGAATCCTGTAGCCAACCCGTGAGTTGTTGAGTGGTGATACGTTAGTACTACGTAACTGACACGTACTTATTGTTACGTGATTAATACGATGTGATACTTGTGCGTAATTGATGCGTGACTGATATACCTAACATAACGGTGGTACTAATTGTTACATGAGTAATAAGTGCTAATCATTTGTGGGACATTGTACGTAATTGATACGTACTTATTGTTACGTGATCAATACGATGTGATACTTGTGCGTAATTGATGCGTGACTGATATACCTAACATAACGGTGGTACTAATTGTTACGTGAGTAATAGGTGCTAATTATTTGTGGGGCATTGTACGTAATTGATACGTACTTATTGTTGCGTGATTAATACGATGTGATACTTGTGCGTAATTGATGCGTGACTGATATACCTAACATAACGGTGGTACTCATTGTTACGTAAGTAATAGGTGCTAATTTTTTGTGGGACATTGTACGTAATTGATACGTAAATAATACGTACCCAACCCAGCAATTGTTTTCAATTTTTTATAGTGTACCTCCAGACTTTCGGTCCCTTGTTTACTTTTACGGTGTTGCTAATGGTGGAGAAGAAGAGTGGAATTTTGCTTTCGAGCAATTCAAAAAGACTAATCTTGCGTCTGAGAAGATAAAGTTATTGTACGCAATGGCAGGCTCCAAAGAACCGTGGATTTTAGAACGGTATGTAATATTGAGTTAGCTGTGTCGTTGTCCATGGTGCGCACTCGCACGAAGGTTGTGAGGCAAAGGTTGAGCCACGAATGGTTGAGGCCGTGTTGAGACTAGAGTGTTAACCTAGTTTGTGTTAAAATTTAACGATGAACACTAATTTAGCATTGTTTTAATGTGTTTGACTTCTGTTGAACCTCAGTCAAATGCTCAATTCTAAACACAGCCTTATCCTTAGTCTCCTTCGCAGCCGTTATTAGGGTCGGGTTCCCTGTGGTCATTCCACAGGGAACCCGACCCTAATAACGGCTGCGAAGGAGACTACCTTATCCTCGGTACAGCTCAAACCCGACGTAACGATCTTTCACCTTTGTCATAATCACACGGTTGCCTCATTCGAGTAGCTCAGTCTAGATCCAATATCTAGTATAAGGTGTGTCACAAAGGCCTCCCAAACGACGGAGAGGTAGGAGCGATTTCTGTCCTGGAAGATCACCTCTACTGAGTTGATGAGGTCACGGACGTTAGACCGCGTTTCAGTATAATTGATATGGAATGCTCTACGGACGTCCCCTATCGCTGTAGAGGCGAGGCTGCGCACACGTGTGCAATTATTGTAACGTCAAAAACAGAACCCAAATTATGCCGTAGATTATTAGAGATTGTTATGGTGATACACCTGTACAAATCAAACGTCAAAACTTCAATTACAAATATATATCTAGTCATGGAGACTCTCATTACGGCGAACACTCATCTCTTCTACTTACGATTAACTCCTCATGACTGTCTACTGTGAGAGTAGATTCAGTTTCGTATGACTGATGAAAATGACTCGCCGCGGTCGATCTGTTTCACACTCATACGAAAATACGCTCTACAGCTGACGTACTCCAACTTCTTCAGTGTACGTGACAAGTTCAAATCAGACAAACTTTCTCCAATGAGCCTTCAGAATTCTGACTGAATTTGCTTAATTCTGTTGTCATAGTTACCTGTCATACTCTCTCGACCCGTCCAAGATTCGTACCCAGGAAGCACAGCGTGTGATCTCGTACGTCTCCAACTACAATCCTATTGGTAGACAAGTTGCCTGGACATTCTTGCGTATTAATTGGGATACTTATAGGAAAAGGTAAGCATGGGTTCCCTGTGGAATTGTCTTGTGTATCTCTAACGTTGGCATGGTAACTTTCCAGGTATGGAAGTGGATTTTTTGCGTTTGGTAGAATCATAAAAAGTGTAACCGCCGGATTTTCTAGCAAGTATCGACTAAACGAGGTGAGTATTTCGTGTATTATTTGTTATCAAAGAGAATAATTTGAACTTGTAATCTTCCTTCCTTTCTTTCTTACTTTCTCCTTTACAGCTCACTGAATTGATGGAGAAATACAAGGATGCTGGATCAGGTACGCAAGCTCTACAACAATCAGCCGAACGTGTCAAAGCTAACATCAATTGGCTGGAAGACAACGAAAAAGAGATCGAGCAATGGCTGGAAAAGTTTCTCAAAGACCGAAACTTACTTTGAAAGAGTCTTGTTAATTTTTCTGATATACAAAAAAAACCGTTTTGTCCGTCCGTCTGTCTGTCTGTCTGATTCCATAAGTTGGTCTGTTCGCTCCTTAGTTGAGCTTCCTTTGGTGATCGCTCTGATCTCTCAAATGGGCTTCCTGTGGTGGTCGCTCTGTTCGCTCCTTGGTTGGGCTTTCTGTAGTAGTCGCTCTGTTCGCTCCTTGGTTGGGGTTCCTGTAGTCGCTCTGTTCGCTCCTTGGTTGGGCTTCCTGTGGTGGTCGCTGTGTTCGCTCCTTGGTTGGGCTTCCTGTGGTTGTCGCTCTGGGTCCGGTTGTACGAAGGGTGAATAGCGCTATCCAGCGGATAAATCCTTATCCAGCGGATAAAATCTATACAAAATCTATACAGTGGATAACTCTTATCCGGTGGATAACTTTATCCAACCTTCGTACAACCGGGCCCAGTTCGCTCCTTGTTTGGGCTTCCTGTGGTGGTCGCTGTGTTCGCTCCTTGGTTGGGCTTCCTGTGGTGGTCGCTTGACCTCCCGAATAGAAAAGAGCGAGAACTACAACTTATAAAATCAGTCTGTCGTACCGAATGCATGCACATTTGATGATAGTTTCCTTCTTTATCTGTCCTTTTATTTCTTTAGCATGTCCTTGACTGAATCTTTTATCTTATTTCTTTTTTATGGTTTGTTATATTTGTTTGTTTATTGAGTTTGTTATTCTTGCATCAGATTCAAAGACATACAAAGGCATTCGGTGCTTTGAAAGAGAGGTGTGAATAGTGCGAGGGAGGATTAGGCCAGAAGCGGGAATTACGAATAATCCTTAATAATTCCGCGCTCCTTTCTTCCGTCTCCTTTCCCACTCTTTTCCTTCGCTACTTTCTCAGGTTATCTGTAATCGAAGTTTCCATATCATATGCATGTGTCACGTCAATGTCACACAACCTGCGTGTCACGGTATATTACAAAGTACGCAATACTCCATAGTTTTCCATATTGTCCTTGATGAATTCGAATGATTGTCACTGATTATGTCACGTGGTATGCCAATTAGTCAACACATAGTTATGATTAGTTATGGATTCGTTGTTAGGCTTAGCAAACGCGACGTGACGTGAATGAGAAATCCGCGTGTACTGATGAGTCTGATGAATAACGTTTAGTTTCACTGTTGACGTCGCCGACGCCAAGTAGAGGACGTGAAAACAAGCGAAATGGCGTCCTGAAGGAAGCGTCGCGACGTTGTCACAGTAATCACACAGTAAACAAATGTTATAGATAGATTCGTCATCTAACGTCCTGTTTTTAGCACCGCGCTCGCGTTTGCTAAATCACTCTATTAGAACAAGTGAAATACCGTCGCGACGTTGTGTAGTCATTTTACGTCCGTCTTGCGTGGGGTCGAGTTTACTAGTAAATCTGTCTGATAATTTTAGTATAAAATCTTCAAACATACGCAGTATTCAAATCTGATTAAACCACTCAACTGAGCAAACTATTTTTCAAATGATTTATTACACTTTATATTACAAAGCTGTACGTTTACATGGTTTACATAAACGTTATAAGCACATAAAAGAAGTCTTGAAGTGGCTTTAATTAGAACGTTTTACTCTACATGTATTCTGGCGATATCTTCTTCGTTGCCATTTTGACGTGAGCTTCGAAGGCTTGACTTTTTGGCTGAAAAGTAAAACTAAATCAGCTTTTCTCCTATAGTTGATGAGATGGATACCTAGGTGGTACAAGAATCGATCCCTGAAGCACACTACAGGGATATTTGATATTCTCAATATGCAATCTTCAGGGGGGCATAGGCATGCAGGCGTTTCGTTGGGAGGGGGTCAGACTCAAACCAAACGACACCTATCTGCCCATGCTTAAGTCGACTATAATGTAAACTGCAATATTATTAACAGGCATTTGATTACAAGCAGGTTGCATATTTCTATATTAAAATTGAACATCGAAGATCATTAAAATAGAGTAAAAAGTTATCAATAGTAAAATAAAAGCAGCAGTTCTGATATTCAAAAAGAAAAGAAGAAAAAGAAAAGAAAAAAAGCCGGTGTTGCCAAGGCTCACACCAGTACAACTTAACAAAATACGTAAATTACAGCGAAAATCGTTGCATCGCGACCTCCAACGTCGGTAAGATTTTGGTCTTGTCTGATCCGTCCATCATGCTTGGGGGCGGAGCTTTCACTAACTCGTTCAGTGATTGGTTGATTTGAAAGAAGCTCCGCCCCCAAACTGATTGACGGCTCAGAAAAACCCAAAATCAAAACAAAATTTGTAATTTGCTGGTCGCGACGCAACGATTTTGGCTGTAACGCAAAATAATATGAAATGGGACGATTCTCTCGAGACATTCAAATAATTTGAGACATCGAATCGATTTACGTAGAGGATGAAGATTTCGGCCCCATCGCACACTATCCCAGTGTTACATACAACAATTGCATGTCTTAGCCCGAAGGCCAGGGAGGGGGACGATATCCAAACCCTAGTTTATACCTTTAGATATCACCTTAGACCGCTGCGCTATCTACAATAGACAGTACACTTAATGATTCTAATATTAATGTCTAATCGGGGTAGTCTATTCGGCGAAGTTTCATTATAATGATAATAAATCCTTGGGGACATAACGAAACCAGTCATAATTTACTCATGAGGATCAATTAATTTTTATGACATTTTAAAATTCATCAAGCTTCTTTGTTATGTAAATTCGTTACGATTACGTATTGATTGAATTTTCGATTCCATTGTCTCATGGTCGTCGCCAGAGGTTTTCGGATGGAAATGAGTCACAGTTTTTATATTGCAGGCATTATCCTAAACGTGGTATAAATTGGTGAAGGGCAAGTTACGGCTTTAAACATCAAGAAAGTTAAGTCCTTGTACAGTGAAGGTATTTTATGAATTACGCAAGGCATTTTAACATTTAATTGGTTTTACACTTCACAGTTTGTCCGGACATCTTCTATATACATCAAAGCAGTCATACCTAATGTACTTGCTAATCGCTCAACTCGCATGTTTTAATTTCACTTGTCAATTATAATTTAGCTCTATCGGTTGTATTTTGGAGGCCAGTGGGGTAAAATTTCGATCGTCCGAAGTCTACCTGCGTGGACAACTAGCAAACCAGATCTCAATCCGCGATAGTTTGCTGTCGAAGCATATTTCATAATATTGAGAAATTCTTACTTATTTAATTATGTGTTTCTAAAGTTTAGTTTGAGGCAAAACCTGCCTACAGCCGTTCGTCACCCCCCCCCCCCCCCCCCACCCACCCACCCACACACACACCTGTTCAGAGGCTAGACACATGCCCGGTCGAAATTATTTTGAAATCAGTTTTCTTTAACGCATTTCAGTCATTACAATGACAGCTACTGTATACACTTCGGTGTTTTCTCTTGCAATCCTCTTACTAGTCATGATAACAAAATAATGTACACAAATGAAAACTTAAAATACGGTGTAACGGAAAACATGTCAGCAGGGCCGATTTTAGCCATAATTGCGCATTTGATCATACCTGTATTGAGCTTCAAGCTGATGCGCAAAAATGCAGACTGTACGTTAGGTATTTATGGTGGCCCTTTTGATTTGTTTGTCAGGCATGAATTTCAATCGCGTCTTTTTACATCAAAACCTTGTCCGATTTCTGAGAAATTTGCAGCCATTTGTCTTCAAGCCTTGAACTTTGTACCAGTAATTAATTTTCTGCGAATTAGATCAAATATCTTGAGATATCGGACGATTTAATTTTTAAAAATGGCTTTATGAGAAAAATTGGTCACAAATCCAAAAATCTAAGGTGAATTTTTTTCCTATTTCATTAATTCAGTATGAAGGCATAGAGGACTACATACAGCATTTATTGCGCTAATTTAGTCCTTAGAAGTTGCGATACAAAATTTGCGCTGCCTGTTAGGACGCAAAATTATGTAATCAAAACTACCGCCAAAATCTCAACAAAATTTCAAAATCAGCGAGAACCATATCTGCTATAAGAAAGACAAATCCCTACATTGTAACTTGGGAACAAAATATGGAGACATGAGAAGCTAAACACCAATGTTATCCTCAAGCAAACTTGGGGAGTAATTTCTGTGACCATGAGGTGAACGTTGCGAATTTGTATTACTCAAACGTCGACTCGATATAGTTGCTTCCTTTTGAACACTTACTGAATTATACCTAGTGTAGCAAAGATAACGACAATAGGCAGAAGGTATGTTAACATCTTGTTGTGTCCCATACTAGACAAATTTCAGGAAACAATTGCGACAGAATTTGTAGAAGTCGCCGGAGGTAATACAAATTCGCAACATTCACCTCGCAGTCACAATAATTACTCCGCAAGTTTTCTTGAGGATAATATTGACGTTTAGCGTCTCATGTCTCCATATTTTGTTACAAGTTACAATAGGTATTTGTCTTTCTTATAGCAGATATAGTTCTCGCTGTTTTTGAAATTTTGTTGAGATTTTGGTGGTAGTTTTGACTACATAATTTTGCGTCCTAACAGGCATTAGCGCAAATTTGTATCGCAAATGACTTTCTACCTGATTAATGAAATAGGAAATAAATTCACCTTAGATTTTTGGATTTATGACCGATTTTTCTCATAAAGATATTTTTAAAAATCGTCTGCAGTGTCTCGAGATATTTGATCCAATTCGCAGACAAAAAAAATACCAGTACAAAGTTCAAGGCTTGAAGACAAATGGCTGCAAATTTCTCAGAAATCGGACAAGATTTTGATGTAAAAATACGCGATTGAAATTCATGCCTGACAAACAAATCAATAGGTACGGGCCACCTTAAAACATCCCCTCACTTTCAAGTACAATATCAATAAATTCAAATTAGATACTCACCTTGTATCTGTACTTGGTGACACAAAAAGTTCAGGCGAAAACGATTGCAAGGTAAAAATGGCAGCAAAGGCTCCACATAGACTGATGATTATACAAGACTGAAATACGTGAATGGGATCCCACTCCTGATTTGCAATTGATGAAATAATCCTTATGAAATTCATGCTTGTAAAGCGTGGTAGTACAACTTTAACTCGCAGCTCAATTCATTGTGACGAGAAGTTAGCGCGCGCGAGAAGTTGAGGAAGCGCGCACAGCATACACAGGATGACCGCAAAACCCTTTTCACTCACTCATTATTAATTTTCATTACTACTATTCAAACATTGTTCTAAATAAAACTACTATAAACACTTGAACAAACTTGTGCATACGGTCAGAGAAGAGCTATTTTTGCGACGTATGCTCTCGGCAGCCCGTTCGACTATTTTATTTTGTTTGGGGTTCCTGTGTAATTCCCAACTGCATGCACCATATGCACCATGGGTAATTTTGAAGCGAAGGACTGGGCAGCAAGAACAAAATGGCGGCAAACAAAAAAGAACACAGATTCAAAAGATTCGAAAGAAACTCTTGAAGCTAGCAAAGGGATAGCTTTACAAACGACCTGATATCAAAGGTACGTAAATTTTGGTACTTTTGGTTCTCATGGTAGTGTTCTATAAAGCTACATTCAGTATAAATCAACACATTTTCTGAAGAGTAAATTCTGCATTTGTAACACGATGCAACCTGGTCCTAAGGACCTGCACAAATTGTGGTTTGGTGATAGGCACCAAACGATAACTTGCTTTGTTAGCGGGAATAACAAAGGCTGGGGCTTGAGGGGGAGCGGGCACTGACTTACACATTAATTCATAAGCCTGCACAGGACATAATGGCGACCCTGGGATACGCAGCAAAGGAATCTGTAACGAACGCTGACCAAACTGAATGGTTTTGGTCCAACGAAACGAGACTAACAAACCGAACTCCGTGGCAACAATATCTGCTCTGCACAGATTTTTGCTGGGGTCAAACGCCTTAACTGATGCTGGAACAATATTGGAGATACGAGCAAATAAAAAGAATGCGAACAAAAAGGCTGCGTTGTAAACTCGATCAACTAGGCTAGAAGGATCCGAGCCTTGCACTATCTTATGCAATAAGGCAGGCATAATAGGCGGGGCTTTGTTAGGACAATGCTGGGCTAACCGATCAATACCCTTCAACGTAATTCTAAGCTCAAAGGACTTAGAGTGATTAAACTCAAAACCAGCGATCACATGTAGGAGCTTAACTCCACTTAAGTAATTTCGCACCGATGCTGGTGTTAAAAAATGACTAAGGTATTGACAGTACAAACAAATAGTGTCCAGAGAAGCTGGCAGAGAAACTAAACTAAAGTATGTACAAAAGGAGAGAAATGTCCTCCACTGAGTTGAGTGATTGCGGTGAGTCCCTTCAGCATAGGCGGCACGACGAGTGGACTGCAACTGTTGACGCAGCCAACACAATTCTTGATCTGTGGAGAAAAACTAGACAGCGTCAGCAAATTGAAACAAATGTACAGGAACATTGCGTTGAATCAACATGGTATCCCCCATGATTGCTCGAAATTCCGCGGCACAGCCACCCTCGCTGAGATGCCATCGCGATAGTATATCCGCAGCTCTGTTTAGCTTACTAGTGAGATGTATTGCTCGCAGTTCACAGTCATTTATAGACAGGTGAAACCACAATTCTCATAATCCACGAGCAAGCAGACGATCTTTCACCCGTCCAGAATTCAAGGATTGAACCACAGCCAAATTATCACAGAAAACTTGAATCCGACGACCCTTCCACAGATGTCCCCAAAGACGGACCGCTACAATGATGGCCAGTAGTTCTAAATGATGTATGGAAGGAAACTCTCTCATTACCGATACTGGGAAAGTGGTATGGAAGTATTCACCAGCGGAAACTCCACCACAGCCAGATAAACATGCATCTGTCGAGAAAACAGCATCTGGCTCTGTAAACTGCAGCTCTCCTATAATCGATGTTCCATTGTAGACTTTGAGGAATCGTTGCCACCACAAAATATCCTTATGAAATTCAGCATTTAGCTTTAGATGATGATGGTTTCTGCTGACTCCCCGTATCATATCCAAAAGACGCGAAAGGAAAAGACGACTTTGTCTAACACACTTCGAGACAAAACAAAGTTTTCCTATCAGAGACTGAAGTTCCTTTTTAGTTGCTGATCGTTTATTAACCCAAAGGGCTAACAGACTATCCAACTCTTGCAAGCGTTGCGGTGTAACTGACATTGTCAATTTTTCCGTATCCAGCAGTATTCCCAAACAAATCATCTGAGTGGATGGAGGACACGCTTTATCAAAAGATTCCTGCAATCCCAGATCACCAAGCACTGCTCCACAAGTGTCAAATGCATGCTGCGCTTCCAACGGCGAAGAAACCCCCATGAAATCGTCCAAATAACTAACAACATCCAAACCAAGGCTGGTACAAATAAAGCAAACAGCTGATGTTATCCGTTGACATGCCATCGCTGCCATGCGCAAGCCCATGGGTAAAACAGTGTCAAAATATAAGCCATCACGCCAGCTATAACCAAGCAGATTATAGTCTCCTGGATCCACAGGAAACTGTCTGTATGCACGTTTCAAATCTCTCTTATACAGAAGACAACCGGCGCCAAGTTGCACAATACGAGCAGCAATAGTGTCCACAGTGGGATATGTTAAATGGAAGTCTTCTCCTAAATAAGTATTCCCTGAAATTCCATCATTAACTGACGTTCCAATGGGCCAACTCAAATCCAAAATGATTCGCCGCTCGTCACGATCACTTTTCGGGACAGTGTTTATGGGCGAAATTGCAATGTCACTACTAAACGGATTAGAAGTAAATGGTCCAATCACAGCTCCCCGCTCGATTTCCGTTTGTAAATACCTATCCACTGCTGCTGGGTACTGTGTAGCGCCCCGGTGATTTCGACAATCACTCACCGGAAAAACACTTCGATGATAATCTAATGGCCAACCAAACTCTAAAAGGTCACAGATAACGTTATCATAATAATCCTGTAAATATGTTCGCCAAGAAGAAATGTGCAGACGTGAACGCACTGGAAGACGACAGTCCTTAAAATTCGGCAAACCCGTTGAACGAACTCTTTCATGCATGTCAACAGCCTCGCTGAAAGCACAAATAGAATTCGTAGTGAATTGTTCGTGCGCTGTCGGAAGCCCCTCAGCCTTCTCGAGCACGGTGTCACGAACGTCAAACAAAACTTGAAAACATTGACCATGCGCTGGCGAAGTTTCAGAGATGCTTTCGCACACATTGTCATGATCCACTAACTGAACTGAAGAAAATGTACAAACAGAAGAATGACTAGACGCGACTTGCAAATTATCTAGTCAGTCAGATTTACCGGCTTCTTTAGTTGAATCTCCCTGCAGAGGGCATTCCATCGATGATTCGGCGTGCTTGGCAATAGTATGATCAGTGGTCCAGCACTTTCCACAAATATGCTGGAGCCAGTTACGTTCGTTTCGAAGTAACCCATAATGATCCGAACGATAACTACATTTGTCGCGTTGAAAATCTTTACAAAAGTACACTCCACGTGGTGTCGCCGATGTCTGAGGTTTCGCAACGCTATGCTTTCCCGCATGTGTTTCATGCATGAACCGATTCTCTAACTGTGTGAAGGAATCTCCCCAGTGAGCTCTGCCACGCTCGATCTCAAATAAAACCGCGGCATGAAAATTACGAACCACTTTCCACGGAAACTGAGTAGCCAAATACATCAACGAGGTCAAATGCTGCAGACGCGCGTCCTGCTCCTGTAATGTCAATGTTTTGAGACTCAGAATCGCAGAGTATCCAGCCACGAATTCAGCAAGAGTCAGTTCGTCATATTTAATATCTTTGCTGACATAAGTCAAGCTCAATTCACTATGAGGCCAGAGCTGCGGACGTACAACGCGATTTGTAACTTTGGCCAACTTTCCCGATCGCAGCTTACCTTTCTCCTTTTTCTGTTTAATGGCCACCTCCCCATCATCAGACTCTTCATCCGAGCTTGAAGACGAAGATAATCCCAGATCCGCTAACTGTTTATCTACTGTCTTAGATGGAGAAGACGCTCGACGAATTTCGTCTAAGCTGGGAACGCCCCCAAATTGGGGAGTCGCTGATCTTTGCTTCGTAACTTTCGTCTCCTGTTTAACATCTTCCCGAAGGGACTCATTTCCTTTGTGTAGCTCCTCGAGCTCCTTTCTAAGCTGACGTATTTCTTTATCCTTGGATAGACGCTCCCTTACCACTTTCGCGGCAGCAATCTGTTCTGTCAACTCTCGTACTTCATCGTGCTCGTCCTCGTGGTCCTTTGGCAACTCCGTAAAACTGTCGTGGAATACTTCTTCATTCTCCAACTCTGTGACGACCACCTCACCGTTATGCAGGGCCGCGTAATCTACACGCTCTGTACGACGGCGCCGATCCATAATGAAATAGCTATACTAAAAATTATACTCAAAATATGTAACCACAAATCTAACAAGGCCAGCAAGCCGATAACACAAGCTATATAATGTAGAGTAACATGATCCCACTAGTAATCCAATCCAAGTCCATGGCGAATTAATTATTTTAACCAATCAAAATATAACCATTTGTAACATGATATTTGTAGCCACGAAGTGTTGTAGCCACAATGTTTGAAGGAAAGTTTATTTTCTACTCCATGCTGACCATTTTAAGTAACAAAAGATGCGAGAATCGAGCAATAAGTCGGACCTTAGAATTATGAGCAAATCATGCAGTACCCTTTCCATTCATACAAAATACACTGACTGTAATATGTCGTGCCATTTTCCTCTGACTTGCAGGTAACAGCACAGCTACTCAATACACAGTACGCCAGTCCCAATGTAGTGTATTTATTCTGAACAAGTGTGCTTGTTTACTGGAAAAAAATCTTAATAAAAAGAATCAAAATAACTGAACAAGAACTACCTGGCTGCCAAATATGGCATCATCAGCTTCAAAGGTAACATAATGTGGCAAAAATAATATAGGGGGAGGGGAGGGGAGGGGAGGGGGTGCATGTGTACCCAATGTAACCCCTTTGGATACAGCCTTGACATTGTATTAAGCTGTGCCATTGTGTATATATGTATAAGAGTGGTGATTATTGAGAAACATTTTCATTGGTAAAATAATAATGTTAAGCCATCAAGGTTATACACTTTTAATTAACAAGTTTTTTTAACTATAAGACCCAGTTCAAACAAGAACGCAAGTCGATGCAAGTTTTGACTTGTGCAGACTTGCATCTTCATTTGAACACCAACTTGCATCGACTTGCATCGACTTGCATCTACTTACATTGACTTGCGAGCAGTTTGAGCGTGCTCAAATTTGATCGCAAGTTGGTGCAAGTTTTGGCTCGTTTGAACAGTCACCACTCTCAACTTCACAATTTGTTTTTCCTTCTTTTTTTTTTGTCCAAACCTCTGCACATTTCCTCTCCTACAAATAATTCAAACAAAAGCAAAGCTGATTTTCTCGCTGTCCTTCAGCTAGTTGTTTTTTTCTTGAAAGTTTTGAAAAATTTTCATCAACTTGCGTAGAGCAGTGTTCAAACGAGGATGCAAGATTCAAGTCAAAACTTGCATCGACTTGTGTTCTCGTTTGAATGGGCCTAAGTTATAATATTTGTTTTGTCATCAGGTTGCAGAGATATTCACAGCTGCTGGTGAAGCATTTTCACGTCTTGGTGAGCTAACAATGCAGCTGCATCCTATTGGTGAAAGCTCTCCTCACTCAGGGAACAAGTATGTAACATGCATGCAAAGTTTCACCATCTTATGAAAGGTGTTAAATCATGATTATAATCCTTAAATGTCTTAACAAGTGGTACTCCAGGCTGGAGATAATACATGAACAGAGGATGCAGCAAAAATAACAAAAATTGCTTACTCTTTGGGCAAGCTGTGGCTTGAGATCAGCAGCCCAAAGCTTCAGCTAGCTAGCCCAATACAAGGGATGTTACAATTCACCTGTCTTTCAATTCAAATACAGTTTTGATTACTTTAATGAAAATTGTAACAGTGAATTGTACCAAATATGAATTGATAATGGTGCTAAGTGCCTCGATCATTGTTGAGATAAACTGAAATTAGATTATATTCCACTTGCCAACAAGCTAGTCAACAGCTGTGGGCTATCAGACAACTTTTTTGTCACACCTTGGAACCTGCAGAATTACAAACCTTAATTTATTAACAATAACTTTAGTTAATCTAACTTTTTGAGGGTGTATAGGGTAGGTAGGTTGAATGCTTTGTGTGTTAATTATGCAAGTATACCTTGGTATGATATTTACAGTGCTGCGCTTCGAACCGTTGCCACTTCCACAAAGTTTTTGATTAATTTTTGACATCTTTTTGACAACCTTGAATACCGCTAACCAATTAAATATCGTCGCTTCACTTTGATGTTTCGATATGATGTACAAACTCCGCCTATCGAGACATCAAAGTGAAGCGCCAGTATCTAATTGGTTAGCGGTATTCAAAGTTGTCCAAAAGATGTCAAAAAGTAATCAAAAACTTTGTGGTAGTGGCAACGGTTCGAGGCGCAGCACTGTAAAGTAAAATCACATCAGTGCTAATTAATTCTGTCAGGAAATTTTTACTTTGGGACATTTTGTCCTATTAGTGGTGTTAATAGTTTCAGACATTAATTTTTGGTTTTGGGTACATGTAACTTTCATAAAGATTGCTGTTATCAGTTAAGCTATTGGCAATTACGATTAAAGATTAAAGATTTAATTGCCTTTATATGAAGATAAATTAATTGTATGTAGATCCAAAAAAACTACTCTGACACTTTGTCCAAACACAGACATTTTTTTTAAATACATTGGTAAATCTTTGAAAGATGACAGCAACGCTGTCACAAGAAGAGAATAATACAATAAGGTCTAAATTACATCCTGTAAGTTGAAAAGTTGCCTTGAAAGTAAAATGGAGGTGACATCATTGGCAGGATGGTTGTGCCTTTAAGTTTGCATCCAAAACATTATCAAGTTGATATCCATTGAACTACTCTAATTTCAAAAATATCCTTCATTAATAAGAGGCATCAATAGACCTCCTTTGCTTGCCTTAGTGTTTTCCCAATACAATCCTCTTGTGAGATATCTTATTTCTTTGTTTGAAGTCCTTTACCACCATGTGCATAATTACACATCCAGCCAGACTAAAGTCTCGATTGGGATTTGGTCAATAGGCTACCGGAAAGCCAGCAAAGTGTACAGACATTGTATAGAAAACTCCGCCTCTGTCTGGATTTTTGGTAGCCTATTGACCAACTTTAGTCTGGCTGGACGCGTAATTATGCACACGGTGGTAACTAGGAAGATGCAAAAGAGATTGGTACAACTCAAACAAAGAAAATTATTCATTCAGAGGATTGTAAAGGAAAAACATTGTGGCAAGCAAATAAAGTTTATTGGTTTTGTTTATTTGTTTATTACTAGTGAAAAATGGGGTGATAAGGAGATTGAAATGCTGAAAGTTGCAGTTTCTAAGTTTGGAGATGATCTCAAGAAAATTAGTGAACATGTAAAGGACAGATCAGTGTACGTATGGTGAATGCCATGACAATGTTTATCAACTTACCTACTGCTACTACCCCTCACATAATCTTAAAATTTCTATGTTGATTATATATTGTACTCTTGAAAATAACTTTTATGAGTAATAATTTTCCATTTTTAATTAACCAGTTGATTGTCAGTGTTGTTTTGTTGACATTGAAAATATAAGTTGTTTATACTTTAAGCTCCTTTGTGATTTTTTTTTCGTTCAAACTCATAGATAAATGTACATCTCAACCATGTGAGGTCAATCATTGTACGTAATTGTTGTGGAATTATATTCTTTGTAATGGAATATGGAATGAGATCAATGTGAAGTCCAGTTTACATGGCTTTACTTCTAGTTTTTGAGGAAGATACTTATAATCAATAAAATTATATTCATTTGTCAATTAAACTTGTAGCACTTCACTTTCTTTTAGAAATTGCTAGTTTAAAGTTTATAGTTGTGTTTCTTAAGTGTAACAGAAGGCTGTAAAACGGTTTAAACAGTCATCCTTTTTGTTCTGTGCTGTAGGTCTCAAATGAAGACAGCTATAAAGAAAAGAATGCACCAAGAAGAAGTGGCTTCTTCTCCTAAGAAAAAGGCTTCCGCTGCAAAAATGTCAGGTCAAGGAGAACCCAAACCCAAGAAACAAAAGACAGCAGGTACAGAGATTAGGCTGATTTAGCAAATGTGATGTCCCCTGCTGGCAGAGTCTCCCATAGGTAATTTCTGATGTTAAAAATAGGGAGACTCTGCCAGTCTAGACCATCCTGCCATCCATGATCATAGATGAATCAAGCGGTTTTTAAAACAGTTTTGACAGGAGAAGGCTCTGTTGAGATTTGGATGATAAAATCAAGTGTTAATGTTGTTCATGTGCATTGCTAAGTTACTGAAGCCCATGGTCAACATAGAAAACTGCCTAGACCAGCAGAGCCTCCCTATTTTCATGTCAGGAATTACCTGTGGGAGACTGTACTAGCAGGGAAATATGTGTGACGTGAAAGAGAATGCTGTGTATGACTGACACATTTTGTTCAAAATAACTATTGATGTCTAGTGTTGATGACCTCAAGAAAAGGACATGAAAACATGAAACCTCTTTTCAAAGGAACGTCTGTTGAGCACCAATTTATATGACTGTATATATAGTTAAACACATAAATGTTTACTTATTATTTTGCTCATCAGACACTACAGAACAGAAAGGAGTACCATTAAACCCCCAGTCGTCGCCTCCCTCATCAGTCATGCTTTCAGACTCAGCATTAAAGAACATAGACATTGATGTCATGTTTAACAACAGTGAACAAGAACCTGTTTTTCCAGAAATACATGTACAAACAGGTAAGACAATCTTGATAAGTCAGGCCCAAAATGTTCCACCAAGCTGTTTATTCATGACTGTCTTGAATCTTTAGCAAAGTGTTTCTGATCACCTGTTTGGTGTGTGCATTGGTTCTGTCTTCTTGTGCCATAATAGACCTATGTATACATTGTATCATGCTTGCATGACATTATAAAAAAATTGATTTACCATATGCTAGTGTACTTGTACATGTGATTGCCCATTTTAGACCAAATGATGTTCCCTTGAGAATTGTTCTTCTAAATTGAACCAGATAGGAAAGTATTGCAAGTGGTCATGAACATACGTGTACATACAAAATTACTGATCTTTGTAAATTCCATACATTGTGCTAGTGAAATCTGTTATACTCCTAATAGTCTCCATTAATAACATGGACTTTTAAGAATTTATAATACTTCTTTCATACAGGTTTAGATCCTCTTGAAAGACAGATTGCGAGTGAAATTCTCTCAGATATGTGAGTTGCATGATATTATATCCAAGAAAAAGATAGATCAGCTCAAGAGCATGTAACAACAAAGACAATGAAAACAAAGTTCTATGAGGTGTTTGGCAGTATTGATAAGGCAATTCATTTCTTGAGTGGCATTATATTAGACTCAAGAAAAATATAGATCAGTTCAAGAGCAAGTAACAACAAAGACAATGAAAAACAATGTTCTACGAGGTGTTGGGCAGTAATGAAAAAGCACCTTTCTGGAAATAAAAGAAGACAAGGCACAAAGGAGAGAAAACATGTTGTTTACAAACAAAATGTGTTGTTCATGGATGTAGAGAGTACATGTACCATTAATATTGTTTGAACAAATTTTGGTGAAAAAGCTTAACCAAAGAACCAGTAAGTTCTTGTAAATTGACATTTCAATGCCTGAAATGTGTCTGCGGACCCAAGTTGTCCTCTACTATAATCCACATCTTGTTCATCACCCATTTTCAATATTGCATTTTTATATGTATTATTCCAGACAAACAAAACTGCCACCACATGTCACAGACAGGTCTTCCATCTACAAGAAGCTTGCTCAAACCCAAGAGTTTTATAATAAATCTAGCATCCACCTATCTTCCATAAAAAATACTATGCTCCAAGTCGCTCATTGAGTCACTTCCAAAGGTTAACTTCTTTCTCACCTATTAGCATGCAAAATTATAGATACTGTAATTTGCCTGTCTGCTAGCTTGAGTTTACCCTGGGGACTTCTAAAGAGGCCCATTTCTTGAAACAGGCCCATTTAAATAGTGTTTCTCAATGTATACATTAATTTTAATTTCTATGATTTTACAGGTAAGTTTACAGATGCTCGCATATTCCCAGAATTTTTCCTGAAAATTACATGTAACAGGCCTATAGAGTTATCAAGTCTTCTGAGAAACAGGTCCCAGAAGGTGCTTTCTATCTTGCTCTGTCTTTTGTAAACCTGACTGGAAAATAGTTATTTACCAGTCAGGCTGTTTGTACAAAGCCTGGATAAGTTATTGACTGGATAAGAGCTATACATTATATCTGCTGGATAAGGATTTATCTGGCAGATAGTACTTATCCAGGCTTCATACAACCCATCCAGGTTTACAAATAACAGAGCGAGATAGAGAAAACACTCTCTTGTCCACGGTAGGTTGAGCAAGTCCTTGACATATTTAGCACTTTCCCATTACCTTGCCAGGAAACCAGTGCTTTCAGTTAGTCAGTAAATACATGATCACCATTTCCATCTTAAAATTAGTTTTAAGATAGAGAATTTGTTACACCCCAGTGTTTTTAAACCATACAAGTAGTTACTGTATAATGTTAAATATGTAGATAACTAATAGTCCAGTTCTGAGATATGCTTGACCTGCCACATACAAAGGATTCAGAATGAGGCTATGTGCTAAAACCTTTGTCTTGTTATGAATGACTGAGCTTTAGGCTCATAGCCTCAACTCAATTCCTTTGTATGTGACAAGTGAACTGTATCTTGGGAGTTGGCTATTAGGTAAGATTAGACAACCAATTTTAATGAAATCCTTTTTATTTGACTGGCAGGACTACAAAATCATATCTAGCAATAATAATTTCTTGTAATCTATTTATTTCAATTAAAATGTATTTTACTATAAATTGATTATAATCATTTCAATCATCATTTTGTGGGTTTATTAAATGGTTTATCATAGAAATCCCAGAAGTCATTATCATCATCATTTGCATCACCATCATCAGGTACATAAGGTGGTGGTGCTTCAGGTTTACTTGGAGGACTTTTTGGTTCCTGAAATGGAGTAGGATCGGTTACTACACTTTCCTTTTTACGTTTGGGTTTGGGTGGGTGTTTCTTAGGTTTGGGTTCTGGAGGTTTTGGTCTTGCATGCTGTGTGGTTTGTGGCGGCTCCCAATTAGCTGAAAGAAATGATTCATTAGTGAGCTTTGAGTTGTGTTTGCATGGCTCCTCCAAGGTTGAAAATCTATTGTTTTCATACAATAAATTGTTCTGTTGTTTAAGTTAGACTCTTGTACTTGTTGGTTCTGTTTTAATTTCGATTGTTAAAACTGCCGCGATGAGCGAAGGAGGCACCATTAGCAAGCAAAAAGTACAAATATGCCTAGCTGCCTCTAAAATGATGGCATCTCTGTCCATTATAAATCCAATATTGTATAAAGATTGTTGATGCATTTCAGTAAGTTATGTCACATAGGTTACATAGTAGCCTTTTAAGCTAACATGTTTAGGGGTGTCAGGAAAAGGTAATCTTCCTGTGGTAGGAAGATTTAGTGTTAAGTGATGACTGTAAGGATGTCTGCACATGGGTCTAAGTCTGAGTCCCACTCGGCACTGCACAGTGGTTGCCATGGGACACTGTTGGATTAGGTTGTGAGCCTTTGTTCCAGCAGTTGTCTATCATTAAAATTTATGGTCTCGGGTCTAACAGGGGTGTCCACTTCAGAAAACTCACTGCATTTTCAAGAGTGGAGCCAGGAATTCTAAATGAGAGTGGCTACAGAGATTGTCACATCTCCATGAGAGAAGGGAAAAACTTTGACTATTTTTAATGTTGCTGCAAAATGGGGGGGTAGCCAGTGACCCAATCCACTCCCTGAATCTACCCCAGAGTTAATAATAATGAACTTTATTTAAGTGTCAAGATATCTAGCAGTCCACATGTAGACCACTAACTGGGGACACTGATATTCCATCAAGTGACATACCTTTAACTTTAGGTGCAGATTCTAAATACTCCTCCCACGCTTTCTTCATTCTCTCATTTAGAACATTTGCTGCAGACCAGGCACCAAAGTCATCACTTTGAATTCCAAAAAATTTCTTCCTCTCTTCCACTGGGGTGATAGGCTTTTCAGTAAAAGTCCTACCCGTTGTTGTATTCCATTGGAAATTCCCAATCCCTGGGAACACATTTGATCTTGTGATCATTCCTAAGCTATTATACATTGAATTATTTTCTATAACACATTGATGTCTGAGTTCTGGTGTAGCCCCTTGTCTGGACGACACCCTACTGGGTGGCTGGTAGGCCTCATAGCGACTTTTAAGTCCAGGAGATGGTACACTATATCCACTCCTGCTACTCTGCCGACTTGACAGGGGTGTTTCTCGAAACAATTTTTTCATCTCGGGTAATTCTGCTGAATTCACAAGTTGAAGCTTTCTGTTTGCGATGTGCTTTTTGGGGCGGATTTCTCTCCACCTTCCAAAGCCATCCATCACGATTCTTCGTCCACTGACTTCGTCTTCATCCTTGTCCTTGTTTTGTGCTTTAGCATTTCTATGTCTATGTCTTGTGGGGAAATCGGGTTTTAGGTATTCTTCGATGTCATCGAGAGTCTCCGGAAGCACCATCTGTGCCAGTGCAGATTTTGTGTCTAGGTATTGCCGGTTTCTAGTATCTGCCATCTTGAGTTTTGACTGGATAAATCGTTTTGGATAAAATCTGTCCTTGGATCTGTCAGAAATATCATCTCAACAAATCAGTATGCATTTCTTATAGCTCGAAACAAACGGCAACGAAAGAATGCAAAACGTTTTCGAAAGTGTTCTGGAAAACACTTACATTTGTAACATGTAAGTTACTTAAGCTTACCTTTTCAGTAAATACTAGGTATTCCCTTTCATTTTTGCCTTGCTATTTTTTCGTGCTTCTTAACAAAGAAACCAATTTAAACCAGGATTAAATTAATTCTCAGAATAAAACTTTTTACAAGCAAATGATCAGTCGACCTGAAGTGTTTGGATAAACAGCGTCCGCCATGTTGTTGCTTATGGCAACCGAGGACAACAATGCACTTCGAGCTATTTTAGACTTCAAAGAAAAAATAGTAAAGACAGAAATAAATCCTTGCTCGATAGTAGTAGGAATAACATTCAATTTCTTATATATTATTTCTATACATTCGTTATCATTTTTTATCATACAAAATTATTAGAGAAAATGGGATGAATCCATCTGTTTGGGCTTCCTGTATATCCGTTTCCTACGAAGCTTGGCACTAGTCTGTGTTTAGACTCTTCCTCAGTCCTTACGCGGACGCTTGTGTTGACAGTAAAAAATTGGACCGATTTCAAGAGTTTGTTTTGTGTCTAGCTTCTTTTCTAGAAATTAAGGTAAGTTTTTACAACTGTATATTTGCTTGCTTGATTATAAAACCACATGGCTCTCTCTACTGTAATCATCCATAATATTTTCTCTTCCTTTTATAGAATGGCTCATCGACTTTCTTCCCACCATCGTGCTTTCTTTCAACCCAAATATTTCTCTGGAACATCAGCACATATAACAACATCATCAGTGTTTCGCATGCCTTTTGATGTCAAAGATGAAAAAGACTTTGAAGCTAGAGTTTTACAGGCCAAGACTCCTGTGATTGTGGACTTTCATGCCAGGTACACAATTAGTGTGAAGTTTCATGGTAAATTAGGACAGATAAGAGTTTCAGATGCTGGTACTTGTATGGAATTTATCCAAAATCGTGTTCAATCATCCCATAGGCAAATTTTTACTTTTCTCCCCTCCCCTCCCCCAACAGACTTATTTGTTTGGAAGAAATTTATTATATGAGGGCTGTTAGAAGAAATGCATAGAGTGAATCCATGAGAAAGAGGATAATTTTACTCCTTACATTTCTTTGTAAGAAATGTATGGAGTGAATCCATGAGTTGAGTCGATGACGTCACTGGCACCTAAACAGAACGCTAAAAATCTAGTACTTCCCTTTTGAATATCAATAGACCTTTGAATATTATTTTATTTCACAAAGTTTCTGCTAAATAGAAATTCACCGATTTTTGATCAAAGTAGCACTTTAGTAGACATGCTGAACGTAAATGGAGGAAAACAAGGCTTGATACTGATTTAGCTGCCTTCAAAGCCCTAAAGAACAAGACCACATATGTTATGAATAATGCACGTCGTGAATTTTATGCTGATTTCATCAACAAGAATTCTGATGATCAGAGGAAACTGTTTTGTGCTACGAAGAAGTTGCTGAATAAGCAACCGGATACGCAATTTCCAGTACATAGTGATAAACGGTCTCTTGTTAATGACATGGGAGCTTATTTTGTGAAGAAGATATCCGACATCCGAGCTGAGCTTGACATCGCTGGTGGTAATGTTACCTCGCCTGCTGTTGATGATCCTGTTGATGGTCCTCGTGAAGCATCTGCTACCTTTTGTCAGTTTACGACTCTCGACATGGACGCTGTGAGAAAGCTTGTGACAAATGCGCCGACTAAGACCTGTTCACTTGATCCTTTACCTACATCTGTATTGAAGGACTGTCTGGAAGACCTTTTATCAGTTCTGACTAAGATGATAAACATATCCTTTACAAACTGGAGAATTTCCTGATCCATGGAAAGAAGCTCTTGTTAATCCAACATTGAAACGTGACGGACTTGATACTGTTTTCAAGAATTATCGTCCAATCAGCAACCTTCAGTTTGCATCAAAACTTGTTGAGCGAGCAGTGGCTGATCAACTGTATAGTTACATGAATGAAAATGGGTTTCTACCAGCCCTTCAATCTGCCTACCGGATCCGGACATAGCACAGAAACTGCACTACTTAAGGTCAAAAACGATATTTTATTGAACATGGATAGCCAACGCGTTACTTTGTTGGTATTACTTGATCCTTAGTGCAGCCTTTGATACCGTCGATCACAGTGTTCTTCTCAATCGTCTTTCAGATTGATTTTGGTATAACAGGGATTGCACTACTTTGGTTTGAGTCTTATCTCTCAAACAGACGTCAACGTGTTAACATTGAAGGTGTCTTGTCTGATTTGCTCGACTTGGAATATGGCATTCCACAAGGAAGCTGTTTGGGACCTTTGTTGTTTTTACTGTATTCAAGTAAGCTTTTTGGAATTATTTCTAAGCATCTTCCTCAGGTCCACTCTTACTGCAGATGATACTCAAGTTGTACCTGGCTTTCAAGGCTGGTGATGACATCGATGAGAGATTAGCTGTAGCTGCCATGAAAGCATGTGTTTTGGATATACGTAAATGGATGTTATCTGACAAACTTAAATTGAACACGGACAAAACAGAGTTCTTGTTGATTGGTACTCAACGACAGCTAGAGAAAGTTAATATCACGAACTTACGACTCGGAGAATCTAGAATTGAACAATCGTCTTCTGCTGTAAAGAACTTGGGAGCCTGGTTTGACTCCCACTTAAAAATGCATGAACATATTAAGAAAACTTGTAGTTCATCATTTTTTCATCTTTACAATGTCCGTAGGATTAGAAAGTATTTATCTCGTAATGTAACAGAATCCTTAGTTCACGCTTTCATAACAAGTAAATTAGACTACTGTAATAGCTTATTGTATGGCCTTCCTGATGTTCATATTAGTAAACTGCAGAGAGTACAAAATGCCGCAGCCAGACTTGTTGTAGGTCTTCCTAGGTTCTGTCATATCACTCCTGTACTGTCTGAATTACACTGGCTGCCTGTTAGGTATCGAATTCATTTTAAGATCCTGTTATTAACTTTTAAATGTTTACATGGTTTAGCACCACAGTATCTCTCAGATCTAATTTCTGTTTCTAAGCCGTCCAGGTACAACTTACGTAACCACAAAGGTACTTTGTTGGAACCAGCTAGTACAAAGTATAAAGTAACATTAGGTGATAGGGCTTTTCAGTCTTCTGCTCCAAAACTCTGGAACTCGCTCCCTTTAGAAATTAGGAATGAGAATTCTTTAATTAAGTTTAAATCTCATATTAAGACTTATCTTTTTATACTAGCTTTTAATAATGATTACAATGTTAATTTTAGTTAATTATTTTATTGGATTTTAGATTTTTAGTAGATTTTTCTTCTTTCCACCTATTTTAGTGCGCATGTGAACATATACATATGGAATGTGCGCGTTATAAGTAAAGAATTATTATTATTATTATTTGAAAACCTTATTCCCAAGCAAGAATGAGGATGGTCTGCTTTATTAATACAGTTATAAACAGTGAAAAGGAAACTTGCCAAAACCCTTTTTGTGTTACAGACAGACAGACAGACAGACAGACATTTTTATTAGCTCTTTTTACCCTTACAAGTAAATCAGATATATGCTAATAAAAGAATAATTAAATAACAGAACAATATATAATCTAAACTATAATTTCTTTACTTTGCTTTTATCCTGCGAGCAGAGTCTTTAAAGAAGGCTCTGCTAGCAGGATAATATCACTTGTATTTCATGTCTCATAACAGTGTTATCCGTTTGTTTGTGCTAATATTCCTTTTCTTTCTTCAAAACATTCATAAACATATTTTGCGATAATTTTTTGTATTTTTTCATTTGGATTAATTAAAACTTGGAATTGTTCTTCATCGCTTAAGAATTCAAGTTTTTTGTTTGTGATTGTATTTATCTTATTCATTAATTCTTTTCTTTTGGTTGAATAGGGGGGACATTTTAGAAGAAAGTGTTTTTCATCTTCAACTCCTTGTTCACATATAGGACATATTCTTTCTTCTGCTTTGATATAAGGACGTGAATGTCTCCCCCTTTCAACTTGTAAGCAGTGGTTACTAATTCTTAGTTTTGTTAGTGCTATTCTATGCTTGATATTGCTGACCCCTTTAAGGTAATTTTCTTGCTTATAGATTATTTTAAAGGTTCTATAAGTTCTAAGTTTATTTTTTTGGGAGTCTTTCCTACCCATATCGTTGTGAATTTCTTCAAACCAAACTTGTATTTCAATATCCTCTAGTCTTTGTTTTATTTGCTTAACTATTATTTTCCCTTTTGTTTTGTCAAACGTTTGATTCCATACAAAACTGTAACCCAATTTATCCAAAATAAGTTTTGCTTTTCTACTCCAGCTACATGGGGTGTTAGCATGGTTGCAGTCCTGTATAGTTAAGTGAGATAATTTTGTTTGATCAGAGGTGACAAAATTAATCCAAAAACTTTATAGCTCTTAATCTCGCACTTACTCTTACTGGGAATAACCTAGTTCTGATCTGCATGCATTGTTTGAAGCCCGTTTGTTTACTCCTAGTAACATTTTACAAAACTTTATATGTACTGCTTCTGCAGGATCGTTTTTATGTTTTCTTTGATATCAACACCCCAAACCTCACTTCCATATAACAGAATAGGTTTAATTAGAGAGTTAAATAGTTTTACTGTTAGGGAGATATCTGTTCTAAAGTGACTTCCAAGATCTTTTCTAAGTTTAAATAGTGCTTTTAACGCAATCTTCTTTAATTCTTCTCTTGCATTGTTAAAAGTTCCAAAAGTATTAAAGTTTAATCCTAGATATTTATGGCTTTTCACATTCTCAAGTTTAGTTTTTTTAAGATAGAATTCAAAATTGTTCATTCTTTTGCCACTGTTGTTAAAAACCATAATTTTAGTTTTGTCCAAATTAGTACATATTTTTGACACATCACAAAAATATTGTAGTTTGTTTAATTGATGTTGAAGACCCGACTTCGTTTGTGAGATCAAAACTAAATCATCTGCATACAAAGACCTTTTATTCTATAGTTAGTTACCACTGTTAGGTTCGACGCATCATCATTGAGAACTTCTGGTAAATCGTGTAAGAATATTATTAAATAGTGTGGAGTACTACTACACCCTTGATAACTCCTTGTAACTTTGAAACTCTTCGTAACTGTTTCATCAATTTTCACTGCTGATTTGTCATTGGAATACAACGGAGGTGAGCACAGCATAAAAGTTACCTGATATCCCAATCTTCCTGATTTTTTCAAAAAGCCTTATCTCTCGGAATGGAGTCAAATGCCTTTTATAAAATCCACAAACACGTAAACAGATAATTCTTTGTTTTTTGCTTTTTGCTTTTCACGTATTTATCTACCAATGTTTTAAGAATTAGAATATTGTCAATTGTACTGTGTTTAGCTCTAAAGCCACATAGTTCTACTGGGTAATATCTCATTAGTTTCTAAATAGTGTTCAAGTCTTTTGTTGAGGATTTGTGTAAAAAGTTTTCCAAGACACGATAGCAAGGTTATGCCTCTATAGTTTTCCGCTAGGTTTTGATCTCCTTTTTTAAAAACCGGTACGATGAAGCCATAGCTCCATTCTTCAGGAAAATGGTTTGATTTAAACACTATATCAAACAACCGTTTTAATGGAGTGGTAAGGTATTCTTCACCATATTTCAATACCTCATTCAGAACGTTGTCTCTACCAGGTGATTTACCATTTTTAAGTCTTTTTATAGCGTCTGAAATTTCTTGAGTTGATATTTCTGAATTAAGGTATGGATCTTGGTTGTCATTCATAGTTATGAATTGATCTATTGTTTGCGGACTATCTATGTTTTGATGTACTTTTGAGTTTTGATTCTTAAATAGCTTATAGAACTCTTTCATTTCTACTTTTGAGGCCGAAGATTTCTGATCTTTGAAGCTAAAAAGTTTTTTCACTTGCCTCCAAGTATCTTTAGGATTCTTAAAATCCATTTCTTTAAGTTTTGATTCAAAGTACGTTTTCTTCTTATATTTGCATAGTTTTTTGAATTTTCTCTTTCTCATCTTTAAGCAATTGCTCATTTCTTTGTTTTGTGGGTCCTTACAGACTTTTTTACCCATTTGAGTGAGGTTTCGTTTTTCCGATTTACACTCGTGGTCAAACCACGGGTTATTGTTAGGTTCAAAATTTGTTCCTTTAGAGTATTTAAAACCTGCTTTTATGCTCAATTCTTGCAAAGTGTCAGAGAACCCGCAAACGAGAGAGTTAACTGACAGCTTTGTTTTGACCTCAGTTTCATCAAACAGTCTATCTAATTTTTCTGTGTTAACAGTCATCATGAGCCCCCCCCCCCCCCCCTCCCCCTCCTGTTCTTACTACTTTCAACACATTTATGCAAATTCTAGTTGAAACACATGAAGGTATCCTTAGGGACACCAACTACAACAATAATTTCATGAGATAATAACAACAGCATGTCTAATGTTATCATAATATGTTTATTTTACAGTTGGTGCAACCCATGCAAGATTCTAGCACCAAAACTAGAAGAAGTTGTAGCTAAACAAGAAGGAAAAGTTGAATTAGCTAAAGTAGATGTTGATACAAATGGTGAATTAGCCTTTCAGTATGGGGTGAGTATTTTTAATGAATATACATACAGTGTATGCATTTAGTTTCAAAAGGTCAGGCACTTTAGATAATATTAGGAAACATGAACATGAGGGATTGAGGGCCTAGACTTGTTTTTAGATGCTTCTAGATGGGAATGTGTAATTAAGTACCCAGGCAAGCAGAGAATTGCTAATTTTGTGGTGTGGTGGCATTCTGGTTTTTGCTGCATACGATAATCTTTGACCTTTGCTTTAACTTCACGAGTTTGCATGGGGAGGGGTGGTGGTGGTAGGGATGTCTGCATGGGTTTGGTGTGGGGGTGGACTGCATTCCAGAATTCCTGTGTCAGTCTGT
The DNA here is from genome assembly GCA_029948255.1 of Telmatactis stephensoni. NCBI lineage: Eukaryota > Metazoa > Cnidaria > Anthozoa > Actiniaria > Isophelliidae > Telmatactis > Telmatactis stephensoni. Next base: position 25,557 of record JALIZF010001478.1, on the reverse strand, counting down.
ATGCAAAAACTCAGCAGGTTTTCCCTGTTCATCTGTGAGTAATGTCTCTTGCAGGAAGGCTGGAGCCAGACTGTGTTTTTAATTCAATGTTTTTTCATGACTTTGTACCACAGGTTAATGCTGTGCCTACTGTGTTAGGATTCAAGAATGGTAGACTAGTGACTCAATTCCAGGGAGCTAGAGAAACACCTGAACTTGTTGAATTCATGGATAAACTAATGAAATAATTGACATTATTGTTGTAAACCTGTAAAATACCAAAATATTTAGACAAAATGGATTGATTGGTTGGGATTAATAGCAGAACATCTTGAAATATAATGTACTGATAAGTTTTAAATTTATGTCCAAAATAATGTTACACTAGCTGGTTTGTCTCTCATTATATATTGAAAATTATGTAAATTTGCATCCTTGTTCCAAGGTCATGGTTAGGTTGATAATGAAATGTGTAACACAAACCTGTTGGCTCAGTTGAGCGCCGGTCTTTCATGCAGAAGGTTCATCTCCCAACCACACCAACAACTGAGGGTCTTTAAACAATTATTGAGGAGAAGGTGCTGCCTTTCTAATATTACATCTGCAAATGGTTAGCCTCTCACATCTTCTCGGATAAGGATGTTAAACCATAGGCCCCATCTCCTAAACTTCACGACTTGTACTGAAGGGATATTAAAAAAACACACCTTTATTTTCGGGGAGAGTAGGCCATGAAGTTGCCAGTGGTGTGGAGCTTGCAGGGGTGATTAGCATGACAGCTTTACTTTTTTACTTTTTTAGGACCCATCAATAGTAAAAACACCAATTTTGTGAATCACTTTTTTTTGGTGTTGATATATCCAAAAAATTTTACCAACATTTTCAAGTCATAATAACTGAAATAGACTGTAATGTAGAAATTAAAAATATGTGGTTCCAGAAAATATCCATGCCTAATCATATAGGGAATTCAAAAAAACATTACTATCAATCTGGAATGTCCAATTTTTCTTCCATACACATCTTGTAATTTTGTTCTTCTGATCCCTTGACCCCCTTCTCACTAAGAATTTCTGATATCTCCTTGATGGATTATGGATATTTTATGGCATACATGTCATTATGGCAAGACTGTTTTCACACTTTTCTAATATCAAGGGGATTTTTTTGAACCACCAGACCTTGAAACTAAAAGTTGAGGGTATTTTTTTTCACACTCAAGCACTAAGAATTAGAAAGAAAAAAACATTCATGCAGTCAAAGAATAAAACAGTATTGTGGTTGTTTTATTTGCTCCATATTAAAGTTGAATGAAAGTGTTAATCCAAAGTGAAAAGTTTGAATTCAAAATGAGGTTTAGGTCTCCAGTTGCTTATTTGATCTATTAACATTTAGTGTGAAAGTTTCTAAATTTATTTAAAAATGCAAAGTACCATGCAACTTTGTACAATTCCAAAATCAGTTATAAACAGGCATGCTATCAGTAGATCAGTTTCTAACGGCCGTAGAAATAGAAATTGAGTGTTAGTCCAAAGCGAACATTTGAATTGAAACTTGCGAGAAGGGCACTTTTTGACATTATTACAGATTCTCGATATTGAAAAACATCTCCTCTTGTGGATTAAATAAATTCATCAGAAAACAATACAGTGAAAACTGTTTTAAAAACTTGATACAGTCTCTATTAACCATTAAAAACTTTAAAGTTTTTAAATCCATTTATCAGACTTAAAGCCACCAAGAGAAGACGGCTGAAATTCAGTCTATCAGACTTTCTGTAAACAACTTCTTAACTGCGGATTATGCAAAAATGCAAGAACCCTGCTAAAGGGACATTTTTATGTTGATACATGCCTAAGCATGTTTCGGGTGAGTCATGGACTACTTTGACAAACTTTTTGCAAAGTCATCCTGAACTATACAATGAAAAGAAAATACAGGCGTTATAATGCTAACTTTGTACATTTGTTGTGTCAACCTGTCAACAACATCTGAACAGCCTATAAGAACTTTGAAACAATCTGTTGACGATTAGGTGATCCTACAGCACTAGCCAATGGAATCAAAGAAAAGCGGGACTTTCCCAACGATCACCGACCGTAACTGATGCAATGTTTCACTAAAGTTTCTTCAGTTGTTTCAAAAACGCAGTTCTCTCGCACCCCAGTTTCGTGAAATCTGACATGAAATTGCTGTGCAAAATGTGGATGATTGTTGTGACTTTTCTTCTGGTCTCAATACATAAAGTAAGTGTTATTTTTTATGACTTGTGCTATTTGAAGTATATTTAGGAAGATCGCGGTATTTTTAAAGTCAGTTTTGAAAAGTAACGCGTCATCATGAAGTACTGAAAAAGAAACGCGCTGTTGTTTTCACGTCTGGTAGTTTTATTGAAGTGACAGTTCATTATAACTCGGAGCATGTTTGGCTAAAATAACTTTCTCGATGCTCGATCATTTATCTTATTTTGATTATAATTCACAGGTTATCGATGCAAATTTGTCTTGTAAAAAAGGCGAGTACACCATAGTACGTCATAGGACGAAATCATGTTTTCCATGCAACCATTGTGTTCACGGTGAAGGACTTTATCCACCCTGTGGCAGTACTTTAGACCACCCCCCACAGATAGAGTGCTTTCCTTGTAAACCAGAAACTTATTCAGATGAGCATGGTCCAAGCTCTTGCAAGCCATGCCACGTGTGCTCCTCTCATGAAATAATCACCAAAAACTGTACCTCTGAGTCCAATACCATCTGTTCTGGTAGGTGTGAATTGGGGTGGTACTACGAGAATACAACTCACGATTGCCAACCTTGCTCGCACTGTTGTGGAGACGAAAATGACATCAAAGTCGAGGAGTGTAAACCACTAAAGCAACAATGCTCAGTACACAACGCACACAAGTGTACACCAACTACATCAGGAAGTTCAAACAAGACAAACTACAACGTGGTCATCAAGGAAACAGACATTTTCGAGGGAACAGTTACTGGAGTCATTGTGGGCATTTCTCTTTCACTTGTACTGTATTTCCTGTTCAGTATTGTTGTTCTTCGATGGTTGAAAAGTAAAAATCCACGTTATTACAGCTGGTGTTAATCCAGAGCCAAACGGAGACCAAACCTGAACTTTGGTTAATTGGTTTTGTGAAAAATTGAAAACAAAAAAAAAGAACTAGAGCATGAGTACATCATGCATTCCTTGCAAGTGTTACGCTCAATGTTGCGTATAATTGCTGAATTAGATCACTAGTACTAGCTAGAGTCGAGTTTTAGCTACGTTAACGTTAATTCAGCGATAAGAAATACTTGTAGAGCGGGCCCTGTAAAAAAATTACGTATTCTGCCATAAGAAATACTTGTAGAGTAATGGGCCCTGTAAAAAATTACGTTCTGCGATAAGAAATACCTATAAGTCAATACAACAAATAACAATATCTACTCATCGATTATTTTTCAGTAGCTATAGCTTGTATTTATCTTTAATATAAATAGAATATGAAGTAAAATCGTACAAATTATATTTACGTTGACCGCACAAGTTATTTAGGTTATTGATCTCAAAACAGATTTGATCGTGCAATAAACTGAGAAATTATAAACACTATAATGGTTTCATTAGTATTACTTAAAAGTGATTTTATTTAACTTGTGAAAAAGTATTACGCACATTAGTTAGTAGTACACTCCAAACCTGTTTACTTCTGTTCTTTATGAACTAGAACAAACAAAATAGTCAATTTTCTTTCACGAGTTAAAATAAAATCACTCTATTATTTTACTTTACTGGACAATAACCTACAATTTTACGTGAGGCTCAACCGATGAAAACCAAATCTATTTTCCTAGGCCTTGGATTTTCTGAGATCTGAGTTCAAGCGGAGGTTGCATCTGCTGGGGTAGACTTATTTGCATGGCGCTACATTTGATCAGTGCAAAATTAACAGCGAAAAGATAACATAGCTAGTAGGGGGTAGAGGAGAACAAAAGAAATTATCATATTTTCTATATATATTCACACATTTTGAACCAATGAAATCTGTTTCTCACTATCCGATATGACAGCTCTTGCATGGAACATACTTCGATCGTTTGCAGAAAATTGATCAACAATGAAGCCAACCTTGGTACTCTGGATTTCTGTGGATGTTTTAGTGTTTCATACCCAAACAGTGAGTTCTTTATACTAGTTTTGTTTTCAGTTGTTCCTAATATACGTTAAGATAATTCATGCTATCGAATACCTTGGAAATTGCGTGGCAATTCAAATTAAACCAGACATACCGGTTTTTAGCCTGGTTCTTTTAAGTCGATACAATGTTTATCGGCGAATTTGTAGTTCTTCCTGAACTTTCCAAATTTCACATTTCAGTTTGAATTTAGATTTAGACTTAAATGCATGCTGAATAAATAATTATCAGTTTTTGTTTAACGTGCATGTTGTGAACATGGACTTCATATTAATTTTAAGAATTCCAAGATCTGGTGAAGTTGATTTGTTATTCCGCTTAAAATTTGCTGACCATACAAAATACTTCGAGCGAGTTGATTTTGCAGACTTGCAGCGAGAAATAGTGAGCTCGGTTTCCGACTTTTTTCCTGTGCTGGGTATATTTATTTGTTCTCTCTTCGATCATATGTTCACCAAAATAAAATAATTTTGGCGTTAATTCTTGTTTTATCTTTATTCATAGCCGTTTGTCGCTGCCAACTTTCCATGTAAGAAAGACGAGTACATAATACAAGATCATCGTAATGGATCGAAATCATGTTTTCCATGCAACCATTGTGTTCATGGTGAAGGACTTCATCCACCTTGTGGCAGCACTTTAGACCACCCCCAACAAATAGAGTGTTTTCCTTGTAAACCAGGAACCTATTCAGACCAACGAGATCCAAGCTCTTGCAAGCCATGCCATATCTGTTCCTCCCGTGAGATAATCACCAAGAACTGTACCTCTGAGTCCAATACCATCTGTTCTGGTAGGTGTGAATTGGAGTGGTACTACGAGAATGCAACTCACGATTGCCAACCTTGCTCGCACTGTTGTGGAGATGAAAATGACATCAAAATCGAGGAGTGTAAACCACTAAAGCAACAATGCTCAATACACAACGCACACAAGTGCACACCAACTACATCAGGAAGTTCAAACAATCCGGGCGAAAACAACAAAACAGATATTTTCAAAAATATTGAAACAATTGTGGGGATTTGTGTCGCACTTTTTGTAGTCTTTATTGCTATCATGTTACTAGTCCATCTTAAAGATAGAAACAAGCGTTCTTACAGTTGGCGGCCGGTTTAAGGGCTAAAAACATTGGGGTATGAATCCGGGTTTTGCACTTTAGCTTGTTAGAATGAGATCAAAACAATAAAACTCATGACAGACAATAAAGATTCGAAGTGAAGAACGTTTTGTTGAAGCATAATGATTAGTGTACTACTAAATAAAAACATGAAAAACATTAAATACCACAGTCAAACACTGATATCAGAAGCACAGTATTAAAAAAGTTTCATAAAGTCAAGGTTATTTTGATGAAGTCATCAACCATATTAATCCATAATATAAATAACACTATGGAGCCGAGAAGAACAAAAACGTTTATAACAATGTTTACGTTGTTTTTGAAATTTTAACCAATGAAATATTAAGTGCAGACATTCAGAACCCTCAGTTGCCTACCTCAGACACTGAATACTATCTTCAGTTGAAACGTGCTTTAGAGGCAAGAATTTCGATCGAGAAACATGGCGCTGTCAGTGACACTCTCAGTGTTTATGTCCTTCCTACTATTTCAACCCCAAAAAGTGAGTACTAAAGAATCTGAACTAAACGTACAAAATATATGAATCTTTGTAGTCGTTAAATTTCTCATTTCACGACTGGCCTAATCGTATAGTACTACTAGTACTGTTCTATCCGCTACTAGGAGATTTGTCTTTATTTCTGTATAAATGAATAGGGTACAAACTAGTTGTTAGATGCTTAATTTGTATGCTAACTTGTAGATTTTTATTTTTCTTCGCCGCGATTAAGTAATTAGTTATTTCAGGGGAAAATAAATTTCCCTGCATATGTTTAAAATTCGCTGACTGTACAAAACACCATTATTGCGTCTATTGCGTCATATACTACAACTACCAGAATGCTTTGCCCACTTTCTTTTGTAAAGTTAGTCCAATTGTTTGGCTACTCAAGAGGGAATAAAAATCTGAAAGATTTGTAAAGGATTCTGGTAGTCGTAGTAAAATAAAGCCATCGTGCATGGAACCAAGCGGAGACCAAAACCTGCCGTTTGTTTTGTGAAATTAAAATTCGAAAACAAAACAAAACAAAACAAAACAAAAAAACTAAACGATAATAGTCGTAAATCATGCATTCCTTGCAGCTGTTTAAATGTGCATGCACAATGCTGAACTATAGAGTCGAGTTCCAGCCACGTTCTGGTAGAGTTATGAGCCCTGCAACTGTTGTACAATGTTACGTTGTTGCTGACAGAGTTAGAATTGAGTTCAAATGGGCGACCAATTAGAGACGAGTTCCAGCTATGTTCTGCGATAAGAAAATCTCTATAGTAAGAGGAATGAACAGAGTATGCCTTAACTTCCTGCAGCTGTTTTGTGTAACGGTGAGATTAAACTTTGTGAAATTAAACAGCTTTTGGTTTCGCTCTCAAGTCACTTGCGAGCAGGTTGCATATGGCTGTCTAGGAAATCTCGTATTTGATTGAGATTTTGCGACCCTAGACAGAAGAACACAATGAGAACTACTCAATAAGTCAATAGAACAAATAACAACAGATGAATCATCGATGTTGACATGAATTTTTAGCAGCTCGAATTTATCTTTTATCGAATAGTAAGATATACAAAGTAATATAATGTTAGTAGATATCGTAACTGCAATTAATTTAGTGAACACGGTGTTGTAGATGTAGATTTGATCACTCAATAAACTGAAAAATTAAAAACACGTATGGCTATTTTAGTGCTTAATTTATTTTACTAAACAATAACTTACATGCAGTCTTGCGTGAAGCTCAACCGACGAGAACCAAATCTACTTTCCTTGGCTTTTCTGAGATCTGTAGTTCTAGCTGTAATTGCATCTGCTGGGTAGACTTAATTTGCATGGCGCTACATTTTATCAGTGCAAAATTAACAACGAAAAAAAAAACAAAAAACTAGGGAGTCGAGGAGAAGAAAACAAAAGATATCACATTTTTTATGTATTTACATTTCAATTTGAACCAATGAAATCGGTTATCACAGTTCTTGGAACATATTTCGCATGCAAAAACATGTCAGTGACAAGCGATGGAGTCAACCTTGGTACTCTGGATTTCTGTGGATATTTTAATCCTTCATACTCAAACAGTGAGTGCTTTATTTTCATTTGTTCCTACAAGTTAAAATAATTCAAGCTATCGAATGCCTTACAAACTGCGTGGCAAAACCGGACTTACCGGTTCTCCGGGAAGTCGACATAATGTTTATCTGCGAGTTCAGTTGAAGTTTCTTCCTGAACTCTCCAAATTAATTCCACATTTAGGTTTGAATTTAGATTTAGACTTAAATGCTGAATAAATGATTATTTATTCTTAACTTGCATGTTTTGAAGACTTCTTGTCAGTTACAAGAGTTCCCGGTAGATTTGGTGAAGCTGCAGATTTGTTTTTATTGAACTGAATTTGCTGACCATGCAAAATACTTAATCGAGCGAGTGGATTTTGCAGACTTACAGAAATAGTGAGCTCGGTTTGGCTTTTTTCCTGTTCTGGGAATATTTATTTGTTCTCATCGCGATCACAAGTTCACTAAAATAATACATTTTTGGCGTTAATTTTTGTTTTATCTTTATTCCACGATAGCCGTCTGTCACTGCAATTTTTCCTTGTAAGAAAGACGAGTACATAGTAGATCATCGTAATGGATCGAAATCATGTTTTCCATGCATCCATTGTGTTCATGGTGAAGGACTTCATCCACCCTGTGGCAGCACTTTAAACCACCCCCAACAAATAGAGTGCTTTCCGTGTAAACCAGGAACCTATTCAGACCAACGAGATCCAAGCTCTTGCAAGCCATGTCATATCTGTTCCTCCCGTGAGATAATCACCAGGAACTGCACCTCTGAGTCCAATACCATCTGTTCTGGTAGGTGTGAATTGGGGTGGTACTACGAGAATGCAACTCACGATTGCCAACCTTGCTCGCACTGTTGTGGAGATGAAAATGACATCAAAATCGAGGAGTGTAAACCAGTAAAGCAACAATGCTCAATACACAACGCACACAAGTGTACACCAATTACATCAGGAAGTTCAAACAATCCGGGCGAAAACAACAAATCAGATATTTTCAAAAATATTGGAGCAATTGTGGGAATTTGTGTCGCACTTTTTGTACCTTGTCTCTTTTTCATGTTACTCGTCCATCGTAAATATAGAAAGAAGCGTTCTTACACTGAGTTGGCAGCCGGTTCAAGGGCTAAAACGCTGATTGGGGTGCATGTGACTCCAGGCCTATTCCGGGCCCTAAAATCGCCTAAAATCGTCTAAAATCGCCCAAAATCGCCTTACGTTTTGAGCATCTTTGGGAATAATTTTGCTTAAATCGCCTAAAATCGCCTAAGATCGCCTACGATCGCCCAAAATTACAGCGATCTTATAGGGCCCGTGACTCCGCGTTTTACCCTTTAGATAAAGGTTCAAACGCTAGGGCGAGGGTTTGCATTGAAATTCAAGACCGAGGGCCGCAGGCCCGAGGTCTTGAATTTCAATGCAAACCCGAGCCCGTGCGTTTGAAGTGGTTTAAAAACTAACCAAACCCTATTTTTATTGTTTCAATGCAAAAATTCTGGAAATAAGAACTCAAATCATCGGATTTGAGTTATAGTATCAAACCCGAGTTATGTCGAGTGATTTATATTTGCATTAAATTAACGTCGAACAATAGCTAAAATACAATACAATACAATACGTTTATTAGAAATTCCCAGAAGAGATTTTCAATACTAATTTACAAAATATGTGTGTTGAGATAAAGCTTCTTAAAACTCCATCATGTTCAACGATTTACCGGATAGCATAGTGGTAAGTGGATGGACTAAGATTCAACGGGTTGAGGATTCGAGGCTCGGTAGGGTCGCGTAAGATATCATTAAGATTTTTTTAAGATCAGAATAGTCAATTCCTTAAATTTTAAGACTTTCTGACTTCTAGTGTGTGTCTAAAATCTCAAATGCAGTGCATTGAAGGTAAAACTTCTCAAATATGTGTAATGTGTGTATGGCATGACTAGTAACTTGGCAAAAAACCTGGCAGGTCTTGAATTCAAAATTCAAAACCTGTCCCGGGTCTTCCGCCGAAATTCAAAACCTACATTAAACAATGGAAATAGGGTGTGGTTAGTTTTTAACTTGTTAGAATATTTTAAGTTCAAGTTTCTTTATTTCACACACTAAGAATAGATTACATATGCGTTTATACATTTTTAACAGATATATATAAATATGGAATAGTAAAAAAAAGAACTCATGCCCAATTTACAAACATATTGTGTGCAGTGGCTAAAGGAGCTGAGCATGAAGCTTTCGTGTTAATTAGCCACTGCTATTTGTAAAAGTATATGATTTTGTTTAGTAAAGGAAACATTAAACGAATGGTATGAAGCTAAAAAATGAGATCAAGACAATTATAAAACCTGATCGGCAGACGACTCGAATGAAGAACATCTTGTTGACTGACCATGATGATAGATGCACTGCTACAACTAAGTAAAAACATGAAAAACATTAAATACCACAGTCAAACACTAATATCAGAAGTTTAATATGGTTTTAACCATAACTGAAAAGTTGTATAAACTCCTTTAAAAAGCAAGGTTATTTTGTAAATACACCTTAGTCATATACTGAGTGATTTGTTGTTGGCTACAGTTAAATTTTCCATTTTGCCAGTAAGATCTCAGACTCTGTCTCTTTGATTGAGTCATTTTCGTTGGGCTTACTGTGTTTCCATGCCAGGCTTGATGAAATCATAAACAAAAACTATGGGGGTCGAGAAGAACAAAACCTTGACTTCAGTTGAAACTTGCTTATGGTTGCAAGAATTTCGATCGAGAAACATGGCTCTGTCATTGATACTCTCGATGTTTGCGACTTTTCTACTGTTTCATCCGAAAAAAGTGAGTACTGAAGACCTGAACAAACGTACAGAATAGGGAACTTTGCAGTCGTTCAGTTTCTCCTCGTCTCACAACTCTCCTAATCGTATACTACCCGTTTAGACTGTTTAGATTTAGCTTTATTCAGTCTGTATAAAAACATAAAGTGTACAAAACAATTTTACGATTTCTAATTTGCTAAATTAGTAGTGTAATTTTTTTTGTTCATCGATGAGGTACTGATTAGCTACTTTAAGGGAAAAGTATAATCTTTTCCGATGATATTTTCAAAATTTGCTGAGAGTAATTTTTGCAGAGTTGCATTTCGATTGTATTTCTTTTCTATCACTAATCTTATCTATTTTATTTTTCTAATGAACTAAAATATTCTTTTCATGATGTTTTCTCTTTATTCTCAGGTGTTTGCATGCAATGCGAATTACTGTAAAAACGACCAATACGTTGTCGTACGTTATCGTTTGAAAACATGTTTACCATGCAACCATTGTGCTTATGGTGAAGGACTTTATCCACCCTGCGGCAGTACTTTAGACTACCCCCCACAAATACAGTGTCTTCCATGTAAACAAGGAACTTATTCAGATGAGCATGGTCCAAGCTCTTGCAAGCCATGTCATATCTGTTCCTCCCATGAGATAATCACCAAGAACTGTACCTCTGAGTCCAATACCATCTGTTCTGGTAGGTGTGAATTGGGGTGGTACTGCGAGAATGCAACTCACGATTGCCAACCTTGCTCGCACTGTTGTGGAGATGAAAATAACATCATCAAAGTCGAGGAGTGTAAGCCACTAAAGCGACAATGCTCAATACACAACGCACACAAGTGTACACCAACTACATCAGGAAGTTCAAACAATCCGGTCGAAAATAACAACTCTGAAAGAGATATTTTCAAAAATATTGGAACAATTGTGGGAATTTGTGTCGCACTTTTTGTAGTTTTTTGTCTCTTTATTGCTATCATAATGTTACTTGTCTATCTTAAAAATAGAAACAAGCATTCACACAGTTGCCGGCCGGTTTAAGGGCTAAAAACATTTGGATACGATGAATCCGGGTTTTGCACTTTAGCTTGTTAGAATGAGATCAAAACCGTTTTGACAATAAAACTCATGACAGACAATAAAGATTCGAAGTGAAGAACTTTTTGTTGAAGCATGATGATTAGTGCACTAGTACTACTACAACTAAATAAAAACATGAAAAACATGAAATACCACAGTCAAACACTAATATCAGAAGCATAGTATTAAAAAAGTTTCATAAAGTCAAGGTTATTTTGATGAAGTCATCAATCGACATGGCACTGTAATTAGTGATATTAGGGACGGACCATTAGAAAAGTGATTGGGGGGGTGGGGAAAAAGCAACAAAAAAAAATTATTTCCAATAAAAATTTTGAAAAAAAAATATCTGCCGGGACATTTTCTTTAAAAAAATATTCCTGCCTAAGTGAAAAAAAATTCATATCCACTTTTGGTGGCCAAAAAAAAATTTATGCCAATCCCAAACTCCCCCCCCCCCCCCCCCATCACTTTTCTAATGGTCCGTCCCTTAATTGATGCTCTCAGTTATGTCCTTTCTAGACCTTTCTACTGTTCCACCCGAAAAAAAGTGTGTACTGAAGACCCTAAACTAACGTACAAAATATAGGACTTTGTAGTCGTTAAATTTCTCCTCATTTCACGACTGGCCTAATCGTATAGTAAGATATTCAAAGTAATATAATGTTAGATATCGTAACTGCAATTAACTTAGGGAGTTTTCATTAATTATGCCTTGGGGTGGGCTGGAGGAAAATTAGAAAAAAATTGTACAAGAACTAACATCCCCCCCACATTTTATCTCATGATTTTTTTAACCCCCCCCCTTAATGTGATCATTACGATAAATAGCCCCCCCCCCCCCCCCAAAAAAAAAAAAGTAAAGTATCTACTGCCCAAAAGACATTTAGGGCCACTTCAATATCTGCTACAAAAAAATTGCTTTCATGAAGATGCAATAGAATCCATCCAAAGCATCATATCTGTCCTAGAGGTACAGACGATTACAAAGAAAAAAAGACATACCTGTAAAAAAAACATCTAGCAAGGTACCATGTGGACAGAAAACTCTTCATGACATGTTTGGGAAAGCGTCAACTGCTATTAAGCATGAAAAAGAGGATGAAGAAGGAGATGATGAAGAAGGAGAGGATGAAGAAGGAGAGGATGAAGAAGGAGAGGATGAAGAAGGAGAGGATGAAGAAGGAGAGGATGAAGAAGGAGAGGATGAAGAAGGAGAGGATGAAGAAGAACATAGCAGTGATGGTGGTGATAGTTTTGATTGTCCTGAATCTGAACTTTAATAGAAATTTATAGAAAATACTTAATTGCATATTATTAAAACTGCTTTTTATATTACTGTTAAGATAGTTCAAGTACAAAACATTTGTAAAAACTGTCAAAAGAAGTCCAATGGTGTATCAGCAAGACACAATACTGAATTCTTTTTAATAGTTTTATGGTACAAATTTTAAGTGCTTAATGTATTTTTACTGGGACATGACCATCGCCTAAAATTGTATGATTGATTGACACTGTTGATTCAACATATTTTTAAAGCTTTTTGCATTGTCATGTTAGTAACATCCATGCCAGATCAATACATTATAGCTTGTTGATTTTTATCATTATATTAAAATAAAGCCCATCAGTTACCTTTTGTCCTTATCATTATCCTGATTATAGACTGTTGTTGAAATCTATCCCCTGAAATCCTTGATGTCTGTTTCAGCCCCCCCTTTATGTCACTCAATGGCTTAAGAGCCCCCCCCCCTTTGTGCAAATATGTTTCAAAGCCCCCCCTACTTTTCCTCCAGCCCCCCCCCCCCCCCCCCCCCCAAGGCATAATTAATGAAAGCTCCCTTAGTAAACACGGTGTTTTAGATGTAGATTTGATCACTCAATAAACTGAAAAATTAAAAACACGTATGGTTATTTTAGTGCTTAATTTATTTTACTAAACAATAACTTACAGTCTTGCGTGAAGCTCAACCGACGAGAACCAAATCTACTTTCCTTGGCTTTTCTCAGATCTGTAGTTCTAGCTGTAGTTGCATCTGCTGGGTAGACTATATTTGCATGGCGCTACATTTCATCAGTGCAAAATTAACAGCGAAAATCAAAACAAAAATAACTAGGAAGTCGAGGAGAAGAAAACAAAAGATATCATCATATTTTTTATGTATTTACATTTTGAACCAATGAAATCGGTTATAACAGTTCTTGGAACATATTTCGCATGCAAAAACATGTTGACAAGCGATGGAGTCAACCTTGCTACTCTGGATTTCTGTGGATATTTTAATCCTTCATACTCAAACAGTGAGTTCTTCGTTTTCATTTGTTCCTACAAGTTAAAATAATTCAAGCTATTGAATGTCTTACAAACTGCGTGGCAAAACCGGACTTACCGGTTCTCGGAAGTCGACATAATGTTTATCTGCGAGTTCAGTTGAAGTTTCTTCCTGAACTCTCCAAATTAATTCCACATTTAGGTTTGAATTTAGATTTAGACTTAAATGCTGAATAAATGATTATTTATTCTTAACTTGCATGTTTTGAAGACTTCTTGTCAGTTACAAGAGTTCCCGGTAGATTTGGTGAAGCTGCAGATTTGTTTTTATTGAACTGAATTTGCTGACCATGCAAAATACTTAATCGAGCGAGTGGATTTTGCAGACTTACAGAAATAGTGAGCTCGGTTTGGCTATTTCCTGTACTGGGAATATTTATTTGTTCTCAATGCGATCACAAGTTCACTAAAATAATACATTTTTGGCGTTAATTTTTGTTTTATCTTTATTCCACGATAGCCGTCTGTCACTGCAATTTTTCCTTGTAAGAAAGACGAGTACATAGTAGATCATCGTAATGGATCGAAATCATGTTTTCCATGCAACCATTGTGTTCATGGTGAAGGACTTCATCCACCTTGTGGCAGTACTTTAGACCACCCCCGACAAATAGAGTGCTTTCCTTGTAAACCAGCTAGAACTTATTCAGACCAACGAGATCCAAGCTCTTGTAAGCCATGCCATATTTGTTCCTCCCGTGAGATAATCACCAAGAACTGCACCTCTGAGTCCAATACCATCTGTTCTGGTAGGTGTGAATTGGGGTGGTACTACGAGAATGCAACTCATGATTGCCAACCTTGCTCACACTGTTGTGGAGATGAAAATGACATCAAAATCGAGGAGTGTAAGCCACTAAAGCAACAATGCTCAATACACAACGCACACAAGTGCACACCAACTACATCAGGAAGTTCAAGCAATCCTGGCGAAAACAACAAATCAGATATTTTCAAAAATGTTGGAACAATTGTGGGGATTTGTTTTTGCCTTTTTGTACCTTGTTGTCTCCTTTTCATGTTACTCGTCCGTCTAAAATATAGAAAGAAGCGTTCTTACACTGAGTTAGCAGCGGTTTAAGGGCGAAAAGCATTGGGGTTTGAGTCCGTTTTTTTTTTTCGTTTAGCTTGTTAGCGCAATGAGATAAAACAATAAAACTCATGACAGACAAAGATTCAAATGAAGAACATATTGTTGAACCATGATGATTAGTGCACTACTGCAACTACATAAAAACCTGATGAAAAACATGAAATACCACAATCAAACACACACATATCAGAAGCATAATTCAGATAATATGCTTAACCTTAAAAAGTTGTATAATTCCTTCCTTCTAAAAAGGTTATTTTGCAAATAAACAATATAGTCATGATCTGTCCTACATGTGTTGTTTTATTGTAGGCTATAGCCACCTTTTCCATTTTGCCAGTAAGACTCTGTGTCGCTGATATTTAGTTATTGTCCTTGGGCTTCCTGTGTTCTGTAGTTTTCACTGCGTTTGATGAAGTCATGAACTATATTAATCTCCATAATAAACAAAACTATATATGGGGTCGAGAAGAACAAAAACTTTCATAACACTGTTTGCGTTGTGTCTAAATTCTAACCAGTAAAAGTGCAGGAATTTAGAACCCTTGCTGCCTCGATCAGACATTCACTGACTTCAGTTGAAACTTGCTTAAGTTGCAATAATTGCGATTAACCAGATGGCGCTGTCATTGATACTCTCGTTGTTTGTGACTTTTCTATTGTTTCATCCGAAAAAAGTGAGTACTGAAGACCCTGAACAAACGTACAGAATAGGGAACTTTGCAGTTGTTCAGTTTCTCCTCGTCTCACAACTCTCCTAATTGCTGACCCGTTTAGATTTGGCTTTATTCAGTCTGTATAAAAACATAAATTAAGTGTACAAAACAATTGTGCGATGCTTAATATGCATGCTAAATTGGTAGTTAATACTTTTTTTTCTTCGTCGATGAGGTACTGATTAGCTATTTTAAGGGAAAAGTATAAATTTTTTTCGATTATATATATTTTCAAAATTTGCTGATTGTACAATTTAAATCTGAAAGAGTAATTTTTGCAGAGTTTCGATTGTATTTCTAATTTTCTATCACTTATCTTATCTGTTTTATTTTTCTAACGCCGCAACTAAAACATTCTTTTCATGATGTTTCCCTTTATTCACAGCTGTTTGCCAATAATGCAAATTACTGTAAAAACGATGAATACGTTGTCGTACGTCATGGTTTGAAAACATGTTTACCATGCAACCATTGTGTTCATGGCGAAGGACTTAATCCACCCTGTGGCAGTACTTTAGACCACCCCCCACAAATAGAGTGCTTTCCTTGTAAACCAGGAACTTATTCAGATGAGCATGGTCCAGGATCTTGCAAGCCATGTCATATCTGTTCCTCCCATGAGATAATCACCAAAAACTGTACCTCTGAGTCCAATACCATCTGTTCTGGTAGGTGTGAATTGGGGTGGTACTACGAGAATGCAACTCACGATTGCCAACCTTGCTCGCACTGTTGTGGAGACGAAAATGACATCAAAGTCAAGGAGTGTAAACCACTAAAGCAACAATGCTCAATACACAACGCACACAAGTGTACACCAACATCGAGGGTACCAGCAAGCAAAGTATCAAGTCCAATTATTGTGAAAAGAAGATACGGTGAAGCTGACAAGAAGCCGGATAAATATAGGAGAGCAATATTCATTTTTGGACTTTGTCTCGTGGTGCCCTTTGGTATTGCTGTTGTTGTGGTGCTGCTGCGGTATTTTAGGAAAGAAATTAGATACGTAAGGTTAACACCGTAATGACCATGACATTCTTGAGTATTCCAAGAATCAATTAAAAATTTGAGAACGTATTTTTTTTGCTACCGTTAGGCTACCAGTCTACACTAAATCGATCGGTGAGTTACAAGGCGTTACGTTCACTACTTGGGCTACCACCAGAGGCTCATTTGCTGGTAGCCCGAGTGAACGCAACATTTTGCGTTTAGTTTTTTGCTTTTTGTTTTGTTTCTGTTTCTGTTTCTGTTTTTGTTTTATTTTTATTTTTATTTTTTTCGTTTGAGAAAACGCTATTTCAATGTGGACGAGAAATGGGAGGAAAAACGATACTTTATTCTCAAATTTATCAACCTAGTGGTGGTCTTTTAGAACATGCATCGGTTTGCAGAGATATTGCGTAGAGACGACATTTTAGAAGCATTTGGCCACGTGATTAGCATGTTTTATCTTGACCCAATTGGTTGTTTGTCAGACCAAAGTAGTATTTGTTGCCAAAACCCTTTTAATTTTACATCAATAAATGATAATATTAACTATACTCCTTATATTTATGTTTACAAAATAAGTTCAACGCAGTTTTAACAAAAATAAATAAATGATTATAAAAAAAATTACATGTTTACTTGATATATCGCATGCACATATGTCCAATTTTCCCGATTTTCTTTGGGATTATCCCGATTTTGCTTGAAGCTCTGAATCCCGACACAACCTCGGTAGGGATAGGAAAATCCCGATTTTGGAGATTTTTTAAAATAAAATGTTGACTTTTTCGAAATATTCCTTTGAAAGTCCTGGTATTTCAAGGCTTCCATATTTCAAAATTTTCTGGGGAGGGGAGGGGTGGAGAGGGGAGGGTAGGAGAGGGGATAAAAAATAACTGTTTATTTAAGTGTCCAAGTCTTCTAGCACTTGCGCACTAATTGGGGGACACTGTACTCTCTCACACACTACCTCTACATTAAGTATTTTCCAAATAATCACTCGACTCACATGTTGATTTACAATACATACATACACGCTTGCTGTTATCCCTGACATCTCAATCCCGATGTGGACACTCTGTTAATAGTAGTCCTAGTCAGTTACAAAATAAATTCCTGGCACCTAGTCCTTGGGCTTCCTGTGTATTCTACTTTCATTACTTTTTTAATCCAATGCAAATGATCGGAAAATTGCATCGCTTCACTGGAGCGTTCAGTATTAATGCCTCTAAGCTTCGGCAAAGAACAGCCAGCTAAAAGAGTGAATAACATACTTAATTTGTCTGTACTGCTACCTTGGTCCATTCCTGTCGTTTGAATTATATTTGCTATACATTGTCCTCTGGATCTTTAAAAGATATTTTCTTGTTCGGATAAAGATCAAGTCTTTTAAGGTAATTGAGTTAGTGTCTTAACATAACAGCATTACTGCTACCATAACGAAGAATTAAGATTATATTTTCGGTTGACCACCCCTGATTCGGCGTCTTTCGTAATTTTAAATTTTTCTGCATGATTCAGGCTTCGAAAACAATCTCATAAACGTCGCAGAAATTTAGTGATTTGATCTCAGTATGGAATTTATGGAATGCCAAGATGATCTTGAACGCACAATTTGAAATATATTGGATTCAGTAAGTTAATGTCTCAGATACTCAACCTTCACTGATGTTATTTTCTATTACGCTGCTTCAAAGTAGTTTTCGGATTTCACAGAAGTTGTGGTATATGTCATCATTTCCTGATTCAGAAATCCACTTTGTAAGCCACTTCTATCTATAAAGCTTTATAAATATCAATATCAACGACTACCGTATAGGAATTTCGCGTCCAAGAGCTAACAGAAATCTATTTTTTAATTTTGCAGCAATGGAATACAATAAACGCGATTCCCAAGTCAATGAACTGCCATCAACAGAAGATAAAGCTTTGAAGGTTGGTACCGTCTTAACTAAAATCAGATTTAAAGTATCGCACAAATTACATATCTTTGAGGATCGAATTTAAGATGTATAGGAGGTCGGCGGCCGAGAAGGGTATTACGAAATGTTTGAATATTGTTTTGCAAGGAAATGGAACGTAGCGCGCGGCCGACAATCGAGATCAATTTTAATGACACCCCTTGCTATAAATTGCTTTTTGTACCTAAATTTATTCGTACTAGCAATATAAGTTTAATCAGCTCCGTCTCCCTTGATTCAAAGTTGGGGGTATCTTTTTGTCATTGTACAATGTATCTTAATTGATTTACTCTCAGTCATTTTACTGAATCGAATAAAGTACTACATCAACGCCAATAATGCCAAATGATAATTGCAAACATGTTCAATCTTCCAGACTGCAACAGAAAGACTCCTATTTAAGTCAGACAAAGTTCGCACGGTGTTGGTCTTCCTGTCTCTTATTCCCATCCTCCCTATTGGTCTAATAGCACTTTTCTTTTGGATAAGAGTAAGTATACCGACATTTATTTTACCGCTGCAAAATCATCAGTCGATTTTTTTAATTAATTACCCAGGCTTAGTTGGTTTAAGTGCGCGGCTTTCTGAGCTAGAGGTCCAGAGTCTACTCATCCCTAATGACCAGTACCTAAATGGTTTCGACTTCTGTTCCATGTAAATGTAATTAGCTTTAAGGATAACTGTGAAATACGTGGAGCACTGATAGAAAGAAAATATGAGATGACTAGCATCTGCGCTGCAAAAGCATCTCATATCTACTAGAAAAAAGATAAGTTGTTGTTGACACATGTACCTCAATTTTTGCCCGAGCGGCTCGCGCTTCGCGTTTGCATTTGCAAAAAGATCCAATATATTACCATGATATATGTGCACATTATAAAATATTTGAGATATAACGCGCGCGCTGATTGGCTGGCTACCATGTTTATATCAGAGGACAGAGACATGGCTCGCTCAAAAAACGTTGAAAATATTTTATAAAAGCAATATAAAACGATCGCATATGTCTCTGCACTGTGATATTAAACACTCTGGAAGATGTAGAGCACTCGAAAAGCAAAAGAAACACTCGGCTACGCCTCGTGTTCCTAAGCTTGCTTTTCTCTTGCTCTACTTCTTCCATCGTGTTTATATCACAGTACTACAGAGACATGCGCGCGCGTTTTATATCCCTTAAATAGAGTTCTTGAGTTGTACCTTCTTAGCAATAGGAAGAAATAGCATTGGATACTTAGACTGTCCAAATCAATTGACCGTGTTTTTAGTTTTCATAAATTTTGATACATTGTTGTTTATAGGAGCAATTTGGCTGAAACTAATATCTAACGCGCCCCGACACGCGCCCCCATGTCCAAACTCTTTGGATCCGCCCCGGCAGCTGTATTTTATCATGTTTACTAAAATTCATAAACATTTTTGTATTTTTTAGGGGAAAAAGCGAATGAGCCGAGGAGAAAAAGCTAATGCAAATAACGACTTTGCCGAAGCAGAAAACATGGCTTTAACATCGATATCGTTTGGTTTATTGGGTGTATTAACTGTGTTAATGTGTATTGATCAGCTTAAACGTAATCTGAAGACTGTTTATGAATGAAGAATGTAGTAATCGACCTTAACAAACTATGTAAAAAGATCTTTGTTCTCCTATTTTAAAACTCTAATAGCCTGTGCAAGCAAATGTCTCCACTGGACGACATAGTGGTATTCCCCAAGTGTCCATTTTTGGACCACTTGATCCTTTTGTAAACTCTATGGTTCGAATTTATGATTCGGATTTGGTTAGATTTGTTTCTTCGTAATTATAAATCGGTCCGCATGGGGATGACATCATCGTTGTGTCCTTTACAGTAGTATAAATAAATAAATGTTTCGTGATAAAGACATAATCTATTTTAAAGAGTTTTGACCCATTCACACGACTCAGTCGAATTCCATTGCAATAAGAAATCTGCTCCGTTACTGAATTAATCAGGGGGAAATACTCATGTACAAGCAAGTCTATTTGCATATTTAGTTGTTGGCATCCGCCTCAAGATTGGTGATCATGTTCACTAATTTACTGAAATGAAAACAAAAATAAATTCGTTATTTTTTTCTCGCAGACGAGTGCGCGATGGATAATCCGCCATGTTGTGACGTCATAATGTTAGTAGGAGTAACCGATAATATTTTCGATAGATAAGACAAATATTAAATGAATACCAGAGTCAATTAATTGATTTAGCTATTTGATGATGATTTTTTGAAGAGATAGTATTATTCATACTCTAATAGCTGGTACTAGAGTCTTAATTTAGTCAATAATTTCAATATGAATATAGACTGGCGATTGAGTTTCCCATTAATTAGCAATGTCAGTGAACATAGAGTTCCAGTTTTCTTTCACTTAACTGTATCTCTGTCTCCTGAAACCTCGATTTGAAACCAGTGATACAGTTAAACACACGAGGAAAAATGCCTTTTAATGTCACGCAATCTACCATGGCGTGACATCGAAATCCCATGATATCAATATTCTAATAGATATTTGCATAATGTGAATGTCCCATCATTTCATAACATATCGAGTGCATCTTGGCTGGTTTTCAGCTGTCAAACTATATAGAAACACTATATATCGTTCTTACAATAACAGTAACGGTTGGCGATACCCGGCTTAAGACTATCGAATCTTATTCCATCCAGATTCTTTTTTGAACGGTAGGTACCAAAGTATATCAAAAGATGAAAAAAATTTTCTGTAACAGTTATTTTTGTTATTGCCCTATTTAATTTGCTGAACACGTTAAAAGAAAACAAAAAAATGATATTTATCTATTCTTCTTCGCAAAAGTCAAAAACAATAATTCGGTTCTCAAAATTTCGGCTTTCGAAATGAATCTTTTATTTCAGTGTGACTCAAACGAATTTGACGCGCAGAATGTAAGTTCGGTCTATCAATTAGCATCTAGCCTTAAGCCATTATTTTTATCAGTGAAAAAGGTGATACGAAAGCACTTACACAAATTCTCCAAATAGATAATTCCGGGTTTTTTTTCCTAAAATAAGATCGTTATTTCCTAGTTAAATTGATGGCTAAGCAACGCTAGCTTACTATTTTTAAAATGGTAGATTCAGTATAGGAAAGCCGTACCCGGGCCAGCTGCCTTGTGTTGCCAACGACATTCAAAAAGTCAACAAAAAGTTTTTCCCAAAGAAGATATATATTTTCTTGCTTACACCAAATGTACCTCTGAATTTTATTGTTCTATTTTTCTATTAATAAACTTTAGTTGCGCTGTTTAAGTTTTTCTTTTCCGAGAAAAATAATCAATAAAATTATGATTATTCATATAATTCCATGCCGCAGGTGCTGCTCGCACTGATCTGTAAAAAAGAAAGTGTTTTTGATTATTTGACTGACGTTAATATTTCAAAAACAATCCCACCTTGTATTTTGACTTATACTGGCGTGAAATCGATTTATTTTCTCAGTTATCTTTAGAACAGAGGCCGGCGGAAGAGATAGGGGGCTTTAATAGAAATTCTGCATTTAGCACGCCTTAGCTTGACTGGAAAACGTGAAATGCGTGGGTTTTTGTTGTTGTTGTTGTTTCCTGGCTTTCGTTTAATTTGTTGACGCTAGCTCGTTGCTAATTTTGTATACCGTTAATGTTGCATATTGCAATGGCGCAGACTTCTTCCTCAATTCGCCAAGCTTTGCCCAACGTAAGTGCGTTTGATCACTTTTATGTGACGTCACTAGTTTGGTAATTTCCTGCTTAAAGAAAAACACGTGTAATAACTCGGTAGCTCGTATTTCTTCATCCGGATTGTTTGTTTATTTTAATTTTTACTGAGCTTGACGAAATATATAAATCACCGATATAAGAGAACTGTGCCAATGAAAGTCATGGAAACTAAACGATGGGGCTAAAAACGCTACGATGTATTTTTTGCATATCTTACTAAAATTTCACTTCGATCCAATTCTTTTGGACTGATTCTCGCAGTGTTGATGACAAAAGTAAGTAGCATATGCAGACTTATTGCCATTTACGATTACCCTACGATCATGTACAATCTATAAATGTACTCTCAGTGTCGTATTATTAATTTTTTCCCCCATTTCTAGCCTGCGTGCAGTCGTTTAAAACAAACGGCTGCACGCAGGCTAGAAATGGGGAAAAAGTTAGAAAATTTCTCGGAATTGAAAATGCAATTTCCTATGGTAGGAAATATCTAGGAAATATATAGGAAAATGTATTTTCCTAAATAAGAAAATGCCATTTCCTAGATATTTCCTATCATTTGAAATGACCAAAAATTTCCAGTGGATCAGGTAAGAATATAAATCCTCTTGCATATTAGATCTAGAGCGCATGCGCAAGTATGTTTCGCGAATGTGAACTGTATATACATACTATCATTACTTTAGCTATAAAGCCAAAAAGAGTCACTAGTAGAAATTTTTATCCTTTTCTTATCAAAAATAGAATCATCCTTGCTGTAAATTATCCTTACCTTGACAGTTTGTTCCTGGGTTACTTGGTCTTAGCAACTAACTTTTGTCTCACTATGCAAACATATCTCACATACTAAAGGAAGCAAGAATAACCAACAGATTCTAAATTTGACATACATGACGAATTTCTTGACTTTCGAAATTCTAGATGTCGTATGATCATTATCACGCTCATATAATGAGAATGCCATGGATACAGACGCTCAGACGTTTCTACAAGTTGTAATTATTACTCATGATCAACCATATTGGAAACTAGCGCGCAACGAGTAAATGTTTCGGTATTCGTCGGTAAAGATCTTAATTAATGATGTTTCATGCCTTTAGTACCAGATTTATTGCTGCATGTGTAAGGAAGGAACTGATTAAAATGAAGAACTGCAGCTAAGCCTCGAAATAGCAGTAATTAAAGTAAGTACTTTTTAACCGTGTGCAGATTACAAAGTCAATAACAAACCGGCTGTGCAAATAAAAAGTAATGCATTTACTTGTCACGTGATGTAATGGCTCAATTTTGCTATCGATCGTCCTATTTCTCTTGACTTGTTTATTAGTATGGAGAAAATGAGTGCAAAATGCCAGGAACGAAATGGAAAAATCCCAGTTTTCAGAATGCGTTCAGAAATCTTGCCATCTTGTTGGGCATTTTTCAAATATGTAACTGATTTTACTAAAAAAAAAGCTCAAATTAAAAGCGCAAGCACAAACTTAGTGAAACGTTAAAGTGAACATCATATATAGATTTGATTTAAGCAAACATTTTGCGACCAAACTCAACGGGGCCCACTCTCGATATAGCTAACCTCTAGCTAACCGAGAGGCTAAAAATGTTTTCATTACTTTAGAAGGGGATCGTAAGGGGGAGAGGGGTATGGAAACCGCAAAACCGCAAAGAAAATTGAGGAAAAACCGCAACAAAAATCATCAAAACCCAAAGCCGCAAACCGCGTAAGTCAAAAACCGCAAAACCCGTCCGCAGTTTAAAATAACAAATAACCGAAAAACCGCATCAAAAATAACGCAAAACCGCATCACCGCAAACCCTTACGTCCCCCTCCTTTAGCGACAAGGTCAAGCCATCATGTAACTGTAGGAACGTTAAGGACCATACAGCATAATGTAAGCTTTTCAGAACTGCGTCATATCTTCATCATTTGGATGTCATATTGTAACACCGATTCCTTACCGCACATATGGGGACCGTTAGAACGTACATTTATAAAAGTAGGTTAAATCTTTTTATAGAACACTGTCAATGCTAACGTAAAGGTCTAGATTAGACGATGTATCTTCTATGTGCTGTTCTTAATTCAAAATCTAGTTACAGGCATATTATCAGCTGGCTCCAGTGTGCTGAATGCTTAGTCCACTGTAAATTTCAAACCAGCATTTTCATATTGATTTAGAGGCCGATCTTCCCATGTATTTTATTGCAACAATCTGGTACGGCACATGGCTGGTACGACGTCCAAAATAGTTCTAAGATTAACTGCACTATTGTTACGTTTTCTGAAGCGCATGTGTTTTGTCACTAACAACCAGCTCTCCAATCTTTTCAAGTCCCTCATCAGTCTGTGAGTCATGGAATAACGACTAACAAAGCCAATCAAATGGCGACAGCAGCTATCAACACAGGTATGTCGTCATTACTACACAACTTGTGCATGTATTTGAACTAGCCATGGCCCGTTGTTACAACTCATATTGAAATGATTATCGTATTTTCAAATAACTGTAGCCTGCCTACCGACTCTCTGGGGAGGGGAAGGGAAAGGCTAAAATAACTGTCGCACTTTAAAATAATCTTGGCGCACTTTGAAGTAGCTGTCGCACATTGGAATAAAACCTTACACGCGCTCTGATTGGTTGAAATGTTTCAACGAACACTACATTTTGACGTCATCTATGCATCTATTAGTCTACAGATGCACGGAAAAATGGAATCGATTTGTTAAACTATATGTATATATCTAGAATCCAGTCTTCACACTTTTACTTTTCTCCATAGAAGCACTGCAAGGTCGAACGTCTCCCTTTGAGGGGGGTTTTGAACTAGTTAATCAACCATCCCCAGCGCCACTGACCTTGCAGCCTCAAAGGATTCCTATCTCTATTGACATGAGCTGTGGTACAGAGAGTACTGGAATGAGTAATGGTCAGAGTACCATACCCACTCACAATGGAAGTACTTGGCAGGTTAGCGTCACTTGAATATCTTGTCTTCTCTTCCGCTAGTTAAGTTCATTTGGTTCTCAATTGCGGCATAATTAAAGTTATAAAATATTTGAGATATAACGGGCGTGCTGATTGGCTGGCTGCCATGTTTATATCAGAGGACAGAGACATGGCTCGCACAAAAACGTCCAAAATATTATATAAAAAAGCAACATAAAACGATCGCTTATGTCTCTGTACTGTGATATAACACTCTGGAAGATGTAGAGCACTCGAAAACCAAGAGGAAACACTCGGCTACGCCTCGTGTTACTAATAAGCTTGCTTTTCTCTTGCTCTACATCTTCCATCGTGTTTATATCACAGTACAGAGACATGCGCGCGCGTTTTATATTCCTTAAAGAGAGCATCGCATTTGCGCCCCCTTCCTCCGGTTATAACTCACTAACTAACACTCAAAATGGGTAGGCATGTGAAGGAAGTATTTTTTAGACCAGAGGCTTATGAAAGGGAGAGATTTCTCAATTTATTGTGAAAGGGCTACCG